>JAPKLY010000488.1:192835-279058 GCA_026898435.1 Prunella vulgaris | reverse complement strand
TGAGGATAGCTTCCTGTTAAATCAGGTCGTGGACGTAGGAGTTGGTTATCTCCGAACCACGTTAAAAAGTCCCCTGTGTGCTGATTTACTGTTCTGTTCAGGATCATAACTGTCATCATAATAAACTGAACATCCTGCATCGCTTTTCTATTCAGGACTAAATCAATCATCCTGAATCTTATTACTGTGCACTCAGCCTTAACCACCAGTTTACTAAGCAAACTCAGAGAAAATGTTTTCAGAAACTAAAAACGAGTAGAACCTAAGGGCTCACTTTCCGCACCCACTCTGACTCACTGAGATAGTAGTCCAACTGACTTGCTTCCAAGCGGTCAGTAGGTTTATTATCTCTACTAAGCTTCCGAGCACTTTACTCACACTCAGCTTATCTGACTCGTTACTGAACTGTCCCTGCTGCCCCTGTGGACCTTCAGCATACTGAGTACATCAGGAAATCCTGAGTGAGTGTGTTAGAGCATTTTTCTGAGTCTTTCAGAAAAATCTGACATCAGTGTATTCCCCCCCATACACTGATTATACTCGTTTCGGGACCAACAAGTGGTATCAGAGCGGTGGTTCAAAAGATCACTGACTTCGTTTACCAACAGTTTCTGAGGAGAAACTTTTGGTGGTCTACTGAACTGATCTTGTTTCTGAAAAGCTGCATAACATGGCATCCGGTTCTAAACGCCTCGAGGGCAATCTTCCTGAATTCTCTATTGACAATTATGACTATTGGAAATTTAGGGTACTTGCACATCTCTACTCTATCCATGATCAGATGCCACAGGTGATTGAGCATGGCCCAATCAGATTTATGAGAAATCTTCAGACAACTTGGCCCGTTGCTGGCAATGTACCTGTTCCAGCCGCCGGAGATGAGGTGGAGAGGTCCACACTTAATTCTGATCAGATTAAGCAAATCGGACTGGATAATGTTGCTAAGAACATTATACTCCACACCGTTTCTTATGAGAATTCGGTCAGACTTATGCACCTGAGGACAGCTTAGGAGATCTGGGATACCTTGAGGGAAATGAGTGAGGGATCAGAAAAGATAATGGAGAACAAGAGAGATCTTGCAATTAGGAAGTTCGAAGCCTTACGGATGCTAGAGGGAGAATCCATCGATCAGATGGAAGCTCGGTTCATTAAGATGATAAACGAGCTAGCAACCCTTGGGAAGGAGTTTCCCAAGAGGGAGGTGTCTTCTAAAATCCTAAATTGTCTCCCTGAAAGATGGGACACAGGAGTAATCTTGTTAAAGAATACTCAGGATCTTACAAACATTCCTTACTTTCACCTATTCTCAGAGTTGAAGGCTCTGGAATTCGACCTCGATAAGAGGAAGAAGGGTGCTGTCAGTGAGGAAGTTAGTGAGGAGAAGACTCCTGAAAAGGAAAAGAGCGTGGCTCTTAAAGCTACTCCTGAGCCTGAGGCTGGATCTGGCTCCAAGTCTCGGAAGGACATGAACAAAGATGAGCTAGCCTTGGAGTACAACCTGATGGCGCGGTGATTCGAGAAACTGAACTCTCATTTTGGCAGGTATAAGATATTTTATACTGACACCCGTGATCGCAGGTACTCCAGCCCCAGGAGATCTAGCCCCCGAAGAGAAGAAAGGAGGGGTTCAGATTCCAGGAGGGATCGCAACGAGCCTGAGAGACGAAGAGATGAGAAGAGGAGAGATGATGTGCCCAGAAGATCCAGCTCCAAACCTGAACGATCATCAGGGAGCAGGAGGGAATCATCTGATAAAAGGTACACTGACAAGAAGTTTACTTATGATGTAGATCAGTGCTACCACTGCAAAAAGACCGGACACTATCAGTATGATTGTCCGGAGCTCAGTGCTCGTGAGCGAGAAGATCGGAGAGCCAAGAGAGAGCTCTGGGCATCAGACCCGAGAGCATTGCTTGCTGAGGATTCCTCAGATTCAGATGGCCCAGGACGCCGAACCCATGAACTCTTCTCCGATGAAGAGTATGATGACCTCTGCCTGATGGCAGATGACGAGGTATGTTCTTCTGCCTCTTCTCCTGATCACGCACCTGAGCTTAGCTCAGATTCAGCAGGAGAACTCGACCTTCAGCTCGCCCTAGAGCAATTGATGGTTGACTTCTCAAGGCTGCAGGAGACTCATACTCACACAGTGGATGTGAATGCACATCTGAGTGAGGAGAACGATAGGTTAACTGAGTCTCTCAGAGTAAGAGATACTGAAGAAGCCCTCAGATTAGTACATCTTCAGGAAGAGCTACTTCATGCTCGGAACAAGCATGATGAAGCTCCACTGGAGGTAGAAAGACTGAAGGGTGTAATCAGCTCGCTGATTGAGACTCGTGACACGGATCTGTTCCTTGCTCAGGAACAACTGATGATTGAGCGAATTGCTCTGAGAGTAATGTTCGAAACTGAGTGGCAAGCTCGCATTTGTGCTAAGCAAACTGCTTGGGATCTTGAGCTGATCTCAAAGGAGAAAGCTCATGAAGAGTTGGTGCTTCAATACACCTCTGAAATTGAGGCCCTGAAAGAAACAAATGGGCATCTTGAAGTTAAGCTGAAGAAGTTATACACATCTACCCAAGTGGTTGATGAGTTGACAAGTTTCTCTCAGCTGACTAATGGCGCTAAAGCTGGGTTAGGCTACGATGCCTCAAAAGACCCAAAGGGCAAGAAAAGGAGAGGTGCCTCAGAGAGCAACTCTCAGAAGAAGTTTGTCCCTGTCCTAACTGATGACAAGAGCTCAAGTGTTGCTCATCAGAATAAAGGCAAAGGGAAGGCGAAAGTGCCTGCTGAACCTGTCAGGCAAAGGACTGAGGATTCTAGGCCAAAACCTAAGGGAAAGGCCAAGGCTCCTCATCCTGAGTCAGGAAAGACAGATCAAGGGAAATCCAAGGCTCAGCCTAGGAATCCTCAATCTGGGAAAGATTCTGCTCCCAGCACTTCTCAAGCCCAGCCTAGAAATGTTCAGAGCAGAAGAAACTCAGGACAGAGGAGGCCTCAGGCAAGGCCAAGGATTACTGAGGTCCAGATCTCTCAGACAGGGCACATAGCCCATCAGGAGCGTCCTAATCCTCAAAGGAGAAGGACAAACCAGGTGGCCTCTGAAAGGCAAAGGAGACCTGACTCCAGAAACACTCAGGCTAGACCTCAAGTGCCAAAAGGTCAGGGCCGAGCTGCTCCTTCTAGGGATCAAACTCAGCCCAATGCACCCAGGCCAAGGAGGAACAGGAGGCCCACCCCCAGAAATCAATATAGGGCTCCTGTATCTCAGGCTGACACCCATACACCCTCAACTTCCCAGGCACAAAGGAAAAAGAGAACTGTGTATGTTGATATTTCAGGGAAACAAGTTTACTCTTCTGATGCTATCAAAATTGTTAAACAAATCTGGATCCCGAAGGGTATGGCTGACTCAGTAGGACCCAAAACGATATGGGTACCTGAGGCCTGATTCTTTTCAGGTCACTGCGGGCTACAAGAAGAGGAAGAAGGATCTGATGAAGGACTGGTACTTGGACTCAGGATGTTCCAGGCACATGACCGGATTTCGTGATCTCCTTCAGGATTATGTAGCTCAAGAAGGCCCGCAGGTAACCTTTGGTGATAACTCTAAGGGTTTCACCAGAGGATTCGGAACCCTTGTTATTAACTCTGTCCGTGTAATGAATGTATCATATGTTGAAGGACTGAGACATAACTTACCTCGGTTAGTCAGTTCTGTGACCGAGGATATAGTGTAGAATTTACATCTAACATGTGTCTTGTGAAGGACAAATCTACACTACAGGTTCTGATTACAGGTGTCAGGAGGGGCAATGTATATTTTGATGACTTCAAGAGCAGCCCTCCTGAAACCTGTTTGGTCGCTAAGAGCTCCTCTGAGCTCAGTTGGCTTTGGCATAAACGTCTGAGTCAATTAAACTTCAAGATTATTACCAAAATCTCTAGACTTTCTCTTGTAGATGGTCTGCCTAATGAAGTTTTTAGCAAAGACCACGTGTGTGGAGCATGTCAGGAAGGCAAGCAAACCAAAGCCTCATTCAAGGTGAAGGAAGCCTTCTCTACTGACAGAGTGTTTCAGCTCCTGCACATGGATCTCTTTGGTCCAGTAACTCCTGTCAGCATAAATGGTAGGAAATATACCCTTGTTGTTGTTGATGACTATTCCAGGTACACATGGGTTATTTTCTTGCTGAACAAAAAAGGAGACTCAGGTCAAGCTTCCAGAGTTACTCAAGCAATTGAGTACTGAACAGGGTCAGAGCATAGTCAGGATCCGATCAGACCGAGGAACCGAGTTTATAAACTCTATTATAACTGACTTCTGTACTAACCATGGTATAACTCATGGGACTTCTGCAGCCAGGACCCCTCAGCAGAATGGGGTAGCTGAAAGAAGGAATCGAACCCTGAAGGAAGCTGCCAGGACCATGTTGGCTGAATCAGGACTGCCCAAGAAGTACTGGGCTGAAGCAATCAACATTGCTTGCTACACTCAGAACCGATCTATGCTGAACAAACAACACGCTCAGACACTCTATGAAACTTGGAACAAGAGGAAGCCTCGCATCTCTTATTTCCATATTTTTTGGTGTAAGTGTTTCATCCTGAACAATGGGAAAGACCAGCTGAAAGCCTTTGATAGCAAATCTGATGAGGGAGTTTTCTTAGGATACTCCTCAGTCAGTAAAGCTTTCAGGGTGTATAACTGTCGGACCCTTTGTGTGGAGGAAACACCTCATGTTGTGTTTGATGAGACTGCATCAGTGCATAGGAAACAGGTTCCAAGTCCTGACACTGAGGGAATTACCAAAAGGGTAACAAGGCTGAGTCTGAAGAATCCTGAATTCAAGATCAAACTTGTCAGTGCTCCCAAGGGATGGGATGATGATGATGAAGATCAGGATGGACTTCAGGCCAACCCTCAGCAAGTCCCTGCCTCGGAAAACGTTGAGTCTCAGACGAAAGGACAGACTCAACCTGAGGTACGTACTGTCGGTGATGATGCTTCTGCACCTGAGACAGTTACTGAGTCCAACACTGTAGGGGGAAACAATTTCTTTGATATTGGTCAACCCTCAGGAAATGACTCAGTATCCCCTGTTCTTGCTCGTTCCGCTTCTTTACCTATTATTGTCGAGACTAATGTTTCAGGATCAGGCAATGGAACGTCAGTAGCTCCCAGTGCTCCAGTCAGCAGGAGGTGATGGCTAGATGATCACTCATTGGCTGATATCATTGGGGATATCTATGAGGGGGTCAGGACGAGGTTGTCCTTTGGTGAAAGCGCTATGTTTTGTTGCTTCCTGAGTGATCAGGAACCTACAAGCATAGAAGAAGCTCTAGCTGATCCCAAGTGGATCCTAGCCATGCTGGATGAGCTCAATCAGTTTGAGCGGAATCAGGTTTGGGAGTTAGTTGAGAGACCTAGGCGTCAACATGTTAATGGCACCAAGTGGGTTTTTAAGAACAAGAGGGATGAGAAGAATGTTGTTGTCAGAAATAAGGCCAGGCTAGTAGCAAAGGGTTACTCTCAGGCCGAGGGTATCGACTATGATGAGACCTTTGCTCCAGTCGCTAGATTGGAAGCAATCAGGTTGTTTCTGGCTTATGCAACATTCAAGAAATTCAAAGTGTATCAGATGGACGTAAAGAGTGCTTTTCTGAATGGTGTACTGAATGAAGAGGTCTATGTTGAGCAACCTCCTGGATTTGAAGTTGGCAATAAGCTATATCACCTGAAGAAAGCTCTTTATGGCCTGAAGCAAGCTCCGAGAGCTTGGTATTATACATTATCCCAATTCCTGATAGACCACGGGTTCGTGAAAGGAACAGTGGACAGGACCCTCTTCCGGATCACCGAAGGGGAAGACATTCTCTTGGTTAACATTTATGTGGATGACATAATATTTGGATCTCCTAATCTGAAGCTTTGTGAGAAATTCTCCAAGCTGATGACTGGGAAATTTGAGATGTCAATGATGGGAGAAATGAATTTCTTTCTGGGTCTCCAAGTCAGGCAAACTGACTCCAGAATTTTCATTAATCAGTCCAAGTATGCGAGGGACTTGATTCAGAAATTTGGAGTTCAGTCCAGCAAAGTCTCACGCATTCCCATGAACACAAATGAGAAGCTGGATCCTGACAAAGAAGGAGTCTCAGTAAATCAGACTGAATATAGGGCACTGATAGGATCTTTATTATATCTAACTGCTAGTCGACCTGACATTACTTATGCAGTTGGAGTTTGTGCAAGGTATCAGTCTGATCCAAAGAAGAGTCATCTAGAGAGTGCCAAAAAGATACTGAAATACCTGAGAGGTACAGTCAATCTAGGACTTTGGTATCCCTCTGATGAGAACCTAGAACTGACTGGCTATTCCGATGCTGATTATGGAGGCTGTAGACTTGATAGGAAGTCAACTACAGGCACATGTCAGTTTCTAGGGAGTAAACTGATCTCTTGGTTTTCTAAAAAGCAAACCAGTGTTGCAACGTCTACTACTGAGGCTGAGTATATGGCGGCAGGCAGTTGTTGTTCTCAGATTCTTTGGCTGAAACAACAACTGAGAGACTACCAAATAGAGGCCACTGAAGTTCCAATTTATTGTGACAATAATAGTGCCATTGCCATATCCCAAAACCCAGTCTTACACACAAGGTGTAAGCATGTAGACATCAGGCATCACTTTATCAGAGATCATGTTGAGAAAAAGGACATCAGGATGGAGAGAGTCCCTACTGAAAAACAGAGAGCTGACATCCTGACTAAGGCTTTGCCTGAAACCAGGTTTGTTGAGTTATCAGTAGAGTTAGGACTCCTTGACCCAGGCTTAGGTGATTTAGTCTGAATCTCTGATAAGAATGCACAAGGTCAGGGGGAATAACTCATATGGACTCAGGGTGAAGGAATCCCAGAGAGAATGTGAATGGTTGTAGGGGGAACATTAAGTATAAAATGGATGATCAGTATAGACTGACTAAGATTCAGGACACAGAACTCAGGGCTTGTCACCCTGATAGTGCAATAAGTGGCATCAGTCAGAATACAAATCTGACTGACTGGTATGTTTTATGATTTTTATCTAATCATCTGATCTTGCGTGCATCTTTTTTCTTATACTGTTTGTTGTATTGTCAAATCAATTTAATTCGTCAAATGATCCCAGCCATTCGTTTTAATATTCGGTTATTATTTAATACAATTTATTTGAATTAAATACGGACATGCTGTAATGTGCATTTAATGCACTGTGGGCGGGAACAATTTTCGATAAAATTTGACCAATTACTTTTGAAAAACTGAAGAGTCAAATGCTTTTCACTGCTCAATCTTGACCATTGAATCTCATAGGTCATTATTTTCTAAGCCACCCGATTAAAACCGAATTTTTGTATAAATAGGGGAAGATTGTGTTGTTAAAATCTTTATGCACCTACATATTTTCCTTACATATTTTCTCTAAAACCCGATTCTCTTCATTTCTTCATATTATTTCAATGGCATCTCCTTCTGCAGATTCCTTCTTTGGAAATCTTTTCCATCTAAGGATTGAGATACATTATGAACCCTATGGGGATTTTTCTTCTAATCACCCCGACATTTTGCCTGTACAAGAAATTTTCAATAATGCAGGTCTTCTGCAGTTCATTACTGCAAGACCACAGAGGCTCCACCCGAGACTTGTTGCTGCATTCTACTTAAAGATGGCGCAGAACAAGGAGTCCCAGGAGTGGGAAACTTGCATACCCCTGACCACCTGTTCAAAGGGGAAGGATGGAGAGGAGGAGATGACCAGGAGATGGGTCACTCTCAACATCCAGAGAAAGATTAAGGAGGTTTTTAATCTTCCTAGTTCAGGACGAAGCCCCAGTAGATTATGGGTTTGGGAATGAGAAGGACTTTCTCCAGTCCTTATGTGATGGGGATGTCGTCCTGAAGTCGGGCCTGAATAAATCTGTCCTGAGGACTGAAAACCGCCACTTCTTCGACCTGACAAGTCAGGGAGTGATGGGGATTGCCGGAGGATTGGAGCAGATCTCCAGACCAAAGCTTTTTACGATGATGGCAATCTCGGACGCCTCTCTGCACAATTTTAACTGGGAGGATTACTTCCTCCAAATGCTGGTGGCTGAGACCAGCAAAATCAGGTACTCGCCAGAGGGGCAGGCGACTTTCGAGGCCAAGATGCACTTTGGCAACAAGATTTCTATGCTCTTGGAGACCCTGGATCTCGGTGATGTGGATCAGGCCCAATCACTCGAGATTCCAGCAAAAATCAATCTATTCAGAGCTTACTCCGATGATGCTGGTACCAGGAGAAGGCCTCGGACTCAGAAGAAGAAGGCCCAGGCGAGCATGACTGAAAGAGTCAAGGCTCAGGTAGGCAAGTCTTTTGAGTCTGATACAGCAAAGCCAGCGGAGGATAAATCTAAGCCCTCAAGACCCAAGCAACAAAAGCTGAAATTTCTCTATTCAGGGTCAGCAGAGCGAGAGAAGAAACTCGTGGAAGAGCGAGAGAAGAAACTCGTGGAAGAGCGAGAGAAAAAGCTTGTGGAAGAGAGAGCTGCTGAAGAAGCTGTTCAGCATGCAACTCCGGAGAGGGAACCAGCTCAGGCGCAGGCCATTCTTGAAATTGCTCCCATTTCATCTGTTCCGGATGTTGTATCCCCTGATCCTAATCAAATGATCCTTAACATCGCTGAAACTTATCAGAGTTTGGATCAGGTGGAGCCTGCTCAGGAAGGAGGAGTTGAGCAGGAGGCTGCTGAATCAGTTCAGGCTGAAACACCATGGCCGTTCCCTGCGCCCGATGTAAATATTCTTTCAGACTTTGAGATAGTAGCAAGGGGAGCGGCAGCTGAAATGGTGGAAAGGAGATTTCCAGATCTCACTGAAGCTCAGAAGGAGGCAGTTGTGCAACTCCGCACTTTTGCCATGATCAGAAATGCTACATGGTCTGAGCTCAGTCAGCTAGGAGAGTCCAGAGGTTGGGACTGCATTGCAGATTTAGAAGCCGCCCTCTTTGATCATTTTGATGTAAACTCTCTACATCAATTGATTAAGATGGTGGATTTTATCAGAACGGTCCGCCGAACCTATCCTGAGCCTGAACCTCAGAAAGCTGAAGAAGAGAAGGGAGAGGTGAAGGCAGCTGAGCAGGAGGTGATAGTGGTTGCTGATGATGATCAGCAAGGTGGCACTGAGGGAGTCAGTGCACCGGCCGATGAAGCAATCCTGGGACCCAGGATTGCGGAGGCTTCAGGAGAGGGTCCACCAGGCATGGTCCGAGTCAGAGGAAAATGGACTACACCCGAAGCAATATATCTTCAGAATTCCTCACGAGCTCTTGGCAATCTGCACAGGAGAGTCATCCTCGTTGAGCGAAAAACTAGTAGGGTTGGTTCGAATTCTGAATTGCTGAGCAAGAAACTGAACAACCTGGACCGTGACCTGAATGATATGGCCACTGATATGCATGCTGCAATAGATCTCCTTGGGGAAGCTCGGACTAAAATCAATGTAGACCTCACTGTTATTTCTGAGCAAACCAAGGATGCCATTCAGAACTGCAATCAGATGGTTTCAGATGTGCAGACTCAGCAGGAGACTAAGTTTGCCAATTTTTTGGATCAACAACTGTCTGAAAAAGTTGATCAACTGGTTGATGAGAAGTTGGTCAAGCTGAAAGCTGAACTGAAGGAGGAACTGATGAGTGAGATGTCTGAACAGGAGAAGGATGCAATTGCCACTGCCCTGAACAATCGGATGATGAGCTTTGAAGGACGGCTAAAAGCTGCGCACAATTCAGCCGTCGACAAGCTAAGTTTTGGCCTGAGAGGGATGGCCAGGCAGATTGGGCAATTGCAGGGGA
Organism: Prunella vulgaris; assembly: GCA_026898435.1. NCBI lineage: Eukaryota > Viridiplantae > Streptophyta > Magnoliopsida > Lamiales > Lamiaceae > Prunella > Prunella vulgaris. Next base: position 269,177 of record JAPKLY010000488.1, on the reverse strand, counting down.
AGCAGACTGAGATGGATGGTCAGTTTACACTTTTGGCGGAGTCAGTGGATGAAGTTGTCAAACGGATAAATGACGATGATACCAAAAAGGGGGAAGAAGGGAAGAAGCAGATTGCCATTACTGGTAAAGCAAAGAAGAAAAACTTCCCCCCTGAACTGATAACGGCGGAAAGAAAGAGGACAAGGTCCGTCGCTGCCATCGAAGCTGCTGAAGGTTCAGAGCCGAAAAGATTGAGGTCGTCTGAGGACCCCGCTCTGGAGCCTTTGTACAAGGAGATGGAGGAACATATGCAAACTGAGCTGACCACTCAGAAGAAAATGGTGATGACTGAAGCTGAAAAGATAGCAAAGATGAAGGAGATTTCGCTCCTCAGTCAGATCCAGCGCCTAAAGGAGTCCAATGAGTATCTGACTTCGCAGGTTCAGAAAAAGAAATCTGTATCTTCTGGATCTCGGATGAAGACTCAGAGGAAGATTGTGGTCAGTTCAGATCAGAGTCATCCTCCACTGAAGTTTGTGGAAGACTTCATTCCGATAGAGATGTTGGAGGTATGGATTCCGATCCGGAATAGGTGGGCCTACCTATTCTACGTGGTGGGGTTATGGAACGATCTGACTGAAGAAAAAGACGTCATACTCCATCACTGGATGACACAGGAGCACCCTGATCTCTGGGCTGAAATCATCAGACATGCTGACACTGAAGGTGTAGAGATCGCTCCTCCGGAATTCATCAAGTACCCTCCTCCACTCTTTAGGAACTCCAAGCAACTGGACCGGAAAGCAATTTCTGAAGAAGTCGTCAGAGTAGGACGAGCTGCCGGGGCCGTTGCTGATCGGAACAGGATGAAGCAGGTCCTGAACCGGGTACTGGAGATGTACGAGATTCCACTGACTGCCTGGAATAAGGATTAAGACTAGATCAGGAGCTAGTTGTTCAGAAATTTTGTAATAGCTTCAGGATACTTGTATTTTCTTATCAATCAATGAAGTTATTTACTTTTCCTGAGTACAACTTCTTGTTGACTCCTGAATCTACTTTTCTGAATCCTTATCAAGAACTGTACTAACCCATTCCTTGTTTTCATCTTATAGACTAAGTATCTAGTTTGTCAGGTGGTACTGAGTTGTTCTCACTGACTAAGTCAGTTGATTGTAAAGATGAATAGGAATTTGCTTAAGGGTTTTGGCATCATCAAAAAGGGGGAAATTGTTGGGACAATCTGAGTGTTTTGATTAGATCCCAAAACCCCTGATGAATTTGCCTAAGTATAGCTGTTCAGGATAAAATAATTCAGGATAGTTAGGTTAGAGATTCAGTACAGGAGGACCATGCTAAAGACTGAAGAATATTGGAGTCGACCCAATTTACTGAAGTCTGAAGTGTAAACCATCCTGAAGGAGTCAGTCAGTCTTGCTGAAGATTGTCTGTTCTGAAACTGAAGATCGAAGCCTGTTGATTCATCCTGAAGTCAATCCTGAAGTGCCATTGACTGATGTTTCTACTGAGTACACTAAGCATACTCAGGACAGAAGTTAGTCAGTAAAGAGTAAGTGTCACCTATCAGGCTGTGCTGAATGCACTTAAGACCTGACTTAGGCTTTGGTTCAGTTCACCTGAATCCTGTAAGTCCAAAGCAAAAAGGTTACACATACTGGGCTGAATAACCCATCAGGCTGTGCTGAATGCACATAGGACCTGACTGAGGCCGTGGTTCAGATCACCTGAATCATGTAAGTCCAAAGCAAAAGGTTATTTATGCTATGGGACAAGAGACAAAAAGAATGTCAGTTAGACTCCATTAAGGTACACGTTTAGACTGAGTTATTAACGAGAGACTCAGAGCATTGAATGTACGAGGAAGGACAAATGTCTGAAGGTCAACTAGCCGTTATAATGGAGAGCCAATGATCTTTCGACACGCATGCACGGAGTCTGCGCAGCATTTAATGCGGCATTTAATGCTTCTCAAAAAGTTGCAGGTGATGTGACAACTTGCCAGAATAAGCATGGCGGGTAGGTCAAACAGTATTTCTAGCCTGCAATCTACCTAAAATAGGAAAGATTCTATTTGATCTCCTCCAACGGATCTATTTTGAATCTTGCCTATAAATATGGAGAGCCTTGCACCCATTCAAGGTTAACGGGAAATTTCCAAGAGAAAACTCTCAACAATCCAAGCATTCAAAGCATACCATAAACAACACTCTGCAATTAAATTTCCCTAGTGTTGTAGTAGGATTCACTCTGTATTTGCTTAGATCGATAGCTCTATTATTTAGCATTGTTTTGTATTGCTAGAGCTATCTTAGTTGGAAACCAGAATACCAAACCACTCAAGGTGTGAGATTGGTTGGTTAGAAGGACTGGGACTTGTAAAACGCCCAGGGGTCAGTTCCTAAGAGAGGAAGTTGGCTACTCGTGTCCCTTGGCACGTAAAACCCAAGCACCTATCCTCAGGGTTTTGAGGATAGCTTCCTGTTAAATCAGGTCGTGGACGTAGGAGTTGGTTTTCTCCGAACCACGTTAAAAAGTCCCATGTGTGCTGATTTACTGTTCTGTTCAGGATCATAACTGTCATCATAATAAACTGAACATCCTGCATCGCTTTTCTATTCAGGACTAAATCAATCATCCTGAATCTTATTACTGTGCACTCAGCCTTAACCACCAGTTTACTAAGCAAACTCAGAGAAAATGTTTTCAGAAACTAAAAACGAGTAGAACCTAAGGGCTCACTTTCCGCACCCACTCTGACTCACTGAGATAGTAGTCCAACTGACTTGCTTCCAAGCGGCCAGTAGGTTTATTATCTCTACTAAGCTTTCGAGCACTTTGCTCACACTCAGCTTATCTGACTCGTTACTGAACTGTCCCTGCTGCCCCTGTGGACCTTCAGCATACTGAGTACATCAGGAAATCCTGACTGAGTGTGTTAGAGCATTTTTCTGAGTCTTTCAGAAAAATCTGACATCAGTGTATTCCCCCCATACACTGATTATACTCGTTTTGGGACCAACAGTATACAATTATTTGATTTAATTATTGTTTGCCCAAAATGGTGTCTACACCCAAGTGCACGTGATCGTTATCGTCTTGGCAAGATGATCAAGTTTATTTATCAAACACAGGGAGATGGGAGATTGAAAGGTATGGTTGTTGTTCAATTTCGATAATCACACAAAGCAAATAAAAGTTGGATTGGTATCTATGTCTACTAGCTTGTCAAGAAAGTAAACTACCTATCACTTTTGTGCAAAGTGAGCAAGTGAGAGAGATATGCATTAGTGTACTATCCTATGTTTCACATGGTGTTGTATCACTTAGTCATGCAATAAGTTATTGTACAATCAATTAGGCAAGCCTCCTCAACATGTAAAGGTTTCCCTAGATACACATTAAGCTCCTATTGTAGTGCCTATTCACTAGGAATAGTTCTCACTATCCTAGGAATTTCATCAAACACCTAACATGCATTGGCATAATTACAAGAAGATTTAGGAAAATAGCTCAATTCTCATATGAGACTAATTCCCTAATGGCCCAATTAATCAATTACACATGCTAAGCATTCATACAAATCAACAATTAAGAGAATTGATCATACAACATCTCATAGCATTCATAAGATCAACATTAACACCACATTACTCCATAGGAATCATACACTAACACATAAAGGTATTAGCCTATGGCAAATTGGGAAAACAAATGAGCAATTGAACTAACTACATTCTTCATAATGCTGAAATTGAATTGAGAATACAAAATCATACCTAGTACAAGAATATTGGTAAAGATACTAATTACCTTTGAAAGCTAGAAAATGATCCGTCAATGGAAAATGAAATTCAATCAGTAGAATCGTAGCCCTAGTTGAGACGAGAATGCAAGAATAAATAGATCGATGATCCGAACAGTAGATCGAAAGTTATCGACGAAATCGTAAGAAGAAATCTTATAAACTCAACTAGTAACTACCTAATTCTCTCTCTAAACTAATCTAAGAACTTGGAAATATGAAGATTGTGACTTAGATCTGATCCTTGAGGTCTTATAGTGCCCACAATGTTTAGTCCAAAGTGCCCTTCATTAAAACGCGCGAAAAGACGAAAACTCCCCTGAAAATCCAAATTTCGCAAAGCTGCACGGTCCTACCTGTTGGGACAATCTGAGTGTTTTGATTAGATCCCAAAACCCCTGATGAATTTGCCTAAGTATAGTTGTTCAGGATTGTCTAGTTCAGGATAGTCAGGTTAGGGATTCAGTTAAGGGGGAACATATTGAAGACTGAAGAATATTGGAGTCGACCCAATTGCCTGAATTCTGAAGTGCAACTCGCACTGAAGAAGGTCATAGTCAGTCTTGCTGAAGATTGCCTGAACTGAAGCTGAAGACCGAAGCTTGAAGATCCATCCTGAAGACAATCCGGAGTACCATTGGCTGATGTTTCTACTGAGTACACTAAGCATGCTCAGGACAGGACTCAGTCAGTGAAGAGTAGTGTAACCTATCAGGCCGAGCTGAATGCTCGTAAGACCCGACTTAGGCCTCCAGTCAGTTTATCTAACTCATGTAAGTCCAAAGCAAAAAGGTTACACCTACTGGGCTGAATAACTTATCAGGCCGGGCTGAATGCTCGTAAGACCTGACTTAGGCCTTGGTTCAGTTTACCTGATCCATGTAAGTCCAAAGAAAAAAGGTTATTTACGCTATGGGACAAAGAGACAAAGAGAATGTCAGTAGGACTCCAATAAAGACAAACATTCAGGTTGAGTTATTAACAAGAAACCAAGAGTATTGAATGTACGAGGAAGGACAAGTGTCAGATGGTCAACTAGCCGTTTGTACGGAGAGCCAATGATCTTTCGACACGCTTGTACGAAGTCTGTGCAGCAGTTAATGCGGCATTTAATGCGTCTCAGAGTTGCAGGCGGCGGGACAAAGTTTACCAGATTAAGCATGGTAATTAGGTCAATAGTGCATCTAGCCTGCAACCACCCTAAAATATGAAAGATTTGGGTAGATTTCCTCCAACGGATCTATTTTGAATCTTGCCTTAAATACAGAGAGCCTTGCACCCATTCAAGGCTAACGGGAAATTTCCAAGCGAAAGCTCTCAAGAATCCAAGCACTCAAAGCATACTTTGAACAACATTCTACAATTAAAATTTCCTAGTGTTGTAGTAGGATTCACTCTGTATTTGCATAGTTTTGATAGCTTTAATATTTAGCATCGATTTGTATTGCTAGGGCTATCCTTAGTTGGAAACCAAGAATACCAAACCACTCAGGGTGTGAGATTGGTTGGTTAGAAGGACTGAGACTTGTAAAATGCCTAGGGATAAGTTCCTAAGAGAGGAAGTTGGCTATTCGTGTCCCTTGGCACGTAAAAACCACAGGGTTTTGAGGATAGCTTCCTGATAAATCAGGCCGTGGACGTAGGAGTTGGTTATCTCCGAACCACATTAAAAAGAGCCTTGTGTGCTGATTTACATTCTTGCTCAGGATCATAATTGTCATTCATATTAAACTGAGCCTACTGCATTGTTTTGATCTTCAGGCTGAATCAATCATCCTGTGTCTTAATACTGTGCACCAGCCTTAACCACCATTTACTAAGCAAACTCAGAGAAAACGTTTTCAGAAACTAAAATGAGTAGAAACTAAGGGCTCACATTCCGCACGTACTCTAGCTTACTGAGATAGTAGTCCAACTGACTTGCTTCCGAGCAGTCAATAGGTTTGTTATCTCTACTGAGCTTCTGAGCACATTACTCACACTCAGCTTATCTGACTCCCTACTGAACTGTCCCTACTGCCCCTGAGGACCTTTAGTTTGCTCAGTAACTTCAGGATCTTCCTGACTAAGCATGTTAGAGCATTTTTCTGAGTATTCGGAAAAATCTGATATCAGTGTATTCCCCCCCATACACTGATTATACTCGTTTTGGGACCAACAAGTGGTATCAGGGCAGTGGTTCAAAAGACCACTGACTTTGTTTACCAACAGTTTCTGAGGAGAAACTTTTGGTGGTCAACTGAACAGATCTGTTTCTGAAAACTTGCATATCATGGCATCCGATTCTAAGCGCCTTGAAGGCAGTCTACCTGAATTCTCTATTGACAATTATGATTATTGGAAATTCAGGGTCCTTGCACATCTCTACTCCATCCATGATCAGATGCCTAAGGTGATTGAGCATGGTCCGATCAGGTTCATGAGGAATCTTCAGACCACCTGGCCTGTTGCTGGTAATGTTCTAGTCCCAGGTACCAGTGATGAGGAAGTGGAGAGGTCCACGCTTACTGCTGATCAGATTAAGCAAATCGGACTGGATAATGTTGCGAAGAACATTATACTCCACACTGTTTCTTAAGAGAATTCGGTTAGACTCATGCACCTGAAAACCGCAAAGGAGATATGGGATGCTCTGAAGGAGATGAGTGAGGGCTCAGAGAAGATCAAGGAGAACAAGCGTGATCTTGCTATCATGAAGTTTGAGGCCTTTCGGATGTTGGAAAGAGAGTCCATCGATTAGATGGAAGCTCGGTTCATTAAGATGATGAAAGAGCTAGCAACCCTTGGGAAGGACTTTCCCAAGAGGGTGGTGTCATCTAAAATCCTGAATTGTCTTCCTGAAAGATGGGACACTGGAGTGATCTTGCTGAAGAACACTCAGGACCTCACTAACATTTCTTACTCTCACCTCTTCTCAGAGCTGAAGACTCTGGAATTCGACCTCGATAAGAGAAAGACGAAGGGTGTTGCCAGTGAGGATGTGACTGAGGAGAAGAAACCTGAGAGGGAAAATAGCATGGCTCTTAAAGCTACTCCTGAGCCTGAGGCTGGATCTGGCTCGAAATCTCTGAAGGATATGAACAAGGACGAGCTAGCCCTGGAGTACAGCCTGATGGCACGACGATTCGAGAAGCTGAACTCTCATTTCGGCAGGTATAAGAAGTTTTATACTGACAATCGTGAACGCATGTATTCCATCCCCAGGAGATCGAGCCCCCAGAGGGAAGAGAGGAGGGGTTCAGATTCCAGGAGAGAATGAGATGATCCTGAGCGGCACAGAGATGAGAAAAGCTCCAGAAGGAGAGATGATGCTGATCCAGGAAGATCCAGCTCCAAACCTGAACGATCATCAGGGAGCAGGAGGGAGTCATCTGATAAAAGGTACACTGAAAAAAGGGTGTTTCTGATGTAGATCTGTGTTACCACTGCCACAAGACTGGATATTATCAGTATGATTGTCCGGAGCTCAGTGCTCGAGAGAGAGAAGATCGGAGAGCCAAGAGAGAGCTCAGGGCATCACACCGAAAAGCAATGCTTGCTGAGGATTCCTCAGATTCAGATGGTCCAGGACACCGGTCCCCTGAACTCTTCTCCGATGAGGAGTATGATGATCTCTTCCTGATGGCAGATGATGAGGTATGTTCTTCTGCCTCCTCTCCTGATCACGCACCTGAGCTTAGCTCAGGCTCTGTAAGGGATCTCGACCTTCAGCTCGCCCTAGAGTAATTAATGGTTGATTTCGCAAGGCTGCAGGAGACCCATTCTCACGTAGTGGATGTGATTGCACAACTGAGTGGGGAGATGATCGGTTAACTGAGTCTCTCATATTTAGAGATACTGAGGAAGTCCTCAGACTAGTAAATCTTCAGGAAGAGTTGCTTCATGCTCGGAATAAGCATGATGAAACTCCACTGGAGGATGAAAGACTGAAAGGTGTAATCAGCTCACTGATTGAGACTCGTGACACTGATTTGTTCCACGCTCAGGAACAGCTGATGATTGAGCGAATTGCTCTGAGAGAGATGTTCGAAACTGAGTGGCAAGCTCGCCTCTGTGCTGAGCAAACTGCTTGGGATCTTGAGCTGATCTCAAAGGAGAACGCTCATGAAAAACTGGTGCTTCAGTACACCAATGAGATTGAGGCCATGAAAAACGAAAATGGGCACCTTGAGGAAAAGCTGAAGAAGTTACACACATCTACCCAAGTGGAAGATGAGTTAACAAGTTTCTCTCAGCTGACCGATTGTGCTAAAACTGGGTTAGGCTATGATGCCTCAAAAGACCCAAAGGGCAAAAAGAAGAGAGGTGCTTCATGGAGCAACTTTCAGAAAAAGTTTGTCCATGCCCAAACTGATGACAAGGGTCCTAGTTTTGCTCATCAGGACAAAGGCAAAGGGAAGGAGAAAGTGCCTGCTGAACCTGTCAGGCAAATGACTGAAGAATCAAGGCCAAAACCTAAGGGAAAGGCCAAGGCTCCTCATCGTGAGCCGAGGAAGAAGGATCAAGGTAACTCCAAGGCTCAGCCTAGGAACTCTCAGGCCGGGAGGAATTCTGCCCCAAGCACTTCTCAGGCTCAGCCTCAAAGTGCTCAGGGTAGGAGGAACTCAGGCCGGAGGGAACCTCAGGCAAGACCAAGGATTACTGAGGTCCAGAGGCCTTAGACAGTGCACAGGGCCCATCAAGAGCGTCCCAAACCTCAGAGGAGAAGGAAAAACCAAATGGCCCCTGAAAGGCAAAGGAGACCTGACTCCGATAACACTCAGGTCAGACCTCAAGTGCCTAATGGTCAGGTCCGAGCTGCTCCGTCTCAGGACAGACAGCAGCCCAATGCACCCAGGCCAAGGTGGAACAGGAGGCCCGCCCCAGGAACAAATCTAGGGCTCCTGAGTTTCAGGCTGACACCCATACACCCTCAACTTCCCAAGCACAAAGGAAGAAGAGGAATGTGTATGTTGATGTTTCAGGGAGACATGTTTACACTTCTGATGCCATCAGAATTGTTAAACAAATCTGGATCCCGAAGGGTATGGCTGAAACTGTAGGACCCAATACAAGATGGGTACCTGAGGCCTGATTCTTTTCAGGTCGCTGCGGGCTACAAGAAGAGGAAGGAGGATCTGATGAGGGACTGGTACTTGGACTCAGGGTGTTCCAGGCACATGACCGGATTTCGTGAAGGCCCGCAGGTAACCTTTGGTGATAAATCTAAAGGTTTCACCAGAGGATTCGGTACCCTTGTTGTTGGTTCTGTGAAAGTGCATAATATATCCTATAATGAGGGTCTTAGGTATAACCTGCTTTCGGTCAGTCAGTTTTGTGACCGAGGATATAGTGTAGAGTTTACATCTAACATATGCCTTGTGAAAGACAAATCTACACTGCAGGTTCTGATTATAGTGTCGGGAGAGGAAACATGTATTTTGCTGACTTTAAGAGCAGCTCTCCTGAAACTTGTTTGGTCGCTAAGAGCTCATCTGAGCTCAGTTGGCTTTGACATAAACGCCTGAGTCATTTAAACTTCAAGATTATTAACAAAATCTCTCGACTTTGTCTTGTAGAAGATCTACCTAATGAAGTTTTTAGCAAAGACCACGTGTGTGGAGCTTGTCAGGAAGGTAAGCAGACTAAAGCTTCATTCAAGGAGAAAGATGCCTTCTCAACTGACAGAGTGCTTCAGCTCCTGCGCATGGATCTCTTTGGTCTGATTACTCCTGTCAGCATGAATGGTAGGAAATATACCCTTGTTGTTGTTGATGATTATTCCAGGTACACATGGGTTATTTTCTTGCTGAACAAGAAGGAGACTCAGGTCAAGCTTCCAGAGTTAATCAAGAAATTGAGTACTGAACAGGGTCAGAGCATTGTCAGGATCAGATCAAATCGGGGAACTGAGTTTATTAACTCAATTATAACTGATTTTTGTACTGACCTTGGTATTGGTCATGAGACTTCTGCAGCCAGGACCCCTCAGCAGAATGGGGTAGCTGAAAGAAGGAACCAGATCCTGAAGTAAGCTGCCCGGACCATGTTGGCTGCACCAGGACTGCCCAAGAAGTACTGGGCTGAAGCAATCAACACTACTTGCTACACTCAGAACTGATCTATGCTGAACAAACAACATGCTCAGACACCTTATGAAACTTGGAACAAAAGGAAGCCTCGTATCTCCTATTTTCATATTTTTGGGTGTAAGTGTTTCATCCTGAACTATGGGAAAGACCAGCTGAAAGCCTTTGATTGCAAGTCTGATGAGGGAGTTTTCTTAGGATACTCCTCAGTCAGCAAAGCTTTCAGGGTGTATAACTGTCGGACCCTTTGTGTGGAGGAAACACCTCATGTTGTGTTTGACGAGACTGCATCAGTGCGTAGAAAACAGGTTCCGAGTCCTGACACTGAGGGGGTTACCAAGAGGGTGACAAGACTGAGCCTGAAGAATCCTGAGTTCAAGGTCAACTTCGTGAATGCTCCTAAAGGATGGGATGATGATGACGATCAGGATGGACCTCAGGCCAACCCTCAGCTAGCCCCAGCGTCGGAGAATGTTGAGTCTCAGACGGAGGCACAGACTCAACCTGAGGTACGTACTGTCGGTGATGATGCTTCTGCACCTGAGACAGTTACTAAATCCAACACTGTAGGGGGAAACAATGTCTCTGATATTGGTCAACCCTCAGGAAATGACTCAGTATCCCCTGTTCTTGCTCGTTCCGCTTCTTTGCCTATTATTGTCGAGACTAATGTTTCAGGATCAGGCAAGGGAAAGTCAGCAGCTCCCAGTGCAATTTTCAGCAGGAGGCGATGGCTAGATGATCACTCATTAGTTGATATCATTGGTGATATCAGTATTCTCCTTTGGTAAGAGTGATATGTTTTGTTGCTTCCTGAGTGATCAGGAACCTAAGAACATAGAAAAAGCTCTTGCTGACCCCAACTGGATCCTAGCCATGCAGGATGAGCTCAATCAGTTTGAGCAGAATCAGGTTTGGGAGTTAGTTGAGAGACCTAGGCGTCAACATGTTATTGGCACCAAGTGGGTCTTCAAGAACAAGAGGGATGAGAAGAATGTTGTTGTCAGGAACAAGGCCAGACTGGTGGCCAAGGGGTACTCTCAGGCCGTAGGAATCGACTATGATGAGACCTTTGCCCCAGTTGTAAGATTGGAAGCAATCAGGTTGTTTCTGGCATATGCAACATTCAAGAAGTTCAAAGTGTATCAGATGGACGTGAAGAGTGCTTTTCTGAATGGTGTACTGAACAAGGAGGTTTATTTGGAACAACCTCCAGGGTTTGAAGTTGGTAACAAAGTCTATCACCTGAAGAAAGCCCTTTATGGCGTGAAACAAGCCCAAGGGCTTGGTATGATACACTCTCCCAATTCCTGATAGACCATGGGTTCGTGAAAGAACCAGTGGACAGGACCTTCTTCAGGATATCTAAAGGGGAGGACATTCTCTTGGTTCAGATTTATGTGGATGACATAATATTTGGATCTCCTAATCTGAAGCTTTGTGAGAAATTCTCCAAGCTGATGACTGGGAAGTTTGAGATGTCAATGATGGGAGAAATAAACTTCTTTCTAGGTCTTCAGGTCAGGCAGACTGACTCCGGAATTTTCATAAATCAGTCCAAGTATGTGAGGGATCTGATTCAGAAATTCGGAGTTTAGACCAGCAAAGTCTCATGTATTCCAATGAACACAAATGAGAAGCTAGATCCTGACAAGGAGGGGACCTCAGTGAATCAGACTGAATATAGGGCACTGATTGGATCCTTATTGTACCTGACTACAAGTCGTCCTGACATCACTTATCCAGTCGGAGTTTGTGCAAGGTATCAGTTTGATCCAAAGAAGAGTCATCTAGAGAGTGCCAAAAAGATATTGAAATACCTGAAAGTAATGTCAATTTAGGACTTTGGTATCCCTCTGATGACAACCTAGAACTGACTGACTATTCAGATGCAGATTATGGAGGCTGTAGGCTTGATAGGAAATCAACTACAGGCACATATCAGTTTATAGGGAGTAAAGTGATCTCTTGGTTTTCTAAGAAACAAACAAGTGTTGCAACATCTACCACTGAAGCTGAGTATATGGCGGCAGGCAGTTGCTGTTCTCAAATTCTTTGGTTGAATCAACAACTGAGAGACTACGAAAATAGAGGCCACTGATGTCCCAATTTATTGTGACAATAATAGTGCCATTGCCATATCCCAAAACCCAGTCTTACACACAAGGTGTAAGCATGTAGACATCAGGTGTCACTTTATAAGAGACCATGTTGAGAAGAAGGATATCAGGATGCAGAGGGTCCCTACTGACAAGCAGAAAGCTGACATCCTGACTAAGGCTTTGCCTGAAACCAGGTTTGTTGAGTTGTCAGTAGAGTTAGGACTCCTTGACCCAGGCTTGGGAGATTCAATCTGAATCTCAGTTCAGAATGCATAAGGTCAGGGGGAATGACTAACTCAGGATCAAGTTGGAAGTTCAGCAGAGAGAAAGTGATTGGTTGAAGGGGGAACACTCAGTATGAAAGGATGTTCAGTGTAGACTGACTGATATTCAGGACACTGAATTCAGGGCTTGTCACCCTTATAGGTCAAAAGTGGTATCAGTCAGATAACAAAATCTGACTGACTGGTATGTTTCTTGAATTATTTTTTAGTCATCATATCTTGCTTGCATCATCCTTGATATTGTCTGACGTGTTATCAAATCAGAACTTTTTGTCATAAAATCTCAACCGTTCATTTAACATTCAGTTATTATTTAATGAAATTATTTGAATTAAATACGGACATACTCTGACGCCCATTTAATGCAAAGTGGGCGGGAACGGTTTCCGATAAAGTTTTTTGAATCATTAACTTTGAAAACCGAAGAGGCTCAATCCGCATCCATGTATATTGTGTCTTAATCTCAATCGTTGAATCTCATAAGTCACATTTTGATGAGCCGTTCGATTAAAACTGAATTTTGGTATAAATAAGGGAAGTTTTTGTCATTGCGACCTTTAAGCACTCAAATCTTTTCTTACTATATTTTCTCTCTGCAAATTGATTTCCTTCATATCTTCAAATCTTCATCAATGGCTTCTCCATCAGTTGATTCTTTCTTTGGAAACATTTTCCATTTAAGAAATGATATTTGCTGAGAACCAGTGGGTGATTTCTCTTCCAATCACCCAGACATTATGCCCACAAAGGAATTGTTCGAGACTGCTGGACTTCTTCGCTTCATCACTGCGAAGCCACATAAGCTTCACCCTCGACTTGTTGCTACGTTTTTCTTGAAGATGGAGCAGAACAAAGAAACAAGGGAATGGCAGTCTTGCATCCCTTTGTCCTCTTGTGTGAAGCAGAAGGATGGTGAAGATGAACTGAAGAGAAGTTGGGTCACCATCAATCTCAGACAGAAGATCAAGGAGCTTTTCAGTCTACCTGATGCTGGAGGGAATCCCCTGGAGTATGGGATTGGGGATGAGAAAGACTATCTCAACTCTCTCTGTGATAGTGAAGTTCCTCTGAAGCCAGGATTGAACAAATCCGTGCTGAGGACACCCAGTCGTCACTTCTTTGACCTGACTAGTCAGGGAGTAATGGGCATTGCTGGAGGATTGGAGCAAATCTCCAGGCCAAAGATGAATATTATGATGGCTATCAAGGATGCCTCAGTGCACAGATTCAACAGGGAGGAATACTTTCTTCAATCTTTGGTGGCTGAGACCAAGAAGATCAAGTATTCTCCTGAAGGTCAGGCAACATTCGAGTCCAAGATGCACTTTGGAACAAAGATCTCTCTGATCTTAGAGTCTCTGGCCCTCGGAAATGTGGATTTGGCCCAATCCTTGGAGATTCCAGCAAAGGTGGATATCTTCAAAGCTTTTTCTGAAGATGCTGGTGGGAAGAATAAGAAATCCAGAACCTTGAAAAAGGGTCAGGCAAGCAAGGCTCAGGCGAGCACGACTTAGGGAGTCAAGGCTCAGGCGAGCAAGCCCGCTGAAAACAAGGTTCAAAAGCCAGCTGAGGAGATACCCACCAAATATTCCAGACCCAAGCAACTTAAACTGAACTTCATCTACCCTGGCTCAGGAGGGTCTAAGAAAATTGTGGAAGGAAAGAAATCTCAGCTTGAGAAAGAGCCATCTCAACCTGAGACAGAAACTCAACAAGCAGCTCCGGAGGGGGAACCTGCTCAGATGGCTTTAGAGGTTGCCCCCATTGTTGCCATTCCAGAGATTGCACCCTCAGATCCGACGCCATTTGTCCTTGAGCAAGACTTGGCTGACGATCAGATCCTCAATGTAGTTTCAGAATATCAGGGTGTGGAGGCCCAATCTGATAAGGGTCAGGGGGAACCTATTGCTGCTGACATTAGCAAAAGCAGCAAAGGTGATGAAGGTAGGAGGGTGGAGGTTGTTGAAAGCAGCAAATGTGATGAAGGTGGAGAAAGAGAAGTTGGTGAGAAAGAAGCTGAAGGAGCTCAGGCTGAAGCCCCATGGCCATTCCTCGTGCCTGATGGGAACTTGTTGCCCGACTTTGAAATCATAGCAAGGGGAAGGGCTGCTGGGATGGTGGACAGGAGTTTTCCTGACCTCTTAGAAGCTCAGAAAGAGGCGGTTGTGCAGCTCCGCACATATGCCATGATCAGAAATGCAACTTGGCCTGAGTTGGGTCAGCTAGGCAATGCGAGAGGATGGGACAAGATGGCTGAGTCTGAAGCAGCTCTTTTTGATGTCTTTGTGGTAAACTCCCTACACCATCTGATCAAAATTTCTGATTTTATCAAGACAGTCCGAAGGATCTATCCTGAGGCACCAACTGCTGAGCCCGGAAGAGAGGGAACTGGGATGGAACTAGTTGTAGTTCCCCATATAGAGGCTCAGGGAGAGAATCAGGTGGTGGTGCAGGAAGTGGATCAGGTCGGAAGGGATGTGGAGATGGTGGAGAAGAAGAAGGATGGAGAGAAAGAAGTAATACAGATTGCTGATACTGAAATCAATCAGGAAGGTGCGACTGATGTGATCAGTGCACCGGCCGATGATGCACCCCTCGGACCCGGGGCTGCTGAGGCTTCTCGAGAGGGTCTAAGTTCTCTCGTTAAGATTCCCGGAGGTGCTATTCAGAAAAGATGGACTTGGGGACGGACACTCAGCGGAATCAACCATCGGCTCAATGTGCACAATACGAGGATTAACAAGGTCAACCTGACTGCCACTTTGGCTAATAATCGTATGAAG
Source organism: Prunella vulgaris (assembly GCA_026898435.1). Taxonomy (NCBI): domain Eukaryota; kingdom Viridiplantae; phylum Streptophyta; class Magnoliopsida; order Lamiales; family Lamiaceae; genus Prunella; species Prunella vulgaris. Next base: position 254,138 of record JAPKLY010000488.1, on the reverse strand, counting down.
AAGGTGGATCGGGATCTGAACGAGATGGGTAAGGACATGCATGCTGTGATCGATCTTCTTGGTGATGTGGGGATAAAACACTCAGTGGAACTCACAGCTGTGTCTGAGCAAGCAAAGGGGGCCATTCGAGCCTGCAAACAAATGGTCTCTGATGTCAAAACTCAGCAGGAGTCTAAGCTAACCACTTTTCTTGATCAACAACTGAATGAGAGGGTTGATCAGCTGGTTGATGAAAAGTTGGCTAAGCTGAAGGAAGAACTGAAAGCCGAACTACTGAGTGCAATGTCCAAGCAAGAGAAGAAGGAGATCGAAGTTGCTCTGAACACCAGGATGGAGGGTTTTGAAGGAAGACTGAAGTCAGAGCACAATAATGCAATGAAAGAACTTAGCTCCGGTCTGAGGGGTATGGCAAGTTAGATCGGACAGCTTCAGGGCAAACAATAGGAGATGGCAGAACAATTCAGAATGTTGGCAGGGTCAGTTGAAGAAGTGGTTGGCAAAATCAACTCTGATGATGCCAAAAAGGGGGAAGAGGAGAAGAAGCAAATTGGCAAAGGTAAGAAGAAGATCCTTCCCCCCTCTGAACTGAAAGCTGCGGACAGAAAGAGAACCAGGTCCGTTTCTGCCGCCGAATCTAATGAAGGCTCAGATCCAAAGAGGATGAGGTCCTCTGAGGATCCCGCTCTGGAGCCCATTTACACTGAGATGGAGGAAGGATTGCACCTTGGATCGACCATTCAGAAGAAACTGGTAATGACTGAGGCAGAGAAGAAGGCGAAGCTGAGGGAGTTGTCGCTGCTCAGTCAGATCCAGAGATTAAAAGAAAATCAAGAGTATCTGATTTTGCAGGTTCAGAAGAAGAAGTCAATACCTTCTGGATCTTGGAAAAAGACTCAGAGGAAAATGGTGGTCAATCCAGGTTAGGGCCCTCCTCCACTTCAGTTCATTGAGGATTTCATTCCGCTGAGATGTTGGAGGTTTGGATTCCGACCCGGAATAGATGGGCTTGTCTATTCTACGTGGTGGGGTTATGGGACGATCAAACTGAAGATAAAGACGTCATACGCCATCACTGGATGGTACAGGAGCATCCCGATCTCTTGGCTGAGATCATCAGACATTTTGACATTGAAGGTGTCGAGATTGCTCCACCGGAATTCATCACTTATCCTCCTCCACTCTTCGGAAACTCCAAGCAACTGGACCAGAAGGCAATATCTGAAGAAGCCGTCAGAGTAGGGCGCGTTGCCGGGGCAGTTGGCGATCGGAACAGGATGAAGCAGATTCTGAACCGAGTCTTGGAGATGTATGAAATTCCTCCTGCTGTGTGGAATAAGGATGAAGAGTAGATGGTAGGAGTTAGTTGTTCAGGAAAATGTTGTAATAGCTTCAGGATACTTGTAATTTCCGATGAATCAATGAAGTTATTTAATTTTCATGAGTACAGCTTCTTGTTGACTCTTGAATTTACTTTTCCGTATTCCTATCAAGAACTATACTAACTCATTCCTTGTTTTCATCTTATAGACTAAGTGCCTAGTTTTTCAGGTGGTACTGAGTTGTTCTCACTGACTAAGTCAGTTGATTGTATAGATGAATAGGAATTTGCTTAAGGGTTTTGGCATCATCAAAAAGGGGAAAATTGGTGGGACAATCTGAGTGTTTTGATTAGATCCCAAAACCCTTAATGAATTTGCCTAAGTACAGTTGTTCAAGATTGTCTAGTTCAGGATAGTCAGGTTAGGGATTCAGTTCAGGGGGAACGTATTGAAGACTGCAGAATATTGGAGTTGACCCAATTGCCTAAAGACTGAAGTGCTACTCGCCCTGAAGAAGGTCAGAGTCAGTCTTGCTGAAGGTTGCCTGAACTGAAGTTGAAGACCGAAGCTTGAAGATCCATCCTGAAGACAATCCAGAGTTCCATTGGCTGATGTTTCTACTGAGTACGCTAAGCATGCTCAAGACAGGACTCAGTCAGTGAAGAGTAGTGTAACCTATCAGGCCGAGCTGAATGCTCGTAAGTCCTGACTTAGGCCTTGAGTCAGTTTATCTGACTCATGTAAGTCCAAAGCGAAAAGGTTACACCTACTGGGCTGAATAACTTATCAGGCCAAGCTGAATGCTCTTAAAACCTGACTTAGGCCTTGGTTTAGTTTACCTGATTCATGTAAGTCCAAAGCAAAAATGTTATTTATGCTATGGGACAAAGAGACAAAGAGAATGTCAGTAAGACTCCAACAAAGACAAACATTCAGGCCCAGTTATTAACAAGAAACTAAGAGTATTGAATGTACGAGGAAGGACAAGTGTCAGACGGTCAACTAGCCGTTTGCACGGAGAGCCAATGATCTTTTGACATACTTGTACGAAGTCTGTGCAGCAGTTAATGCGGCATTTAATGCGTCTCAGAGTTGCAGGCGACGGGATAAAGATTCCCAGATTAAGCATGGTAATTAGGTCAATAGTACATCTAGCTTGCAACCACCCTAAAATAGGAAAGATTTGGGTAGATTTCCTCCAACGTATCTATTTTGAATCTTGCCTATAAATACAGAGAGCCATGCACCCATTCAAGGCTAACGGGAAATTTCCAAGCGAAAGCTCTCAAGAATCCAAGCACTCAAAGCATACTTTGAACAACACTCTACAATTAAATTTCCCTAGTATTGTAGTAGGATTCACTCTGTATTTGCTTAGTTTTGATAACTCTAATCTTTAGCATCGATTTGTATTGCTAGGGCTATCCTTAGTTGGAAACCAAGAATACCAAACCACTCAGGGTGTGAGATTGGTTGGTTAGAAGGACTAGGAGTTGTAAAACGCCCAGGGGTCAGTTCCTAAGAGAGGAAGTTGGCTATTCGTGTCCCTTGGCACGTAAAAACCAAGTACCTACCCTCAGGGTTTTGAGGATAGCTTCCTGTTAAATCAGGCCGTGGACGTAGGAGTTGGTTATCACCGAACCACGTTAAAAAGACCCTTGTGTGCTGATTTACATTCTTGCCCAGGATCATAATTGTCATTCATATTAAATTGAGCATACTGCATTGTTTTGATCTTGAGGTTGAATCAATCATCCTGAGTCTTAATACTGTGCACCAGCCTTAACCACCATTTACTAAGCAAACTCAGAGAAAAAAATTTCAGAAACTAAAACGAGTAGAAATTAAGGGCTCACATTCCGCACGTACTCTAGCTTACTGAGATAGTAGTCTAACTGACTTGCTTCCGAGTAGTCAGTAGGTTTGTTATCTCTACTAAGCTGCTGAGCGCATTACTCACACTCAGCTTATCTGACTCCCTATTGAACTGTCCCTTCTGCCCCTGAGGACCTTCAGTTTACTGAGTAACTTCAGGATCTTCCTGACAGAGCGTGTTAGAGCATTTTTCTGAGTATTCGAAAAAATCTGATATCAGTGCATTCCCCCCATACACTGATTATACTCGTTTTGGGACCAACTCTACCCTTGTGGTCTCACGATCCAGTTCGTGTACGCGTGCGTGCGGCTCTGCCTCGCATGAACCAGAGCCCTTCCGCACGAACCCATGCCTGTGGTCGCACGAACCCTGGCTTGGTGGTGCACGATCCCGTTCGGTCGATTCTCGACTTCTCGTTTTCTTCATATCTTGAGTTCTAGAGCTCCGATTGACTCGATTCTTTTTGCATTGCGAATCTCTCTTCGAGCTTTTCATCATGGTATAACATTTGCACCATTTTGGTAAACTCAAGAATTCTGGATATTTATGAACTTGCTCGTCTATCGCCGGTTTTGCTCGTTTTCACTACAAAACACAACTTTCTAGCCAAAAAGGGTTAAATGCACAAAGTATAGCATTTTAGGGACAAATATGAACATAAGCACATCAAAACCAAAAAGATGCAATTATGACCCTAATCAATTATATTTAAAACATGATATTAATTGTGAGCTTAAATTCCGAATAGATCCGCGTTTAATTCAGAGAAAACATTTTTAGGAATTAAAACGAGTAGAACTTAAGCAAAGTCAGAGAAAACATTTTTAGGAATTAAAACGAGTAGAACTTAAGGGCTCACATTCTGCACGCACTCTAGCTTACTGAGATAGTAGTCCAACTGACTCGCTTCCGAGCAGTCAGTAGGTTTGTTATCTGTACTGAGCTTCCGAGCACAACACTCATACTCAGCCTATCTGACTCCTTACTGATTCGTCCCTGCTGCCCCTGCGGAGTGTCAGTTTAGTGAGAACTATCAGGATCTTCCTGACTGAGTGTGTAAGAGCATTTTAGGAGAATTTTCAGAAAATTTGACATCAATGTATTTCCCCCCCCCCCAATACACTGATTTACTCGTTTCGAGACCAACAATCATGTTCCATGTCTGTTGAGCTCTAGTGAATATTTCCTAAGCATAGAAATTGCCCCTATTAAAGTTCTCCTCACAACCAAAAAATTGGTTGATTTGGTTGGTAGTCAAGGTCTAATCCTTGTTGTTAATTTGAAACTTCGCTTTGAAGGGCACTCCATCGTCTTCGGTGACTCGGAGTGTGCTTAGGAACTCCATATTCAACTCATTAAAGAAATCAAAGTCTTGAATTTCAAGCAAGCCTCTCCAACCGATGTTGGTGAACAAATCTTCCACATCTTCCCCAAAATTGCATAATGCCATCGACTCCTTGTGGAAATACCTTCCCCGTATGAAATTCTTGCGTGCAAAATTTTCTCAAAAGCTTTGAAAATTTTCACTTTGACCCCGAAAAAGAACCCATGATTGGAGGGCTTGTCTCCGCATTTAGCCAAACACTCACCCTCTAGTGTAGGATCGTTCCACCCCTTGTTAGTTCTAGAACTAGAAGCTCTTCCTTTACCTCTTTTCGACATGGCCTACAAAATGTAAAGTATGAACAAGAGAGTAGAATAAACTCAAATATATCATCAATCTGGTACAAGCTAAGTATGAACTATGGGGTCTTAGTCTAAGAATTAAGGAAATAATCATGCACTTCACTAGTCATGCCAATCCTCAAATAAGCAAAATTCATAAGTGAATTAATCAAGTTAATCCAACCTATTACCAATATAGTTCATAACTACTAGCACTAAGCAATACTTCATGATAAAAATCCAATCTTTGCAGAAAATATTCCAAAATTCGTCACTATGCCTACCCCCAAAAATTCAAACTTCGATTAAGTCCCAAATACTCAAAAGTTATATGCAATTGGGTTCTCAATGGATTACCCATCAACAATGTAGCATAAATTCATCACTAATTGCACAAGAACAAGCTTAGAATAAAAAATACCAAATTCATGCATATGAACCCTAAACATAGAATTTCTAAATCTAGCAATTTCAACCATGGAATTTCTATATAAATACGAGAAATAGAATGAGGAGAGTAAGAAAAACATACCTATGGAAGGAATTAAACAAAGAAGATGAAATGGTTGAGATATAAGAAAATTCTTCCATCTTCTTCCTCTTGGTTTTGAGAGAGTGAGTGTCAAGATTCTTGAGTGTGGAGTGTGTGTTTAATGGTGTAGGAAGTGAGTGGGTCAACCTTGGAGAGTGTGTTCAAAGTTGGACCAAAATTGTTAAAATCTGAATTTTTGTTCTCGGCGTGTGATCTCAAGCAGCGGACGCGCGATCTGGTGTAGCTGGGTGCGCGATCGCGCGCGCACTTTTCGCCCTGGCCCTGTTAGGGTTATACTAGAAAGTATGTTTTTACTTTGTACAACTAAACTGAATCTTTGAAGCTTTATCTGAAATAAATCTTTTATCACAGTTTTATTGCAACCCGTTCAAATAATAGTACAAGTTACACTAGTGTCTTGTAAAAATTACTAAATTCATAACCTAGATGGGATTTGAACACCCATTGGTAAACTGTTGATGTGTAAATTCCAAATTGGCTTATCTTGACCAAGGGATTACACTAGTGCATGATGATGCATTGAAGAGGACCTACAGAGAGGTAATTCTTCCGTACTGATTTATGGGATGAAGAATTAGACCTCAGTGGTCATTTATTTCTAAACCTCTGTCCCTTAAATAGGATTGTGTGTAATCCATGCGTGGCACTTTATTTTGTTATGGGCAGAGAGTCAATGAGACTCAATACTTTACATCTTGGGCGAGACACCATTGAGAACATGACAGTTGCTAAGATTTAATACAGAGGAACGTGTGCTTGGAGAGTCTTGCATGATTAGTCCCCTTGGTGGACTCTAAACGTTCGTCATACTAAATCTTCCAAGTAGAATTTGTTTCCAGTATGATGATAATGAAGAGCTGTCCTTACTCCAAGGTTAAGATGTTAAATTAATTAAAGCATTCAGTGGCTTTATTAATTAACGGACAAGAGAATCTTAAACACGGGAAAATAATGACCGAGAGCCTTATGATTGTAATATGGGTTAAGATGGATAGTGCAACATTAATCCTATAGTGGAGTGAGATTAATGTTAATGGGTTGAATGACATTTGGCTCAATGTTAGAATTCAAGGTCCATTAGGAGGTCCAATCTTAATTCTTCTAAAGGCCCCTCAAGTAGCCCAATTAAATGTCAAACAATGAACAAGGTGATTAAAATAAAAGATATTATTTTGGACTCAACTATTTATTATTTTCAAAATATTAATGTATTAAATTCATGAGAGATTTTATGAAAAATAGATATGTATCTTGAATACAAGAATATCTAATAAAATCAAGATCTCAATGAATTAAAATATATTATGTATTTTCTGAAAATTACTAATTAACATAATAAAGAGGATTATTTTGTAGAAAAATTAATATTGGAATTCAAGGCTTTCCTTGTGAGAAAATAGGCTTTTACCATATTTAATTTTTCGCCCCCAAATTAACCCTAGAATCCTAATTATAAATATGAGTCTTGAGAGCTCATAAAGATACAAGAATACATAAGAATTTCTTTGTGATTTTCGAAAATCACAAGACATAGGGCAACAAATATTTTTCTTTTTACTTCTGTTGTAATTGTTCGTGTGGCCTCCCACCGGGTGTACGAGCAAGGGCAAGGGAATACTTCAGAAGGCTTATTGGGTTGATCAAGTTGATGGTGATTTTGTCATCAAGAGGTAAAATTCACTTAAACCCCTTTATTCTGCATGTGTGGGGATTTATGTGTTTTTTATATTTCCATATGTTTTGCCTGCAAACCTTGTTGTTGGGTGTTCAACTATTTGATTTAATTATATTTAAATCATGATATTAGTTGTAGGCTTAAATTTGTATTTAACGTAAATCCCGAATAGATCCGCGTTTAATTCCCCAACAACTGGTATCAGAGCCAGTTTCTGGCTCTATACGTTAAATTGTAATTTAAGTGTTTAATATTAAATTCTAAAATTGGATAGTAGAATTACTAGATCTTTTTTGCAGGTATCCAATTGTCATGGTATTCAATATATTTTTTTATGCATGTATGTATGATGATGCGGTTTTATAATTCGATTCGTTTGGATCATTTTTTTCCCGCGAGAAAATCCACAGGTAGACTATGATGTTTTTATGTAATAGACTAGTCTAGACGATAGGTTTACTTATTTATTTTAATAAATAAATTGTAACCAATATCGAAGACGAAGAACGAAGATAAACCTGGAGATAAAGTTGTTGTAATTTTGTTGCGGTCGAGTGGGAGCTTAATCGAGACGGACGATAAAGCTTGAAGACGAACGGTCATTATGACATCTCGTAGTCAAAACGAGAAATTAAACCATGACAATTGGATATAATGTGCCAATTTGTTTAATTTGTTTTGATGCATGCTTTATTTATTTAATTTGATTAAATATTTGAATGCATGAATATCGTGATGAAAAATCTCAACTCCGAAAATTACAAAGTATGTTTTAAATATAATTCGGTATTTTATTCTAGATAATAAAATTGAATTATTTGGCCTCCATGATTTATTAGGCCAAAAGATAAGTTCACATGAACAAATTTCCAAAAGGATGATTGTGGATTATTATCAGTGGCGGTATTGACCCTCCCATCGAGTGGCTTATTCAAAACGAAGTAATAATCCTGTATTTAATCATGATTAATACTTAGTTATAAAATTGGCATTTATTACTCCCCATCGGAGTCCCTACCGATTTTATATGGTCAAGTGGGAGCCGACTATTAATTTTTTGAAATTAAAAGTTTGTAACTGTTCTTGTTTGTAACTTGCTTAAATGTGTTTGCATAAAAGTCCACACTCATCGTGGCTTATGTGAACTGTTTTAAGATATCGGTCGATTAATGCTATATATATTTTTTTAGATTTTAATATAAGGCATGATCGAATTTTTTGATAATCTTTGCGAATCGATGTATGTATTGATGCAATGTATGTTTTATTTCAGTTCAGCATATCGTCTACTTTTAATCCACTGTTTACGATACTTAAGGATAACAAATTGGATGGTGAAAACTATATTGATTGGAAACGTCACTTATTTATTGTCCTTACCGCACAACAAAGCAAATGGGTTCTTGACACACCAAAGCACCCTATGCCTACTGATGATGCGGATAACGCCGAAAGGGAATATCATAGGGAGTGGATGAAATTCGATGAAATGGCTAGGTGTACCATCTTGGCTTCAATGTCAGATGTGTTGCAACACCAACACCAACACATGGAATCCGTTCTGATATGATGATAAACCTTAAGGAAATGTTCACTCATCAGAATCGTACGGCTAGGCAAATCACCAAGCGTGACATGTTATCGCTGAAAATAGTGGAGGGAATGTCCGTAAGGGATCACGTTCTCAAAATGATGGGCTACCTCAACAAGTTAGAGGTATTTGGAGCGGAATATGATGCGGAAACGCAAGTTGATTTCATTGTCCATTCTCTACCGAAAAGCTTTTAGCAGTTCCAGTTGAACTATATGATGAATAATCAAGAGTTCACGTTGGCACAACTCTTGCAAGCTTTGTTATCGGCGGAGACACTCATGGGACACCAAACGCAAATCTTGGTGGCAAGCGGTCCGACATCTTCCGCACCGAAAGGTGGGAAGAAGAAGAAAAAGACCAAAGGCACGAACCTAGCTAAGAGTAAGGTAACTAATGAGGGAGGGGTCAAGAAAGCTACCAAAGGGAAGTGTTTCAACTGCGGTGAGAAAGGGCATTGGAGGAGGGCCTGTCCCAAGCCAAAAAAGGCCGGGAAGAAAGGTAATTCTCTTGCACTTGTTGTTGAAACTTGTTTAGCGGCATATGCTTCCCATTCGTGGGTAGTGGATACGGGATCCATTGATCATGTATGGTTCACTTTACAGGGGTTCCGGAAAACCCAACAACTTAGTGCGAATGAGATCCTCTTCATATTGGGCGATGCTACGAGGGTAGCGGCTGTCGCAGTGGGAGACGTGCACCTATTTTTTGAAGATAGAGTTTTAATTTTATAGGATGTTCTTTATGTTCCTGTTGGGGAATTAAACGCGGATCTATTCGGGATTTACGCTAAATACAAATTTAAACCTACAATTAAATCAAATAATTGTATACCTAACAACAGGCTTTGCATACAAAACATATGAACATATAATATCACGTAAAGCCCTAAACATGCGGAACTAAGGGATTTAGTGAATTATACCTCTTGGAGAAAAGGCAGTTTCAGAGACAAAAGGCGTATTTGGTTGAGCTGATTTCGCATGGCTGTTGAGATCAAAGGTGTCCTTTGAGATCCTCTATAGGCAGATAGTGTCACCAATGGACTTGATGGCGTCCTTCTTGAGACCCTCAATTTGACAACCCAAAAGTCTTCTCAAGTATTCCCTCGTCCTTGTTCATACACCCGGTGGGAGGCCACACGAACAATCACGACACAAGGAAAGAAAAATAATTTTATTGCCCAAGACACAGCAATTTTTGAAAATTGCCTCTTAATTAGAATAATAATGAAGTCTTGTATCATCTCATATTTATAGTGAGAATACAAGATCTTGAATATCTAATATTTCAAATCTTGATCATCATGAATATTAAATATTCTAATCTTGATAATCTTGAATACTAAAAATTCAATTCTTGATATTCTTTTCTTCATGAAATTTTTGAAAATATCCTGCATATGTTAATTCAATAAGATCTTTATTTTATTAGATATTCTTGTATCCAAGATACATATCTATTTTTCATAAAATCTCTCATTAATTTTCGAAAAATACAAACTAATTTGGTTCATAATTTTCAAAAAAAACTATGTGTATTTAATTCCATGAGATCTTGATTTTATTAGATATTCTTGTATTCAAGATACATATCTATTTTTCATAAAATCTTACATTAATTTAATATACACATTATTTTCGAAATTTATCAAATAATTTCGGCCAAAAAATATTTCTTTTATTTTAATCACCTTATTCATTGTTGGACATTTAATTGGGCTTCTTGAGGGGCCTTTAGGAGAATTAAGATTGGACCTCCTAATGGGCCTTGAATTCTAACATTGAGCCCAATGTCATTCAACCCATTAACATTAATCTCACTTCACTATAGGATTAATGTTGCACTATACATCTTAACCCATATTACAATCATATGGCTCCCGGTCATTATTTCCCGTGTTTAAGATTCTCTTGTCCGTTAATTAATCAAGCCACTGAACGCTTTAATTAATTTAACATCTTAACCTTGGAGTAAGGACAGCCCTTCTTTATCATCATACCGGAAACAAATTCCACTTGCAAGATTTAGTATGACGAACGGTTAGAGCCCACCAAGGGGACTAATCATGCAAGACATTCCAAGCACACGTTCCTCTGTATTAAATCTTAGCCATTGTCATGTTCTCAATGGCGTTACCCAAGATGCAAAGTATTGAGTCTTATTGACTCTCTACCTATAACAAAATAAAGTGCCACGCACGTATCACACGCAGTCCTATTTAAGGGATAGAGGTTTAGAAATAAACGACCACTGAGGTCTAATTCTTCATCCCATAAATCAGTACGGAAGAATTACCTCTCTGTAGGTCCTCTTCAATGCATCATTATGCACTAGTGCAATCCCATGGTCAAGATAAGCCAATCTAGGATCTACACTTCAACCGTTTACCAATGGGGTGTTCAAATCCCATCTAGGTTGTGAATTTAGTACTCGTCACAAGAAACTGATAATGTGATCTTGCTGTGAGTTATCCGGGGATCACCACATTTATCTATATTGTAACTTGTAATATTTTATGAACGGATTGCTATAAATAAATAACATTCATATTTATCTAAAGCACGGTGATAAAAGATTTATTTCAGATAAAGCTCAAAGATTCAGTTTAGTTATACAAAGTAAAAGCTTAATTTCTAGTATAACCCTAACAATCTCCCACTTATACTCAAAGTCTGCTTTTAAGTATACTACATCATATCTATGTACTACACATCTCCTAATAATTTCTCCCACTTATACTTAAAGCAGATTGGCAACACATTTGACTCCCATTCCTCCCACATGTCTCTCGAATGTACATAGAGGCAGACACTTTGTGAGAGGATTAACTAGGTCGTCTTCCGATGCGATCTTTGCCATATCTTCATCTCCTCTCTTAACGATTTCTCGTCTAAGATTGTATATCCTTAAATGTGTTTGTTGGCCTTGTGGACTCTTGGTTCCCTTGAATTTGCAACTGCCTGAGCATTACAGTGCTAGACAAATTCGGAATTTTATCCAAGTCCACTTAGAAGATCTTGAGCCAAACCGATTCCTTCACTGCTCCATAAGTAGTTACTTATTCGGCTTCCATGGTAGAATCAGTGATGCACACTTCACCATATCATGGCTCCTTCCCCAAAAGAAACACATTACCCGAGGAAGATCTATATGGCATTTATATCTGATGGAAATTCGAGTCCAAATAACCAACGGGGATTAGACTATCTGACTGATAAACCAACATTCTATCTCGAGTTCGCTTGAGATATTTCAGAATGTTCTTAACAGCCGTCCAATACTCTTTCCCAGGGTTACTTTGATATCATGCTACCATGCCTACGACAAAGCAGATATCCGGTCTCGTACATAGCATAGCATACATGAGGCTTCCAACTGCCGAAGCATATGGGATGCCTTTCATGCAATCTATCTCTTCTTGTGTCTTCGGACACATCTCTTTCGATAGATGAATTCCATGTCTAAATGGTACAAAACCTTTCTTGGAATTTTGCATGCTAAATCGTTTCAAAATAGTGTCTATGTATGAAGCTTGTGATAAGCCGATCAATCTTTTCTTGCGATCTCGAGTAATCTTGATCCCTAAGTCATGACCGGCTTCCCCTAAGTCCTTCATATCAAACTGATTTGACAACCATACCCTCACGTTTGATAACACCGCTACATTGTTTCCAATGAGCAAAATGTCATCTACGTATAGTATCAAGAATACCACGACAGTTCTGACACACTTCTTGTACACACAACTCTCAAATTCATTTTGATCAAAATCATAAGATTTTATTACTTGATCAAAACATTGATTCCAAGCTCACGATGCTTGCTTAAGTCCGTAGATAAACCTCTTAAGCTTTCATACAAGGTGCTTTTGGCCTTTTTCAATAAAGCCTTTGGGTTGGCGCATATAGATTTCTTCTTCAAGACTTCCATTTAGGAAAGCTGTCTTGACATCCATTTGCATAGACCCCATCTCGGCTTTCATTGCTGTTTGCCAAGAATCTGCATCCTTGTCTTGGAGTGCTTCGTTGTATTTCCATGGGTCTAATTCATCTTCCCCGGGGACTAAGTCAGATGACTCTCCCACAAACTTGAATTTCTCGGGTTGTCTCACAACCCTCCCACTACGATGAGGCTCCGATTGTGTTGGTGTGTCGCATGGTATAGGATTAGGCCCTTTTATTTCATCTAAGGTAATCTCACTTTTGGGCTTTCTATTGTTCACATAGTCTTCTTCCAAGAACTTAGAATGCGTACTAATTACGATTCTTTGGTCCTTGGGACTATAGAACATACCCCCTTTTGTTCCTCTAGGGTATCCTACAAACAACCTCAATTCCGAACGTGGATCCAATTTTCGGCTTCCTTATCCAACACATATGCCGGACAACCCCAAATCCTTATGTGTCTCAAACTAGGCTTACGCCCTGTCCACAATTCTATGGGAGTTTTAGGAACCGATTTGGATGACACCAAGTTTAGAATGTGAGCAGCTGCTTCTAAGGCATAGCCCAAGAACGACTTGGGTAACTCCGAATAACTCATCATGGATCTGATCATTTCTAAAAGAGTTTTATTTCTTTGTTCCGCAACCCCATTTTGTTGAGGGGTACCGGGTGCAGTCAATTGGGATACAATCCCTTCACTTGACAAGTAGGTCAAAAATTCATTGCTGAGGTATTCGCCTCCACGATCTGATCGTAGGAACTTGATACTCTTTCCCCTATGTTTCTCGGCCTCGGCTTGGAACTCTTTGAATTTATCAAAGGTTTCCGATTTGCGCCGCATAAGGTAAACGTACCCATATCTTGAGTAATCATCCGTAAAAGTTACGAAATACTCAAAACCTCCTCTAGCTTGAACCGACATTGGCCCACATACGTTAGTGTGAACGATTTCCAACACTTCACTAGCTCTATTCCCCTTGGCCCCGAAGGCCCTCTTGGTCATTTTTCCCTCTAAACAAGATTCACATGTTGGAAACGGCTCAACATGGAGAGACTCCAACGAGCCGTCCGCCACCAATCTTTGAATTCTTTTTAGATTAATATGACCAAGTCTTAGATGCCATAGAAGTGTTTCGTTCACGGTTGAAGAAAAATTTCTTTTCTTAGAAATAGTCAATGTGTTATAAGAAGCGTTATGTGTGTGGTGTGCACTTTTAATAGTATAAAGATTATTCACTAATGTTCCCGAACAGATGAACTCATCGTTTCGAAAAAAACAACCATATTATTAAAAGAAACTGAGTATCCATCATCGTACAATTTAGAAACCGATATTAAATCTTTCCTAAAACTTGGAACATAAAGAACATCTTTTAAAACTAAAACTCTATCCTGAAAAGATAGGTGCACGTCTCCCACTGTGACAGCCGCTACCCTCATAGCATCGCCCAATGTGATGAGGATCTCATTCACACTAAGTTTCTGGGTTTTCCGGAACCCCTGTAAAGTGAAACATACATAATCAGTGGCTCCCGTATCCACTACCCACGAATGGGAAGCATACGCCGCTAAACAAGTTTCAACAACAAGTGCAAGAGAATTACCTTTCTTCCCGGCCTTCTTTAGCTTGGGACAGGCCGTCCTCCAAAGTTCTTTCTCACCACAGTTGAAACACTTCCCTTTGGTAGCTTTCTTGACCCCTTCCTCATTAGTCACCTTACTCTTAGCTTGGCTCGGGTCTTTGGTCTTCTTCTTCTTCTTCCCACCTTTCTGTGCGGAAGAAGTCGGACCGCTTGCCACCAAGACTTGAGTTTGGTGTCCCATGAGTGTCTCCGCCGATACCAAAGTTTGCAAGAGTTGTGCTAACGTGAACTCTTGATTATTCATCATATAGTTCAACTGGAACTGCTTAAAGCTTTTCGGTAGAGAATGGAGAACGAAATCAACTTGCGTTTCCGCATCATATCCCGCTCCAAGTACCTCTAACTTGTTGAGGTAGCCCATCATCTTGAGAACGTGATCCCTTACGTGCGTTCCCTCCACCATTTTCAGCGATAACATATCTTACATGGTGATTTGCCTAGCCGTACGATTCTGATGAGCGAACATTTCCATAAGGTTTAACATCATATCAGAAGCGGATTCCATGTCTTGGTGTTGGTGTTGCAACACATCTGACATTGAAGCAAAGATGTACACCAAGCCATTTCATCGGATTTCATCCACTCCCTATGATATTCCCTCTCGGTATCATCCGCATCATCCATTTGTGTTGTTGTGCGGTTAGGACAATAAATAAGTTACGTTTCCAATCAACATAGTTTTCACCTTCCAATTTGTTACCATTAATTATTGTAAACAGTGGATTAAAAGGAGACGACATGCTGAACTGAAATAAAACATTCATTGCATCAATACATACATCAATTCACAAAGATTATCACAAATTTCGATTATGCTTTGTATAAAATCTCAAAAAAAATACATAGCATAAATCGGCCGACATCTTAAAACAGTTCACATAAGCCACGATGAGTGTGGACGTTTATGCAAACATATTTAAGCAAGTTACAAACAAGAACAATTACAAACTTTTAATTTAAAAAATTAATAGTCGGCTCCCACTTGACCATATAAAATCGGTAGGGACTCCGATGGAGAGTAATAAAATGCCAATTTTATACCTAAGTATTAACCATGATTAAATACAGGATTATCACTTCGTTTTGAGCAAGCCACTCGATGGGAGGGTCAATACCGCCACTAATAATAATCCACAATCATCCTTTTGGGAATTTGTTCATTTGAACTTATCTTTTGGCCCATCCAATAGGGAGAGAGGCGCTTGCCAATGCGTAGCCAAAAGACTTCACAAACAAATAAATCATGGAGGTCAAATAATTCAATTTTATTATCTAGAATAAAATACCGAATTATATTTAAAACATACTTAGTAATTTTCAGAGTTGAGATTTTTCATCACGATATTCATGCAATCAAATATTTAATCAAATTAAATAAATAAAGCATGCATCAAAACAAATTAAACAAATTGGCACGTTATATCCAATTGTCATGGTTTAATTTCTCGTTTTGACTACGAGATATCGTAATCACCGTTCGTCTTCAAGCTTTATCGTCCATCTCGATTAAGCTCCCACTCGACCGCAACAAAATTTCACCAATTTTGTCTCCGAGCATTAAAATCTCCGTTCTTCGTCTTCGATATCAGTTACAATTTTTTTTTTAAAAATAAATAAACAAACCTATCGTCTAGACTAGTCTATTACAAAAAATATTCTAATCTACCTGTGGATTTTCTCACGGGAAAAATGATCCGAACGAATCGGATTTTAAAACCGCATCATCATACATGCATGCATAAAAAAATATTAAATACCTTGACAATTGGATACCTGCAAAAAAAGATCTATCAATTCTACTATCCAATTTTCAAATTTAATATTAAAACACTTAAATTACAATTTAACGTATAGAGCCCGAAACCGGCTCTGATACCAGTTGTTGGGGAATTAAACGCGGATCTTTTTGGGATTTACGCTAAATACAAATTTAAGCCTACAATTAATATCATGATTTAAACATAATTAAATCAAATAATTGTATACCCAACAACAGGCTTTGCATGCAAAACATATGAACATATAATATCACGTAAAACCCTAAACATGCGGAACTAAGGGATTTAGTGAATTATACCTCTTGGAGAAAAGGCAGTTTCTGAGACAAAAGGTGTATTTGGTTGAGCTGCTTTCGCAAGGCTGTTGAGATCAAAGGCGTCCTTTGAGATCCTCTATAGGCAGATAGTGTCACCAATGGACTTGAAGGCGTCCTTCTTGAGACCCTCAATTTGACAACCCAAAAGCCTTCTCAAATATTCCCTCGTCCTTGTTCATACACCCGGTGGGAAGCCACACAAACAATCACAACACAAGGAAAAAAAATAATTTTGTTGCCCAAGACACAGTAATTTTTGAAAACTGCCTCTTAATTAGAATAATAATGAAGTCTTGTATCATCTCATATTTATAGTGAGAATACAAGATCTTGAATATCTAATATTTCAAATCTTGATTATCATGAATATTAAATATTCTAATCTTGATAATCTTGAATACTAAATATTCAATTCTTGATATTCTTTTCTTCATGAAATTTTTGAAAATATCCTACATATGTTAATTCAATGAGATCCTGATTTTATTAGATATTCTTGTATCCAAGATACATATCTATTTTTCATAAAATCTCTCATTAATATTTATGCATTAATTTTCGAAAAATACAAATTAATTTGGTTCATAATTTTCGAAAAAAACTATGTGTATTTAATTCCATGAGATCTTGATTTTATTAGATATTCTTGTATTCAAGATACATATCTATTTTTCAAAAAATCTCTTATTAATTTAATATACACATTATTTTTTAAATTTATCAAATAATTTGGGCCCAAAAATATTTCTTTCATTTTAATCACCTTATTCATTGTTGGACATTTAATTGGGCTACTTGAGGGGCCTTTAGGAGAATTAAGATTGGACCTCCTAATGGGTCTTGAATTCTAACATTGAGCCCAATGTCATTCAACCTATTAACATTAATCTCACTCCACTATCCATCTTAACCCATATTACAATCATATGGCTCCCGGTCATTATTTCCCGTGTTTAAGATTCTCTTGTCCGTTAATTAATCAAGCCACTGAACGCTTTAATTAATTTAACATCTTAACCTTGGAGTAAGGACAACCCTTCTTTATCATCATACCGGAAAAAAATTCCACTTGCAAGATTTAGTATGACGAACGTTTAGAGCCCACCAAGGGGACTAATCATGCAAGACATTCCAAGCACACGTTCCTCTGTATTAAATCTTAACAACAGTCATGTTCTCAATGGCGTCACCCAAGATGCAAAGTATTGAGTCTTATTGACTCTCTACCCATAACAAAATAAAGTGCCACTCACGGATTACACACAGTCCTATTTAAGGGACAAAGGTTTAGAAATAAATGACCACTGAGGTTTAATTCTTCATACCATAAATCAGTATGGAAGAATTACCTCTCTATAGGTCCTCTTCAATACATCATTATGCACTAGTGCAATCCATTGGTAAAGATAAGTCAATCTGGGATCTATACTTCAACCATTTACCAATGGAGTGTTCAAATCTCATCTAGGTTGTGAATTTAGTACTTGTTACAAGAAACTGATAATGTGATCTTGCTATGAGTTATCCGGGGATCACCACATTTATCTATATTGTAACTTGTACTATTATATGAATGGATTGCAATAAATAAATAACATTCATATTTATCTAAAGCACAGTGATAAAAGATTTATTTCAGATAAAGCTCAAAGATTCAGTTTAGTTATACAATGTAAAAGCATACTTTCTAGTATAACCCTAACAATTCCTAGTTTTGGGAAGAATTTAATTTCGGTTTCTAAATTGTACGTTGATGGATACTCATTTTCTTTTAATAATGTGGTCGTTATTTTTCAAAACGATTAGTTCATCTATTCGGAAACATTAGTGAATAATCTTTATACTATTAAAAGTGCACACCATACTCAAAATGCTTCTTATAACACATCGACTATTTCTAAGAAAATAAAATTTTCTTCAACCATGAACGTAACAATTCTATGGCATCTAAGACATTGGTCATATTAATCTAAAGAGAATTCAAAGGTTGGTGGCGGATGGTTCATTGGAGTCTCTCCATGTTGAGCCGTTTCCAACGTGTGTATCTTGTTTAGAGGGGAAAATGACTAAGAGGGCCTTCGGGGCCAAGGGGAATTGAGCTAGTGAAGTGTTGGATATCGTTCACACTGACGTATGTGGGCCAATGTCGATTCAAGCTAGAGGAGGGTTTGAGTATTTCGTAACATTTACGGATGACTACTCTAGATATGGGTACGTTTACCTTATGCGGCACAAATCGAAAACCTTTGATAAATTCAAAGAGTTCGAAGCCGAGGTCGAGGAAAGGACAAGAGACTCAGAGTATTGAATGTACGAGGAAAGGACAAGTGTCCGATGGTCAACTAGCCGTTTGAAAGGAGAGCCAATGATCTTTCGACACGCATGTACGGAGTCTGCGAAGCAGTTAATGCGGCATTAATGCGTCTCAGAGTTTCAGGCGGCGAGACAAAAATTTAAGTATGGTAATTAGGTCAATAGTACATCTAGCCTGCAACCACCCTAAAATAGGAAAGATTTGGGTGGATCTCTTTCAACGGATCTATTTTGAATCTTACCTATAAATACAGAGAGCCTTGCACCCATTCAAGGCCAATAGGAAATTTCCAAGCGAAAGCTCTCAAGAATCCAAGCACTCAAATCATACTTTGAACAACACTCTGCAATTAAATTTCCCTAGTGTTGTAGTAGGATTCACTCTGTATTTGCTTAGTTTTGATAGCTCTAATCTTTAGCATTGCTTTGTATTGCTAGGGCTATCCTTAGTTGGAAATCAAGAATACCAAACCACTCAGGGCGTGAGATTGGTTGGTTAGAAGGACTGGGACTTGTAAAACGCCCAGGGGTCAGTTCTTAAGAGAAAAAGTTGGCTATTCGTGTCCCTTGGCACGTAAAAACCAAGTACCTATCCTCAGGGTTTTGAGGATAGCTTCCTGTTAAATAAGGTCGTGGACGTAGGAGTTGGTTATCTCCGAACCACGTTAAAAAGACCCTTGTGTGCTGATTTACATTCGTGTTCAGGATCATAATTGTCATTCATATTAAACTGAGCATACTGCATTGTTTTGATCTTCAGGCTGGATCAATCATCCTGAGTCTTAATATTGTGCACCAGCCTTAACCACCAATTTACTAAGCAAACACAGAGAAAAGTTTTCAGAAGCTAAAACGAGTAGAAACTAAGCGCTCACATTCCGCAAATACTCTAGCTTACTGAGATAGTAGTCTAACTGACTTGCTTCCGAGCAGTCAGTAGGTTAGTTATCTCCACTGAGCTTCCGAGCACATTACTCACACTCAGCCTATCTGACTCCATTACTGACTTGTCCCTGCTGCCCATGCGGACTATCAGTTTTGCTGAGTAACTTCAGGATCTTCCTGACTGAGCGTGTAAGAGTATTTTTCTGAGTCTTCAGAAAAATCTGACATCAGTGTATTCCCCCCATACACTGATTTAACTCGTTTCGGGACCAACAAGTGGTATCAGAGCAGTGGTTCAAAAGACCACTGACTTTGTTTGGCAACAGTTTCTGAGGAGAAACTTTTTGTGGTCAACTGAACAGATCTTGTTTTTGAAAACGTGCATTCATGGCATCCGGTTCTAAACGCCTTGAAGGCAGACTTCGTGAATTCTCTATTGACAATTATGATTATTGGAAATTCAGGGTCCTTGCACATCTCTACTCCATCCATGATCAGATGCCCCATGTGATTGAGCATGGTCCGATCAGATTTATGAGGAATCTTCAGACCACCTGGCCCGTAGCTGGCAATGTCCCTGTTCCGGCTGCCGGAGATGAGCTGTGGAGAGGTCCGCGCTTACATCTGATCACATTAAGCAAGTCGGATTGGATAATATTACGAAGAACATTATACTCCACACTGTTTCTTACGAGAACTCGGTTAGGCTCATGCATCTGACTACTGCGAAGGAGATCTGGGATGCACTGAAGGAGATGAGTGAGGGCACAGAGAAGATCAAGGAGAACAAGAGAGATCTTGCCATCAGGAAGTTTGTGGCCTTTCGGATGTTGGAAGGAGAATCTATCGATCAGATGGAAGCTCGGTTCATTAAGATGATGAACGAGTTAGCAACCCTTGAGAAGGACTTTCCCAAGAGGGAGGTGTCGTCTAAAATCCTAAATTGTCTCCCTGAAAGATGGGACACAGGAGTGATCTTGTTGAAGAACACTCAGGACCTCACATACATTCCTTACTCTCACCTATTCTCAGAGTTAAAGGCTCTGGAATTCGACCTCGATAAGAGGAAGAAGAAGGGTGCTGTCAGTGAGGAGGTGAGTGAGGAGAAGACACCTGAGAAGGAAAATAGCGTGGCTCTTAAAGCTACTCCGGAGCCTGAGGCTGGATCTGGCTCGAAATCACTCAGAGATATGAGCAAGGATGAGCTAGCCCTGGATTCGAGAAGCTGAACTCTCGTTTCGGTAGGTATAAGAAGTTTTATACTGACTCCCATGATCGCAGGTATTCCTGCCCCAGGAGATCGAGCCCCCGGAGGAAAGAAATGAGGGTTCAGATTCTAGGAGAGAGAGAGAGGAACCTGAGCGGCGCAGAGATGAGAAGAGGAGAGATGATGCTGATCCCAGAAGATCTAGCTCCAAACCTGAAAGATCATCAGGGAGCAGGAGGGAGTCATCTGATAAAAGGTACACAAGCAAAAAGGGTGTTTCTGATGTAGATCAGTGTTACCACTGCCACAAGACCGGACATTATCAGTATGATTGTCCGGAGCTCAGCGCTTGAGAGAGAGAAGATCGGAGAGCGAAGAGAGAGCTCAGGGCATCAGACCGAAAAGCTATGCTTGCTGAGGATTCCTCAGATTCAGATGGCCCAGGACGCCGGTCCCCTGAACTCTTCTCCGATGAGGAGTATGATGATCTCTGCCTAATGGCAGATGATGAGGTATGTTCTTCTGCCTCTTCTCCTGATCACGCACCTGAGCTTAGCTCAGACTCAATAGGAGAACTTGACCTTCAGCTCGCCCTAGAGAAATTGATGGTTGATTTCTCAAGGCTGCAGGAGACTCATATTCACACAGTAGATGTGAATGCACAACTGAGTGGTGAGAATGATCGGTTAATTGAGTCTCTCAGAGTAAGGGATACTGAGGAAGCACTGAGACTAGTAAACCTCCAGGAAGAGTTGCTACATGCCCGGAATAGGCATGATGAAACTCCAGTGGCAGTTGAAAGACTCAATGCTATAATCAGCTCACTGATTGAGACTCGTGACACTGATCAGTTCCTTGCTCAGGAACAACAGATGATTGAGCGAATTGCTCTGAGAGGGATGTTCGAAACTGAGTGGCAAGCTCGTCTTAGTGCTGAGTAAACTGCTTGGGATCTTGAGCTGATATCAAAAGAGAATTCTCATCAGAAACTGGTGCTTCAGTATACCACTGAGCTTGAGGCCCTGAAAAGAGAAAATGTGCGCCTTGAGGAAAAGCTGAAGAAGTTACACACATCTTCCCAAGTGGTTGATGAGTTAACAAGTTTCTCTCAGCTGACCGATCGTGACAAAGCTGGGTTAGGGTATGATGCCTCTAAAGACCCAAAGGGCAAGAAGAAGAGAGGTGCTTCAGGGAGCAACTCTCAGAACAAGTTTGTCCATGCCCAAACTGACGACAAGAGCCCAAGTGTTGCTCATCAGGATAAAGGCAAAGGGAAGGAGAAAATGCATGAACCTGTCAGGCAAAGGACTGAGGAATCTAGGCCAAAACCTAAGGGAAAGGCTCATACTTCTTATCCTGATTCGAGGAAGAAGGACCAAGGGAATTCCAAGGCTCAGCCTTGGAACCCTCAGGCTGGATAGAACTCAGCCCAAAGTACTTCTCAGGCTCAGCCTAGAAATACTTAGGGAAGAGGGAACTCTGGTCAGAGGAGGCCTCAGGCAAGGCCAAGGACTACTGAGGTCCAGAGGCCTCAGACAGGGTACAGGACCCATCAGGAGCATCCCAATCCTCAGAGGAGAAGGACAAACCAAATGGCCCCTGAAAGGCAACGGAGACCTGACTCCGATAACACTCAGGCCAGACCTCAAGTGCCTAGAGGTCAGGCCCGAGCTACTCCTTCTCAGGACAGACCTCAGCCCAATGCACCCAGGCCAAGGAGGAACAGGAGGCCCGCCCCCAGGAATCAATCCAGGGCTCCTGAGACTCAGGCTGACACACATACACCCTCAACTTCCCAGGCACAAAGGAAGAAGAGGACAGTGTATGTTGATGTTTCAGGGAGACAGGTTTACACTTCTGATGCCATCAGAATTGTTAAACAAATCTGGATCCCGAAGGGTATGACTGACTCTGTAGGACCCAATACGAGATGGGTACCTGAGGCCTGATTCTTTTCCGGTCACTGCGGGCTACAAGAAGAAGAAGGAGGATCTAATGAAGGACTGGTACTTGGACTTAGGATGTTCCAGGCACATGACCGGATTTTGTAATCTCCTTCAGGACTACGTAGCTCAGGAACGCCCGCAGGTAACCTTTGGTGATAACTCTAAGGGTTTCACCAGAGGATTCGGTACCCTTGTTGTTGGTTCTGTGAAAGTGCTTAATGTATCCTATGTTGAGGGTCTTAGGCACAACCTGCTTTCGGTCAGTCAGTTTTGTGACCGTGGTTATAGTGTAGAATTTTCATATAACATATACCTTGTGAAAGATAAATCTACACTGCAGGTTCTGATTATAGGTGTCAGGAGCGACAACGTTTATTTTGCTGACTTTAAGAGCAGCTCTCCTGAA
This sequence comes from Prunella vulgaris, assembly GCA_026898435.1. NCBI lineage: Eukaryota > Viridiplantae > Streptophyta > Magnoliopsida > Lamiales > Lamiaceae > Prunella > Prunella vulgaris. The sequence continues at coordinate 231,017 of JAPKLY010000488.1, read as the reverse complement.
ACTTATTTGGTCACTAAGAGCTCATCTGAGCTCAGTTGGCTTTGGCATAAACGCCTGAGTCACTTAAACTTCAAGATTATTAATAAAATATCTCAACTTTCTCTTGTAGAGGGTCTACCTAAAGAAGTTTTTAGCAAAGACCACGTGTGCGGAGCATGTCAGGATGGTAAGCAAACCAAAGCTTCATTCAAGGAGAAAGATGCCTTCTCAACTGACAGAGTGGTTCAGCTCCTGCACATGGATCTCTTTGGTCCAATTACTCCTGTCAGCATGAATGGTAGGAAATATACCCTTGTTGTTGTTGATGATTATTCCAGGTACACATGGGTTATTTTCTTGCTGAACAAGAAGGAGACTCAGGTCAAGCTTCCAGAGTTACTCAAGAAATTGAGTACTGAACAGGGTCAGAGCATCGTCAGGATCAGATCAGATCGGGGAACTGAGTTTATTAACTCTATTATAACTGATTTTTGTACTGACCTTGGTATTGCTAATGAGACTTCTGCAGCCAGGACCCCTCAGCAGAATGGGGTAGCTGAGAGAAGGAACCAGACCCTAAAGGAAGCTGCCAGGACCATGTTGGCTGAGTCAGGACTGCCCATGAAGTACTGGGCTGAAGCAATCAACACTGCTTGCTACACTCAGAACCGATTTATGCTTAACAAACAACATGCTGAGATACCTTATGAAACTTGGAATAAAAGGAAGCCTCGCATCTCCTATTTCCATATTTTTGGGTGTAAGTGTTTCATCCTGAACAATGGGAAAGACCAGCTTTAAGTCTTTGATAGCAAGTCTGATGAGTGAGTTTTCTTAGGATACTCCTCAGTCAGCAAAGCTTTCTGGGTGTATAACTGTCGGACCCTTTGTGTGGAGGAAACACCTCATGTTGTGTTTGATGAGACTGCATCAGTGCGTAGAAGACAGGTTCTGAGTCCTGACACTGAGGGGGTTACCAAGAGGGTGACAAGACTGAGCATAAAGAATCCTGAATTCAAGATCAAACTTGTGAGTGCTCCCAAGGGATGGGATGATGATGATGATGATCAGGATGGACCTCAGGCCAACCCTCAGCAAGCCCCAGCCTCGGAGAATGTTGAGTCTCAGACAGAGGCACAGACTCAACCTGAGGTACGTACTGTCGGTGATGATGCTTCTGCACCTGAGACAGTTACTGAGTCCAACTCTGTAGGGGGAAACAATGTCCCTAACATTGGCCAACCCTCAGGAAATGACTCAGTGTCCCAGTGCAGCCGTCAGCAGGAGGCGGTGGCTAGATGATCACTCATTGGCTGACATCATTAGTGATGTCAATGAAAGGGGTCAGGACAAGGTTGTCCTTTGGTGAGAGTGCTATGTTCTGCTGCTTCCTGAGTGATCAGGAACCTAAGAACATAGAAGAACCTCTTGCTGACCTCAACTGGATCCTAGCCATGCAGGATGAGCTCAATCAGTTTGAGCGGAATAAGGTTTGGGAGTTAGTTGATAGACCTAGGCTTCAACATGTTATTGGCACCAAGTGGGTCTTCAAAAATAAGAGGGATAAGAAGAATGTTGTTGTCAAAAACAAGACCAGACTAGTGGCAAAGGGTTACTCTCAGGCCGAAGGGATCGACTATGATGAGACCTTTGCTCCGGTCGCAAGGTTAGAGGCAATCAGGCTATTTTTGGCTTATGCAACATTCAAGAAGTTCAAGGTGTTTCAGATGGATGTAAAGAGTGCTTTTCTGAATGGTGTACTAAACGAGGAGGTTTATGTGGAACAACCTCCAGAGTTCGAAGTTGGTAACAAGGTATATCACCTGAAGAAAGCTCTTTATGTCCTGAAGCAAGCTCCCAGGGCTTGGTATGATACACTCTCCAAATTCCTGATAGACCACGGGTTCGTGAAAGGAACAGTGGACAGGACCCTCTTCAGGATATTCGAAGGGGAAGACATTCTCTTGGTTCAGATTTATGTGGATGACATAATATTTGGATCTCCTAATCTGAAGCTCTGTGAGAAATTTTCCAAGCTGATAATGATGGGAGAAATGAACTTCTTCTTAGGTCTTCAGGTCAGGCAATCTGATTCTGGAATCTTCATAAATCAGTCCAAGTATGCGAGGGACCTGATTCAGAAGTTTGGAGTTCAGACCAGCAAAGTCTCACATATTCCCATGAACAAATGAGAAGCTGGATCTTGACAAGGAGGGCACCTCAGTGAATCAGACTGAATATAGGGCACTTATTGGATCTTTATTGTACCTGACTGCAAGTCGTCCTGACATCACTCATGCAGTCGGAGTTTGTGCAAGGTATCAGTCTGATCCGAAGAAGAGTCATCTAGAGAGTGCCAAAAAGATATTGAAATACCTAAAAGGTACAGTCAACTTAGGACTTTGGTATCCCTCTGATGACAACCTAGAACTGACTGGCTATTCAGATACAGATTATGGAGGCTGTAGGCTTGATAGGAAATTAACCACAAGCACATGTCAGTTTCTAGGGAGTAAACTGATTTCTTGGTTTTCTAAGAAGCAAACCAGTGTTGCAACGTCTACTACTGAGGCTGAGTATATGGCAGCAGGCAGTTGTTGTTCCCAAATCCTTTGGTTTAAGCAACAACTGAGAGACTACCAAATAGAGGCCACTGAAGTCCCAATTTATTGTGACAACAATAGTGCCATTGCCATATCCCTAAACCCAGTCTTACACACAAGGTGTAAGCATGTAGACATCAGGCATCACTTTATAAGAGATCATGTTAAGAAGAAGGATATCAGGATGGAGAGGGTCCCTACTGACAAACAGAGAGCTGACATCCTGACTAAGGCGTTGCCTGAAACTAGGTTTGTTGAGTTGTCAGTAGAGTTAGGACTTCTTGACCCAGGCTTAGGAGATTCAATCTGAATATCAGCTCTGAATGCATAAGGTCAGGGGGAATGACTAAATAAGGATCTGAATGAAGGAGTTGTAGAGAGGTTGAATGGTTGAAGGGGGAACATTCAGTAAGAAAGGATGGTCAGTATAGACTGACTAAAGTTCAGGACACTGAATTCAGGGCTTGTCACCCTGATAGGTCAAAAGTGGCATCAGTCAGATATCAAAATCTGACTGACTGGTATGTTTCCTGAATTATTTTTAGTCATCATATCTTGCTTGCATCATCATTTGATACTATTTATCGTGTTGTCAAATCAAATCTTTTTGTCAACCAATCTCAACCGTTCATTTATTATTCAGTTATTATTTAATGTAAATTATTTGAATTAAATACGGACATGCTCTGACGCGCATTTAATGCAAAGTAGGCGGGAACAGTTTTCAATAAAGTTTTTGAATCATTAACTTTGAAAACCGAAAAGGGGTCAATCAGCATCCATGCATTTTAATCGCCTTAATCTAAACCATTGAATTCCATAAGTCATATTTTCTGAGCCGTCCGATTACAACTGGATTTTAGTATAAATAAGGGATGTTTTTGTCTATGCGACCTTTACGCACTCAAATATTTTGCTTGCTATATTTTTCTCTGCTAATTGCTTTCCTTCATATCTTCATATATTGGTTATGACTTCACCTTCAGCCGATTCATTCTTTGGGAATCTATTCCATTTAAGGAATGAGATATGCAGGGAAGCCTTTGGTGATTTCTCTTCTAATCACCCAGATGTTATGCCAGTGAAAAATTTGTTTGAAAATGCTGGGCTCTTAAGGTTCATCACAGCGAAGCCGAAGAAACTTCATCCTCGACTTGTTGCTGCATTCTACTTGAAGATGGGGCAGAACAAGGACATTCAAGAATGGGAAACTTGCATTCCCTTGACTTCTTGTGTGAAAGGGAAGGATGGGTCACCATCAACATAAGGCAGAAGATTAAGGAGCTGTTTAATCTTTCCTATTCTGGGCGCAACCCAGTGGATTATGGGGTTGGAGATGAGAAGGACTATCTTTAGTCCCTTTGTGATGAAGACGTTCCTCTGAAGGCAGGATTGAATAAATCCGTGCTGAGGACAACCAATTATTACTTCTTCGACCTGACTAGTCAGGGAGTGATGGAAATCGCTGGAGGATTGGAGCAGATCTCCAGGCCGAAGCTTTATATCATGATGGCTATCAAAGATGCCGCTTTGCACGCTTTCAACTGGGAGGAATATTTTCTCCAATTATTGGTGGCTGAGACCAATAAAATTAAATATTCGCCGGAGGGTCAGGCGACATTTGAGGCAAAGATGCACTTTGGCACGAAGATTTCTCTGATCTTGGAGACATTGGCTATCGGAGAAGGTTATCAGGCTCAATCACTCGAGATTCCAGCGAAGGTTGACCTCTTCAGAACCTTTTCCGGTGAGGCTGGTACGAAGAAAAAGAAAACGAGGACCCTGTAGAAGGCTCAGGCGAGCACGACTGGAGGAGTCAAGGATCAGGCAAGCAAGTCTTCAGGGGCTCCAGTCAAGAAACCAATGGAGGAAAAATCCAAACCTTCTGGCCCCAAGCACCAGACAATGAAGTTCAAATATCCCGGCTCAGAAGAGTGAGAGAAAAAGCTTGTGGAAGAGAAGGTTGCTGAAGAAGAGGGTCAGCAAGCAACTCCAGAAGGGGAACCTGCTCAGACTGCCCTTGAGGTTACCCCCCTTGCTGCCATTCCGAAAGTTGCACCCTCAGATTCGATGCCATTTGTCCTTGAGCAAGACTTGGCTGACGATCAGATCCTGAATGTAGTTTCTGATTATCAGGGCATGGAGGCCCAATCAGATGAGGGTCAGTGGGAACCCATTACTGATACTGAGGATGCTGCCAATAGCAAAAGCAGCAAAGGTGATGAAGGGAGGATGGAGGTTGTTGAGAAGGAGGCTGAAGTTGAGCAGGCTGAATCACCTTGGCCATTCCCCGTGCCTGATGAGACACTTCTTCCTGACTTCGAAGTTGTGGCTAGGGGAAGGGCAGCTAAAGTAGTGGACAAGAGATTCCCTTATCTCTCCCCAGCTCAGAAAGAGGCAGTGGTGCAGCTTCGTACATATGCCATGATCCGAAGTGCCACTTGGCCTGAACTTGGTCAGCTGGGTGAGGTGAAAGGATGGGAAAAGCTGGCTGATGAAGAAGCAGCTTTGTTTGATCACTTTGAGGTAAATTCTCTCCACCATCTGATTAAAATTGCTGACTTTGTCAAAACCATGAGGAGAATTTATCCTGAGGCTCTGGCTACTGAGCCTGAAGGAGAAGGTGTTGGAATAAAACTGGCTCTAGTTCTGGTTGCTGAAGGTCAGGAGGTGGAGTTTCCTCACGAGATGGAGGTTCAGGAGAAGGGGAAGGAGAAGTAAGTGATTGTGATTGCTGAGACCGATCAGCAAGGTGTGACTGACTTGATCAGTACACCGGCCGATGACGCACCCCTCGGACCCGGGGCTGCTGAGGCTTCAGGAGAGGGTTCACGAGATCTCGTCCGAATCCCCAAAAGAAATATTCAGAAGAAACGGGCATGGCAGTGGGACTTGACTTCTATCCGCCGTCAACTCAATGCCCACAACAAAAGACTTCATCGCTTCAGTCAAACTACTGGACTGGTTAATAAGCGACCGAAGAAAGTGAACCGGGATCACTATGAGATGGTAAAAGCTTTTGCCATTACCGAGGATGTCCTTGTGCTGACTGAGACAAACCACTGAGTTCGGGTTGAAGCAGTGTGTCAACTGGCAAAGCAGTCAGTTCAAAAATGCATTGAGATGACCGCAAACCTGCGAGCTGAGCAGGATGAGAAGCTAAACAAATTTCTTGATCAACAGCTGAAGGAGAGGGTTGCTCAGCTGATTGATGAGAAAATGGCTCAACTCAAAGGTGGCTAAACTTCTTAATGAAATGTCTGAGCAGGAAAAGGAGGAAATCAGGCATGCCTTGGACTCCAGGTTGGCAGATTTTGAGGGCAGACTGAAGTTGGAGCATAATCAGGCGGTCTCTAGGCTCAGTGGCGATCTAAGAGGAATGACATATCAGATCGGGCATATTCAGGGCATACAGTAGGAATTGGGTGACCAGTTCGCCATTTTGGTTGGTTCAGTTGAGGAGGTTGTAACCAAAATCAACGATGATGATGCCAAAAAGGGGGAAGGATAGAAGCAAATTGGCAAAGGAAAGAAGAAGATCTTCCCCCCTGAACTGAGAGCTCAGGACAAGCTCGATCAGCTGCTGCCGCTGAAGCCCAAGTCACTGAGGCCGAAGGATCTGATCCAAAGAGGTTGAAGCAGTCCTCTGAGGATCCTACGTTGGCTCCACTTTTTGATGAATTGGAGGAAGGACTTCACCCTGGAATGACAACTAAGAAGAAGGTGGTGATGACTGAGTTGGAGAAGCAAGCGAAGATGAAGGAGATTTCGCTACTCAGTCAGATCCAGCGCTTGAAAGAATCCAATGAGTACCTGACTTCGCAGGTTCAGAAGTAAAAGTCTGTGCCTTCTGGATCTCGGAAGAAGACTCAGAGGAAGATGGCTGTCAATCCAGGTCAGGGCCCTTTTCCACTTCAGATGGTTGAGGATTTCATTCCTGTGGAGATGTTGGAGGTATGGATTCCAATCCGGAATAGATGGGCGTATCTATTCTACGTGGTGGGACTATGGGACGATCTGAATGAAGACAACGATGTCATTCTCCACCACTGGATGGCGCAAGAGCATCAGGATCTCTGGGCCGAAATTATCAGACATGCTGATATAGCAGAAGTTGAGATCTCTGCCAGAATTCATCAAATATCCTCCTCCACTTGTCAGGAACTCCAAGCAATTGGACCGGAAGGCAATATCAGAAGAAGTCGTCGGACGCGTTGCCGGTGCAGTTGGTGATCGAAACAGGATGAAGCAGATCCTGAACCGTGTCTTGGAGATGTATGAAATTCCTCAGGCTGTGTGGGATAAGGATGAAGTTTAGCTAGCTCAGGAGTTAGTTGTTCATGAAATTTTGTAATAGCTTCAGGATACCTTGTAACTTTTATATCAATCAATGAAGTTATTTTATTTCCTGAGTACAACTTCTTGTTGACTCCTGAATTTACTTTTCTGCATCCTTATCAAGAACTGTACTAACCCATTCCTTGTTTCCATCTTATAGATTAAGTGCCTAGTTTGTCAGGAGGTACTGAACTATTTTCAGTGACTAAGTCAGTTGATTGTATAGATGGATAGGAATTTACTTAAGTGTTTTGGCATCATCAAAAGGGGGAAATTGTTGGGACAATCTGAGTGTTTTGATTAGATCCCAAAACCCCTGATGATTTGCCTAAGTACAGTTAGTCAGGATTGTCTAGTTCAGGATAGTCACGTTAGGGATTCAGTTCAGGGGGAACTTATTGAAGATTGAAGCATATTGGAGTCGACCCAATTGCCTGAAGTCTGAAGTGCTACTTGCCCTGAAGAAGGTCAGAGTCAGTCTTGCTGAAGATTGCCTGAACTTAAGATGAAGACCGAAGCTTGAAGATCCATCCTGAAGACAATCCGGAGAACCATTGACTGATGTATCTACTGAGTACACTAAGCATGCTCAGGACAGAACTTAGTCAGTGAAGAGTTGTGTAACCTATTAGGCCGAGCTGAATGCTCGTAAGACCTGACTTAGGCCTTGAGTCAGTTTATCTGAATCATGTATGTCCAAAGCAAAAAGGTTACACATACTGGGCTGAATAACCTATCAGACCGAGCTGAATGCTCGTAAGACCTGACTTAGGCCTTGGTTCAGTTTACCTGATCCATGTAAGTCCAAAGCAAAAAGGTTATTTATGCTATAGGAAAGTTAACATTTATGTTAACACCTGAGAGACAAAGAGAATGGCAGTGGACTCCATTAAAGACAAACATTCATGCTGAGTACATGACAAGAGACTTGGAGTATTGAATGTACGAGGAAAGGACAAGTGTTAGATGGTCAACTAGTCGTTTGAACGGAGAGCCAATGATCTTTTGACACGCGTGTACGAAGTCTGCGAAGCAGTTAATACGACATTTAATGTGTCTCAGAGTTGCAGGCGGCGGGATAAAAATTGCCAGATTAAGCATGGTAATTAGGTCAATCGTACATCTAGCCTGCAACCACCCTAAAATAGGAAAGATTTAGGTAGATCTATTTTGAATATTGCCTATAAATACAGAGAGCCTTGCACCCATTCAAGGCTAACGGGAAATTTCCAAGCGAAAGCTCTCAAGAATCCAAGCACTCAAAGCATACTTTGAACAACAATCTACAATTAAATTTCCCTAGTGTTGTAGTAGGATTCACTCTGTATTAGCTTAGTTTTGATAGCTCTAATCTTTAGCATTGCTTTGTATTGCTAGGGTTATCCTTAGTTGGAAACCAAGAATACCAAACAACACAGGGTGTGAGATTGGTTGGTTAGAAGGACTGGGAGTTGTAAAACACCCAGGGGTCAGTTCCTAAGAGAGGAAGTTGGCTATTCGTGTCCCTTGGCACGTAAAAACCAAGTACCTATCCTCAGGGTTTTGAGGAAAGCTTCCTGTTAAATCATGTCATGGACGTAGGAGTTGGTTATCTCCGAACCACGTTAAAAAGACCCTTGTGTGCTGATTTACATTCGTGTTCAGGATCATAATTGTCATTCATATTAAACTGAGCATACTGCATTGTTTTGATCTTTAGGCTGAATCAATCATCCTGAGTCTTAATATTGTGCACCAGCCTTAACCACCAATTTACTAAGAAAACTCAGAGAAAAGTTTTTAGAAGCTAAAACGAGTAGAAACTAAGGGCTCACATTCCGCATGTACTCTAGCTTACTGAGATAGTAGTCCAACTGACTTGCTTCCAAGCAGTCAGTAGGTTTGTTATCTCTACTGAGCTTCCGAGCACATTACTCACACTCAGCCTATTTGACTCCATTACTGACTTGTCCCTGCTGCCCCTGCGGACTATCAGTTTTGCTGAGTAACTTCAGTGTCTTCCTGATTGAGCGTGTAAGAGTATTTTTCTAAGTCTTTAGAAAAATCTGAACTCAGTGTATTCCCCCCATACACTGATTTAACTTGTTTTGGGACCAATTGAAGAAATAAAACTCTTTTAGAAATGATCAGATACATGATGAGTTATTCGGAGTTACCTAAGTCGTTTTGGGGCTATGCCTTGGAAACAGCGGCTCACATTCTAAATTTGGTGCCATCCAAATCGGTTCCTAAAACTCCTATAGAATTGTGGACCGGGCGTAAGCCTAGTTTGAGACAAATAAGAATCTGGGGGTGTCCTGCATATGTTTTGGACAAGGAAGTCGAAAAATTGGATCCACGTTCGGAATTGAGATTGTTTGTAGGATACCCTAGAGGAATGAAAGGGGGTATGTTCTATAGTCCCAAGGACCAAAGAATCGTAATTAGTACACATTCTAAGTTCTTGGAAGAAGACTATATGAAAAATAGAAAGCCCAAAAGTGAGATTACCTTAGATGAAATAAAATGGCCCCATCCTATACCAAAGGTACAAGTTGATGTACCACGCGACACACTAACACAACTGGAGCCTCGTCTGTGAGACAACCAGAGAGATTCATGTTGGTGGGAGAGTCGTCTGACTTGGTCCCCGGGGAAGATGAATTAGACCCATGGACATACGATCATATCTTAGGGATCAAGATTACAAGAGATTGCAAGAAAAGAATGATCGGCTTATCGCAAGCTTCATACATAGACATTGTTTTGAAATGATTCAGCATGTAGAATTCTAAGAAAGGTTTTGTACCTTTTAGGCATGGAATCTATCGAAAGAGATGTGTCCGAAGACACAAGAAGAGATAGATTGCATAAAGGCATCCCATATGCTTCGGTAGTTGGAAGCCTCATGTATGATATGCTGTGTAAGAGACCGGATATCTGCTTTGCTGTGGGCATGATAGAAGGATATCAAAGTAACCCCGGGAAAGAGCATTGGATGGTTGTTAAAAACATTCTGAAATATCTCAAGAGAACTCGAGATAGAATGTTGGTTTATCAGTCAGATAGTCTAATCCTCATCGATTATTCGGACTCGGATTTCCAATCAGATATAAATTCCATATAGATCTACCTCGGGTAATGTGTTCCATTTGGGGATGGAGCCATGATATGGTGAAGTGTGCATCACTGATTCTACCATAGAAGCCGAATAAGTAACTGCTTATGGAGCAGTGAAGGAATCGGTTTGGCTCAAGATCATCTAAGTGGACTTGGAAAAAATTTTGAATTTGTCTAGCATTGTAATGATAGGGTAGTTGCAAATTCAAGGGAACCAAAAGTCCACAAGGCCAACAAAAACATTTAAGGATATACCATCATAGACGAGAAATCATTAAGAGAGGAGATGAAGAGAAGGCAAAGATCTCATCGGAAGTCGACCTAGATAATCCTCTCACAAAGTGTCTGCCTCTATGTACATTCGAGAGACATGTGGAAGGAATGGGAGTCAAGTGTGTTGCCCATCTACTTTGAGTATAAGTGGGAGAAATCATTAGGACTTGTGTAGTACATAGATATGTTGTAGTAGACTTAAAATCAGACTTTTGAGTATAAGTGGAAGATTGTTAGGGTTATACTAAAAAGTATGTTTTTACTTTGTATAACTAAACTGAATTTTTGAAGCTTTATCTGAAATAAATCTTTTATCACTGTGCTTTAAATAATAAGAATGTTATTTATTTATTGCAACCCGTTTAAATAATAGTACAAGTTACACTATAGATAAATGTGGTGATCCCCGGATAACTCACAACAAGATCACATTATTAGTGTCTTGTAACAAGTACTATATTCACAACCTAGATGAGATTTGAACAACCATTGGTAAACGGTTGATGTGTAAATTTCAGATTGGCTTTTCTTGACCAAGGGATTACACTAGTGCATGATAATGCATTGAAGAGGACCTACAGAGAGGTAATTCTTCCGTACTGATTTATGGGATGAAGTGGTCGTTTATTTCTAAACCTCTGTCCCTTAAATAGGACTGTGTGTAATCCGTGTGTGGCGCTTTATTTTGTTATGGGTAGAGAGTCAATGAGACTCAATACTTTGCATCTTGGGCGACACCATTGAGAACATGACAGTTGCTAATTAATACAGAGGAACGTGTGCTTGGAGAGTTTTGCATGATTAGTCCCCTTGGTGGTCTCTAAACATTCGTCATACTAAATCTTGCATGTGGAATTTGTTTCCAGTATGACGATAAAGAAGAGTAGTCCTTACTCCAAGGTTAAAATGTTAAATTAATTAAAGCGTTCAGTGGCTTGATTATTTAACGGACAAGAGAATCTTAAACACTGGAAAATAATGACCGGGAGCCATATGATTGTAATATGGGTTAAGATGGATAGTGCAACATTAATCCTATAGTGGAGTGAGATTAATGTTAATGGGTTGAATGGCATTGGGCTCACTGTTAGAATTCAAGGCCCATTAGGAGGTCCAATCTTAATTCTCCTAAAGGCCCCTCAAGTAGCCCAATTAAATGTCCAACAATGAACTAAGTGATTATATTATAAGAAATTATTTTGGGCCCAACTAGTTATTATTTTCGAAAATTAATGTATTAAATTCATGAGAGATTTTATGAAAAATAGATATGCATCTTGAATACAAGAATATCTAATAAAATCAAGATCTCATTAAATTAAAATATATTATGTATTTTTTTTAAATTACTAATTAAAATAATAAGGAGGATTATTTTGTGGAAAAATTAATATTGGTTCTCAAGACTTTCCTTGTGAGGAAATAGGCTTTTACCATATTTAATTTTTGGCCCACAAATTAACCCTAGAATCCTTATTATAAATATGAGTCTTTAGAGCTCATAAAGATACAAGAATACATAAGAATTTCTTTGTGATTATCGAAAATCACCAGACTTAGGGCAACAAATATTTTTCTTTTTCCTTGTGTTGTAATAGTTCGTGTGGTCTCCCACCAGGTGTACGAGCAAGGGCAAGGGAATAATTGAGAAGGCTTATTGCGTTGATCAAGTTGATCGAGCGCAGCGAAAGCGAGTATCTCAAGATTTTGTCATCAAGAGGTAAAATTCACTTAAACTCCTTTATTCTGCATGTGTGGGGATTTATGTGTTTTTTATATATTCATATGCTTTGCATGCAAACCTTGTTGTTGGGTGTTCAACTATTTGATTTAATTATATTTAAATCATGATATTAGTTGTAGGCTTAAATTTGTATTTAGCATAAATCCCGAATAGATCCGCGTTTAATTCCCCAACAGGCCCGAGACCCGCCGCGCGATCACCATGGCTGGATGCGCGATCTCACTCTATGGGCGCGCGATCTGGCCCTTTCTTGCCACCCTCCAGATTTTCACCATTTTACACCTTTTTCTTGCATTTTCCAACACAACACAACTTGAAACTCCCCATACATCATCAATGATCATTAATCATTAGAAAATTAATCATGCAAATAAAAAATTAAACACGAATCACACCCCCCAAACTTTTTCGGATCAAGAATCCTAATAAAGTTAAGAAAGAGTGATTAATCAAGATTTGCTTGCTCAATAATCCAATGAGCACTAACATTCAACTCCTAAACCAAATCTCAATCAAAACCTTAACAAAATATGTACTCCACAAAGCTATTCTTGCTCAAATAAACTCACAATCAAAGAGCAATTATTTCACAAGACAATAGGACTAGAATTGTTACTCTTACTTCCAAACCTAAAATCATCAAAACTAAACACACAATTAAGCAAAAATCTAACTAACCAACAAAATAAAGGATACCAAAAGGATATAAAGGATGTGTTGCCTCCCATCTATCTCTTGGATTTAACGTCCCCTAGCCGGATGGAAGTAAGCTTAAGTTAGAAATCCATCAAGAATAGAGTGACTCACTTCACTCTTCTTCCTTTTCCAGAAATTACCCCCATTCTTCACCTTCTTTTTGCTTTCTAATTTTACTTTCTTCCTCTTTTCGAAAGGAACAACTTCAAGAACATCGCTCTTAAGCTCAAGAGCACTCATCTTCACCTTGTCCTTTCTATCTAACTCATCCCGTACAACGTTAATCTCATTCCTCACCTCTTTACTTGGGGAACTCGGTGAGGAATCATGAATAGAGAAAGTAGCTCTCTCATGATTCATCCTCAAGGTAACCTCTCCTTTTTGGATATTTATCAAAGCATCCGATGTAGCAAGGAAAGGTCTCCCAAGTATGAGAGGTGTACCATCATCTTCATCCACATCTAAAATCACAAAATCAACGGGATAGAGAAACTTACCAATTTTTATCACCACGTCTTCGAACACTCTTTTTTCTTGAATCTTCGACTTATCCACCAATTGAATATTGATAGACGTAGGCTTCATATCCTTCAATCCCAACCTCCTAGCCAACCAATACGGCATCATATTCACACTAGCCCCAAGGTCACACAAGGCTTTGATCTTATCACTCTCTTCGATTTGGCAACCCAAGGTTAAACTACCCAGATCTTTGAGCTTTTTAAGAAGGTGACGACGAATGAGCTCACTACAATCTTGTGTGAGTTTCACGGTTTCTGGCTCTTCTCTCTTCGTCTTCTTCACCATGATATCTTTCAAAAACCTTGTGTAAGTAGGCATTTGTTCAATGGCTTCCTTAAAGCGCATATTAGCATACAATTTCTTGAACAAGTCAAGAAACTTCTTCAATCGCTCATCAAGCTTTTCCCTCACACTTTGAGAAACTTCCACCTTACTTTCCTTCTCCACTAACCCTTCTTCAACCTTTCTAACCTCACCCCCTAGTGTGACTACCCCCTTCTTTTTCTCCATCTCCCTCTCAACTTTCACATCCACCCCCAAACTTCTCATACCATCAACAACAAGACAATCACATTTATCACTGCACCTAAAATCATTCACTAACTCATCATAGAAAATATCCATGGCACACGTATTCACTACCTCATTCGGAACATCAACACAAGTAATAGAATTACAACGCTCACGAGGATTTGTCTCGATAGTGGAAGGAAATTTAGCTCGATTAACGTGTGGACTCAAGGATGTAGCGATTTGTCCCATTTGATACTCTAAACTCTTGATTTGTCCTTGTTGTGATTTGTAGAGGTCATCAAATTTCCGATTTGTCTCGTAATGCCTCTTCTCATTCTCAAGTCACATCTCATCCATCTTCTTCAATATCAAGGCCAATGTGTCCTCCGTACTCCCTCTTCCTTCATTGTTAGGTGGTTTAGAGCCCGGATCAACACCCGGTGGCAATTGTAACGCTCTTTTAGGATTGACATAACAAAAATTGTCATGCCTCCTATTTGGATTGTAAGGAGGGTTCCCTTGTTGGTAAGGAGGTCATTGTTGGCGGAAAGGTGGAGCTACATATGGCCTCGGATTGTTGGGATATGAGTTGTATTGAGGTCTACACATGTAACTCACCTCTTCTTTACTTGAAGGTATAGAAGATGGCACACTCTCTACCACACTCACTTGCATTGGAGCTGGTGCTTGGTTTTGTCCTCCATACATCATAAGCGTCACATTGTATTGAAGGTTTTGTCCTCCATTGCATTCGTAGCACTTTGAAGAGAGTCATTCGCTGTGATATTCTCAATAATATCATTAACTTGGCGAACTGTACGTGTCCATATGGATCCTCCGGCACATGAGTTCAAATAGTTTTTATCCATCTCGTTGAGACCAATAGTGAATGTCAACAATATATCCTCCTCCTTGAACTCATGTTGAGGACATACAAGCAATAAGTTTTGGTACCTCTCCCATGTATTATAGATCGTCTCCCTTGACTTTTAGCAGAAATTTTTTATCTCTTCCCTTGCTTTCAACATCTTCGAAGGCGGATAGAATTTCTTTAGAAATTGAGAGCTTAACTCTTCCCATGTAGCCGCCTTAGGAGTCATCGATTTTATCCATTGCTTTGCTCTTCCTTTGAGAGTGAAGGTGAAGAAACGGAGTCTCTTCTCATTATCCGACATCCCTTGGTACTTAACTGTGTCACAGATTTCCAAGAAATTGCTCAAGTGAGCATTGGGATCCTCTCTCTCATCATTACCCTCAAAGGGTGACTCCTTTAGCATCTTCAACAAGTTAGGAATCAATTCGAACTTTTTAGCGTCAATAGGTGGCCTCTCTATTCCATCATAGTACTCTCATTCCCTTGGCTCAAAGTAATCTCTAAGGAGTGGCTCACTTTGTGGGTTGGGATCAATGTGTGGTGCATGTGGTTGAGGTCTATAGTGTAAAGGTTGAGGTGGTGGTGGGTATGGGTAGTAAGGATAGTTATGTGGTGGTGGTGGGTAATAGGGTTGGTTCATGTGGTAATTAGGATAGGGTTGATGGTAAGGATGTTGGATAGGATGGTTTTGAGGTGGGAATGGTTGGAATGGTAGGTTAGGTCGAGGAATGTTGGGTTCAGGTTGGGGAATGTCCCATTGAGCCAAGTTCTCCTCATCAAGAACTTGTGTCCTCATATTCCTTTCATCTCTAGCTTCCTCACGAGCTTCATTACCTTATTTTCCCATTCTCAATTGCTCAAGTCGAGCTTCTCTTCTTTATCTTCGTAAGCTTCTTTCAATGATTAAGTCAAGAGGTACTAAATTTCCCACTTGGCTTCTTGTGTGTATGTACCTACAAAGAACAAGAATCAATATACAAACCCAAAACAAAAACAACAAGCAAACTAAACAAATAGTCATTTCCCCGGCAATGGCGCCAAAAATTTGTTTGCCAATTTCGCAAAGCTCTCACGCAAGTGTACGTGGTCATCGTATAAATGGCAAATTGACCAAGTAATAATATCGAACACAGGGAAATGGGGCAATATGAAGTAAGATTGTTGTTTTGAGGACTTATCTATGAAAGCAATTAAAGGATCAAGTGTTTATCTACTAATCTCTTGCAAAAATAGTAAAACTACATATCACCATTTGAAAAAAGTGAGCAAGTGTGAAGACATGCATTAGTGTAGTCCTTCTATGGTTCATTTGGTGCTTGTCTTTCCTAATCATGCAAGTTCAATAGGATAATCAATTAGGCAATGCCTCATTAATGTGTCTAGACCCCTAATGACACTTAAATCTCTAATCGGGTGACTAAACACTTAGGCAATTTTCATTGTCCGAAGGAAATTTCATCAAACACCTAGTATGCACAATCTTCTATTAAGAACTATCATGAAAGAGCTCAATTCTCATATGTTGCTAGTTCACTAAGGTCCCTAACATACAATTGGAAATACCAAGTATTCATTCAAAGCATCAATTAAGAGAATCAATCATCCTATATCACATAGCAATCATAGGATTAACAAAATCACCAAATTACTTCATAGGATTATTACACCAATGCATAAGAAAATTAACCCATGGCTAATTGGAAATGAAAATCAACAATTAACAACCTAAACATCATTTTTAATCACTATTACAAAAGAAATCAATGGAAACTTACCAATAGTAGAAGAATTGGAATACAATATACAAACCTCCAAATGCCATCTTCTAATCCGGAATGCGAAATACAAAATTGAACTGTAGAAATGTACCTTGAATCGAGATAAGAACGCAGGAACAAACAGAAGAAAAATCTAACGGACGGATCAAAAGTAATCAAAGATTGAAAATTGGAAAATATTATAAACCCATTTTGTAACTTCCATTAACTTCTATAATCTAAGAAGAATCTAAGAAAATGAATTAAAGTGAGTGGAAATGTCCTAGGAAATATGAGCTTGAAGTATATATAGTACTCTCCATGCAGGTACCAAAGTGCCCTTCATTAAAATGCGGAAAAAGACAAAACTGCCCTTGAAATCCGAGAAAATGTGAATGGCGCGCGAACACAAGCCTTAGGCCCGATCATGTGAAGTGGGCGCACGATTACATGTGCAATTTTAGCCCGATCCAAGGATTTCACACGCGATCTTGGCGGCTGGGCGCCCGAGCTCGTGTGCTGGGCGCGCGAGCTTGTTCCGTCCCATGCCGGTCGATCCTCGACTTCCTTGTTTTCTTCATATCTCTAGTTGTAGAACTCCGATTGACTCGATTATTTTTCCGTTCCGACCCTATCTTCGAAATCTTCAACATGGTATATGATTTTCACCCATTGGATCAACTTAAGAAATCTGGACTTTGTCGAACTTGCTCGTCTCTTCACCGTTTTGCTCGTTTTCTCCTGTAAACACACCTTTCTAGCCAACAAGGGGTCAAATGCACAAAGTATATCATATTAGGGTCAAATATGAACATAAGAACGTCAAAACCATATAGAAATAGATGCAAAAATATGCAATTATGACCCTAATAACTCACATGAAAAAATTCCCAAAAAGATGATTTTGGATTATTATTAGTGGCGGTATTGACCCTCCCATCAAGTGGCTTATTCAAAATGAAGTAATAATCCTGTATTTAATCATGGTCAATACTTAGGTATAAAATTGGCATTTTATTACTTCTCATCGGAGTCCCTACCGATTTTATATGGTCAAGTGGGAGCCGACTATTAATTTTTGAAATTAAAAGTTTGTAACTGCTCCTGTTTGTAACTTTCTTAATTATATATTTTTTTTAGATTTTAATATAAGGCATGATCAAAATTTGTGAAAATCTTTGCGAATCGATGTATGTATTGATGCAATGAATGTAGTCTCTTTTTAATCCACTGTTTACAATACTTAAAGATAATAAATTGGAAGGTGAAAACTATGTTGATTGGAAAGTCACTTATTTATTGCCCTTACCGCACAACACACAAATGGATCCTTGACACACCAAAACCCCCTACGCCTACGGATGATGCGGATATTGCCGAAAGGGAATTTCATAGGGAGTGGATAAAATCCGATGAAATGGCTAGGTGTACCATCTTGGCTTCAATGTCAGATGTGTTGCAACACCAACACCAAGACATGGAATTCGCTTCTGATATGATGCTAAAACTTAAGGAAATGTTCGCTCATTAGAATCATATGGCTAGGCAAATCACCATGCGAGACATGTTATCTCTGAAAATGGTGGAGGGAACGCCCGTAAGGGATCACGTTCGCAAATTGATGGGCTACCTAAACAAATTAGAGGTACTTGGAGCAGAATATGATGCGGAAATGCATGTTGATTTCGTTCTCCATTCTCTACCGAAAAGCTTTGAGCAGTTCCAGTTGAACTACATGATGAATAATTAAGAGTTCACATTGACACAACTCTTGCAAGCTTTGGTATCGGCGGAGACACTCATGGGACACTAAACTCAAGTCTTGGTGGCAAGCGGTCCGACTTCTTTTGCACCGAAAGGTGGGAAGAAGAAGAAAAAGACCAAAGGCCCGAACCAAGCTAAGAGTAAGGTAACAAATGAGGGAGGTGTCAAGAAAGCTACTAAAGGAAAGTGTTTCAATTACGGTGAGAAAGGACATTGGAGGACGGCCTGGCCCAAGCCAAAGAAGGCCGGGAAAAAAGGTAATTCTCATGCACTCGTTGTTGAAACTTATTTAGCGGCGTATGCTTCCCTTTCGTGGGTAGTAGATACGGGAGCCATTGATCATGTATGTTTCACTTTACAGGGGTTCTGGGAAACCAGGCAACTTAGTGTGAATGACATCCTCATCACATTGGGCGATGCTACGAGGGTAGCGGCTGTTGCAGTGAGAGACGTGCACCAATTTTTTGAAGATAGAGTTTTAATTTTAAAAGATGTTCTTTGTGTTCCTAGTTTTAGGAAGAATTTAATTTTAGTTTCTAAATTGTGCGGTGATGGATACTCAATTTCTTTTAATAAAATGGTTGTTATTTTTCGAAACGATGAGTTCATATGCTCGGGAACATTAGAGAATAATCTTTGTACTATTAAAATTGCACACCACACGCAAAATGCTTCTTATAACACATCGACTATTTCTAAGAAAGGAAAGTTTTCTTCAAGCGTGAACGAAACACTTCCGTGGCATCTAAGACTTTGTCATATTAATCTAAAAAGAATTCAAAGGTTGGTGACAGACGGCTCATTGGAGTCATGTTGAGCCGTTTCCAACATGTGAATCTTGTTTAGATGGGAAAATGACAAAGAAGGCCTTCGGGGCCAAGGGGAATAGAGCTAGTGAAGTGTTGGAAATCGTTCACACTGACGTATGTGGGCCAATGTCGATTCAAGCTAGAGGAGGTTTGAGTATTTCGTAACATTTACGGATGATTACTCAAGATATGGGTACGTTTACCTTATGCGAAACAAATAAAAAACCTTTGATAAATTCAAAGAGTTCAAAGCCGAGGCCAAGAAATATAGGAGAAAGAGTATCAAGTTCCTATGATCGGATTGAGGGGGCGAATAACTCAGCAATGAATTTTTGACCTACTTGTCAAGAGAATGGATTGTATCCCAACTGACCGCACCCGGTACCCCTCAACAAAATGGGGTTGCAGAATGAAGAAATAGAACTCTTTTAGAGATGATCAGATCCATGATGAGTTATTCGGAGCTACCCAAGTCCTTTTGGGGCTATGCCTTGGAAACAACGGCTCACATTCTAAACCTGGTGCCATCCAAATTAGTTTCTAAAACTCCAACAGAATTGTGACCGGGCGTAAGCTTAGTTTGAGACACATAAGAATCTGGGGGTATCCGGCATATGTGTTGGATAAGGAAGCCGGATAATTGGATCCACGTTCGGAATTGAGATTGTTTGTAGGATACCCTAGAGGAACGAAAGGGGGTATGTTCTATAGTCCCAAGGACCAAAGAATCGTAATTAGTATGCATTCTAAGTTCTTGGAAGAAGACTATGTGAACAATAGAAAGCCCAGAAGTGAGATTACCTTAGATGAAATAAAATGGCCCCATCCTATACCAAAGGTACAAGTTGATGTACCACGCGACACACTAACACAACTGGAGCCTCGTCTGTGAGACAACCAGATAGATTCATGTTGGTGGGAGAGTCGTCTGACTTGGTCCCCGAGGAAGATGAATTAGACCCATGGACATACGACGAAGCAATCCAAGACAAGAATGCAGATTCTTGGCAAACAACAATGGAAGCGGAGATGGGTTCTATGGATAAAAATGAGGTGTGAGATCTTGTTGAGCCACCCGATGGTGTAAAACCCATTGGATATAAGTGGGTCTACAAGAGAAAAAGAGGATCGGACGGGAAGGTTGAGACCTTAAAATCTAGACTTGTGGCGAAAGGATATACTCAGAAAGAAGGGATCGATTATAAGGAAACCTTTTCACCGGTAGCCAGGCTTAAGTCCATCTGTATTCTCTTGGCGATAGCTACACATCTTGATTTTGAGATCTGGCAAATTGATGTCAAGACAACCTTCCTTAACGAAAGTCTTGAAGAAGAAATCTATATGCGTCAACACGAAGGCTTTATTGAAAAAGGCCAAGAGCACCTTGTATGCAAGCTTAAGAGGTCTATCTACGGACTTAAGCAAGATCTTGAATTCTCATTATAAATATGAGATTCAACAAGACATAATGATCGTTATTATTAAGCTGTAATTTTTGAAAATTACAGTGGTGTGGGCGACAAAATTATTTTTTCCTTGTGTTGTGATTATTCGTGTGGCCTCCCACCGGGTGTACGAGTAAGGACGAGGGAATACTTGAGAAGACTTTTAGATTGATCAACTTTATTGTTGTTAAAAGCTAAGGGTCTCAAGAAGGACGCCTTTTGATCTTAACCACTTTGTGAAAGGGATAGGTCTCAAGAAAGACGCATTTTGTCTCAAAAACTGTCTTTTCATCAAGAGGTATAATTCACTTAAATCCATTAGTTCCGCATGTGTAGGGTTTTATGTGATTCTATATATTCATATGTTTTGCATGAGAAACCTTGTTGTTGGGTATACAATTATTTGATTTAATTATGATTAAATCATGATATTAATTGTGGACTTAAATTTTTGTTTAGCGTATAACCCGAATAGATACTTGTAATTTCCCCGACAACTGGTATCAGAGCCGGTTTCAGGCTAAATATGTTAAATTATAATTTAAGTTTTTAATATTAAATTTTAAAATTGGATAGTAGAATTGCTAGATCTTTTTTGCAGGTATCCAATTGTCATGGTATTTAATATTTATTTATGGATGCATGTATGATGATGTGTTTTAAAATCTAATTCCTTCGGGTCGTTTTTCCCGTGAGAAAATCCACGGGTAGACTAGAATATTTTTTATGTAATATACTAGTATAGATGATATGTTTATTTATTTTTCATAAATAAATTATAACCAATATCAAACACGAAGGACTGAGATTTTAAAGCGCGATGACAAAATTATTGTAATTTTGTTATGGTCGAGTGGGAGCTTAATCGAGACAGACGATAAAGCATGAACACAAATGGTGATTACGACATCTCGTAGTCAAAACGAGAAATTGAACCATGATAATTGGATCTAATGCCAATTTGTTTAATTTGTTTTGATGGATGCTTTATTTTTTAATTTGATTAAATATTTAATTGCATGAATGTATGTTTTAAATATAATTCGTATTTTATTCTAGAAAATAAAATTGAATTATTTGGACTCCATGATTCATTTGTTTGTGAAGTCTTTTGACTATGCATTGGCAAGCACATTTCTCCATATCGGATAGGCCAAAAAGATAAGTTCACATGAACAAATTCCCAAAAGGATGACGTTGGTCCCGAAACGAGTATAAATCAGTGTATGGGGGGGGAATACACTGATGTCATATTTTCCCGAAAACTCAGGAAAATGCTCTTTCAAACTTAGTCAGGAAGCTCCTGAAAATGTTCAGTCTACTGATGGTCCTCAGGGGCAGCAGAGACAGATCAGTAATGAACAAAAGAAGCTAAGTCAAAGTTGTGTTCTCCGAAGCTCAGTAGAGATAACAATCCTACTGACCACTCGGAAGCTAGTCAGTTGGGCTACTATCTCAGTAAGCTCAGTTTAGGCTAGTGCACAGTTTACTGATCAAAATGACAAGGTCAGTCCTGATGGTTTTTCAGAAACAATGCAAGTATGCTTCAGTTTAATATGTATGACAATATGATCCTGAGCAAATAGTAAATCAGCACGCAAGGGTCTTTTTTAACGTGGTTCAGAGATAACCAACTCCTACGTCCACGGCCTAATTGAACAGGAAGCTATCCTCAAAACCCTGAGGATAGGTACTTGGGTTTAACGTGCCAAGGGACACGAGTAGCCAACTTCCTCTCTAAGGAACTGACCCCTGGGTGGTTTTACAAGTCCCAGTCCTTCCTACCAACCAACTCACAACCTGAGGGGTTTGGTATTCACGTTTTCCAACTATTGTGTATTGATCCTTCTAACAAATCAGTTCTAAGGATAGGATCAATACTCTAAGCAAAATACAGAATAGATTCCTACTACAACACTAGGGAAATTTAAGGTTTCAGAGTGCTGCTTCAAATGAACTTTGAGTGCTTGGAATCTTGAGAGTTTCTCTTGGAAATTTCCCGTTAGCCTTGTATGGGAGCAAGGCATTCTGTATTTATAGGAGGTTTTGAAATAGATCCGTTGGAGGAGATCCATTTCAAACCCTTCTGTTTTAGGTAGGTGCAGAAGCTGGTTGTCCTTGTCTGACAGAGACCATACCTAGTATGCCAAAGTTTCTGATCCACCGCCTGCACCTCTGAGAAGCATTAAATGTGCTCAGTCTCCGTACATACCTCCTTCTCACTGGTCGTTTGTCCAACGGCTAGTTTGTAGGCATTGACTTTACTGAACCTCGTACATTTATAAGTCTGAGTTTCTCGTTCTTAACTCAGGATAAATGTTTGTCTTATGTTTGAGACTCTGACATTCCTTTTGCTTCATCAGACTTCCATTCGCACGTGTAACCTTTGGGTCTCAGGACTTACAAGTATCAGGTCAACTGATACTAGGCCCAAGTCAGGACTTATGAACATCAGTAAGACATTCAGCCTGATCAAGGTTACTTGTGCCCTCACTGATAGAAACTTCCCTGAGCATGCTTAGTTTACTCAATTCTGTCAGGGTCAGTGGTCTTCTTCAGGATGGCTTCTAGGCATCTTCAAGACTCTTTCTAGGTTTTTCAGGTTGCAGCTTTAGGTTGACCATCTTCAGGATGATCAACACCTTCAGGGTTGGAACAGCTTCAGACTTCAGACTTCAGGGACGTCTCCATCAGTCTTCACTCCTCAGTACGTTCCCCCTGAACTGAATACATGTGAATAGAAAAATCTATTCTAACCTATCTAATCCTGAGCCTATCATCCTGATGAACTATACTTAGGCAAATTCATCAAGGGGTTTTGGGATCTAATCAAAACACTCAGATTGTCCCAATAATTTCCCCCTTTTTGATGATGCCAAAACCCTTAGAAAAATCCTACCATCTAAACATGTTACTGACTTAGTCAGTACTCAGTTCAGGAACCTATATCAGGTCCTTAGTTCTATAAGATGGAAACAGGAAAGGGTTAGTACAGTTCTTAATAAAGAGCAGAAAAGTAAATCAGGAGTCAACGAGATTTGTCTCAGGAATGTAAAAAGTTTCATTGATATAATGGTTAAGTACAGATTTCCTGAAACTATTACAAATGGTTCCTGAGACACTATTCCTGACAAACTAGTCTTTACTCTTCATCATCCCACCTAGCCAAGGAGATCCCATACTTCTTCAGGACCCTGAGCTTGACCTCGTGGAACATCTGCTGATCCCTGAGAGCTTCGGTTCTTGAAGCAATCATTGCCATCTCTTTTCTGATTAGCTCCATGTTCAGGAGGTTGTTGATGCCATCTCTTTTCTGATTAGGTGATGTGCTCAGGTGCCCTGATCTGAACTCCAGCTCTATCAGCATGTCTATCAATTTCAACCCAGAGTTTAGTATGGTGAAGGGCCATCCATTCAGCAAAGAGGGTGTTCTTGTCCTTGCCTACGGATGTCTTCAGCCAGTTCCCGACAACGTAGTACAAATCCACGAACTCTTTCTTGATAGGAATCCAGGCTTCGTTCAGTTCTGGAGGTACAAAGTTATCCACGTATTCATATACGAGAGGACTGGCATCATGAGCATCAACCTTCTTTTTAGATGCAGGAGCTTTCTTATTCCCAGCTTCAGGGGCAGGCTTCTTAGGATCAGTCTTCTCCTTCAACAAAACCATCTCCCCTTTCAGCTTTTGGAGTGCAGTTGCCTGACTCCTGACCTGCATTGCAGTCTCCAACGTCAGCTGCTTTGTCTTCTTCCTTCCCTCAACATTGGGATCACCAGGGAAGCGTTGCTCCTCACAATCCTCCATTAGATCTTCCACGGAAACATCGACTTTCCGCTTCTGAGACAACTTGGGATTTTTCAGAGCTTTCTTCCCTTCCCCCTTTTTGGCAGCATCAAAGGGGTCCTTGTCCTCGTCGACTTTCTTCTGAATATCCTGAATCAGGATCCCCTGAGACACTTGCTGATCAGTCACCACCTGAAGGTCCTTAGCCACTTTAGCATTGTTCTCAGCTCTAAGCAAGCTGTCAGTCAAATGACTATCAAACTCCTTCCGCATTGCATTCTTCTCATCCTTCCTCTTGAGGTTTTCAGTGAGCATTGTGTTCAGAGATTTATGCAATGCTTCCTCAGAAGCTCGCTGACCCTCCCTCCATCTGGCCAGTAGATCGTCATCTGCCTTTCTAGCTTCTTCCCGAGCCACTGTCCTGATCTGGGCTTCCTGCCCCTTTAGTGCCTCCGCAATCAGTGCCTTGATCCTGTCATTACAGGGTCCTCTTGCACTGGCTCCTAAACAGGTGGAGCCTGTTCCCCCTCGACTCTAGCCACCTCCTCCTGAGGTGCTGGCTCAGTGCACGAGGCTACTGTAGTATCAGGCGGTGAGATTTCAGCAGGTGCCACGGAAGATATGGGCACGGCAGCAAGAGTGGCTGTTGAATTAGACCGCTGATCAGGACGATCTGACTCAGTGTCAGAGTCATGGAGCATTGTCTTCTTCTCCTGATGTTCCTTGATGGTGATGCCCTTCACCTGCACCCTCTTGGGCCCTGCCTTGACCTGCTCCTCCTGAGCCTTCGAGG
Organism: Prunella vulgaris; assembly: GCA_026898435.1. NCBI lineage: Eukaryota > Viridiplantae > Streptophyta > Magnoliopsida > Lamiales > Lamiaceae > Prunella > Prunella vulgaris. Next base: position 206,023 of record JAPKLY010000488.1, on the reverse strand, counting down.
CCACAGCCTTGCCCTTTCCACCCTTGGACCTTGACACCTTCTTGATCTCCGTGTCAAGCATCCTTTTCCTGGTTTCAGTAGCATTCTTGAAGAGAACATTTATGTCCTTGAACTCTTCACAAGTCTCTCTATCCACATCTCCAAGCAGATCCTGGAGCATCACTGATAGCCTGGACCCGACATGAGGGTTCCTATCCAGCTTGATCCTGTCCCCTTCCATCCTGACCTTCTTGGACTCCAGGACTAGCTTCTGAAGAAAGAATTCTTCCCAGTCGATCAGAGCATTGTCCACCACGGCAACCAAACCCCTGATTTTGGGCAGACTGATTTGCTCCATGCCTCCCATGAAGCCCATGATGCTCAGAACGACCACCTCGAATAGAAACTTGTACTCAGGTTTCAGCAGCTTCTTGTTCATGGTGCTGAAGATCTCAGTAGGAATGATCAGGTACTCGTTCATACACTTCTGCTCTACCCCGGCTTTATAAGCAGTCAGGTCAGCCACCTGGTTCTCCTCAGTGGAATGAGGCAGATTGTAGGTCTTTCTGATGAGATCCCTGACCTGAATCCTCTTAGTGAAATGTTGAACTACTTTCATCCCATTCTTCTCCAACGAGTGCCTGAGTGGAATCACTGATTCCCACTCATCATCCTCGTTTATCTTCAGATTGGCATAGAAAGCAATGATCTGATGAGGGCAGACTTAGGCTGGCTTCCTGGTGACGAAATCTAGGAGCCCGGCCTGATTGATGGCTCCATAGACCTGCATAAGTTCTTTGATGGTGGATCGATGAGTGAAGTCCACCAACCATTCATAGGATACCTTCGATTCCACTTCGGAGATGGCATCATGAAACCTCCTAGTGTCTTCGAGAGATTGGTTAGCAGAAGAAGCCATGGATGCAAGGAATAATGAGAGAAATAGATTGCAGAAGGTTTGGGTTAGGAAAATATGAGTGCACAAATTGTGCACAATGAATGATCCTTCCTTTTATACCCAAAAATTCAGTTTTGGTGGACGGTTTTGATGAAAAGTCTTTTGAAATTCAACGAATTAGATGAAGGGGTATATCCGGAATAAAAACTTTATCAAATTCAGTTTTCGAAGCCAATTATTCAAACTTTATAGAAAACTGTTCCCGCACATATGTGCATTTAATGCTTGTCAGAGCATGTTTGAAATAAATTCCAATAATTACATTTAATAAAACTGAAATAATAAATGAACGGCTGGGATGTTATTTTAAAATCCTGTGATTGATGTAGTGCCAGACATGATCAGAAATAATGCAAGCAAGTCATAATTAAAGCAAAGGTTCAATAATATGTACCAGTCAGTCAGATCTAGAAACCTGACTGATACCTCTGAGACTGATCAGGGTGACAAGCCCTGAGCTCTGTGTCCTGAATCTAACTCTAATCTGATCCTGAAAATCCAAATCTGATGTCTGTTCCCCCTAAAAGCCATCCATCTTTCTACAATACTGATCATGAGTTAGTCATCCCTCCTGACCACCTTATTCATTCCTGAACTGAGGTTCATGCTGAACCATCTACTCTTGGGTCAAGAAGTCCTAACTCTACTGACAGCTCAACAACCCTGGTTTCAAGCAAGGCCTTAGTCAGGATGTCAGTTCTCTGCTTGTAAGTAGGAATTCTCTCCATCCTTATATCCTTTTTCTCAACATGATCTCTGATAAAGTGATGCCTGATATCTACATGCTTACACCTTGTGTGTAAGACTGGGTTTTGGGATATGGCAATGGCACTATTATTGTCACAATAAATTGGGACATTAGTGGCCTCAACTTGGTAGTCTCAAAGTTGTTGTTTCAACCAAAGGATTTGGGAACAACAACTGTCTGCCGCCATATACTCAGCCTCAGTAGTAGACGTTGCAACACTGGTTTGCTTTTTAGAAAACCAAGAGATCGGTTTACTCCCTAGAAACTGACATGTGCCTGTAGTTGATTTTCTATCAAGCCTACAGCCTCCATAATCAGCGTCAGAATAGCCAGTCAGTTCTAGGTTGTCATCAGAGGATACACATTTTCCAACTATTTTGTATTGATCCCTCTAACAAATCAAAGCTAAGGATGGGATCAATACTCTAAGCGAATAATACAGATGAGATTCCTACTACAACACTAGGGAAATTTAAGTTTCAGAGTGTTGTTTCAAATCAACTTTAAGTGCTTGGAATCTTGAGAGTTTCTCTTGGAAATTTCCCGTTAGCCTTGTATGGGTGCAAGGCTCTCTGTATTTATAGGGAGGTTTGAAATAGATCCGTTGGAATTGATCCGTTTCAAACCTTCCTATTTAGGGTAGGTGCAGTCTTTGGTTGTCCTTGTCTGACATGGACCATACCTAGTATGGTAAAGTTTCTGATCCGCCGCCTGCACCTCTGAGAAGCATTAAATGCGTTTCAGTCTCCGTACATACGTGTCGCCTTTTTACTGGTCGTTTACTCAACGGCTAGTTTATCCTCGTTGACTTTACTGAACCTCGTACATTTATAACACTGAGTTTCTCGTACTTTACTCAGCATAAATGTTTGTCTTATGTTGGAGACTCTGACATTCTTTCTGCTTCATCAGACTTCCATTCGCACGTGTAACCTTTGGGTCTCAGGACTTACAAGTATCAGGTTAACTGATACTAGGCCCAAGTCAGGACTTAAGAACATCAGTAAGACGTTCAGCCTGATCAAGGTTACGCTGAGCCTTCACTGACAAAGACTTTCCTGAGCATGCTTAGACTACTCAGTTCTGTCAGGGTCAGAGGTTTTCTTCAGGATAAATTCTAGGCATCTTCAGGACTCTTTCCAGGATTTTCAGGTTCAGTTTCAGGTTGATCAGCTTCAGTGATCAACCCTTCAGGATTGGACATTTCTTCAGACTTCAAACATCAGGAACGTCTTCCATTAGTCTTCACTCCTCAGTACGTTCCCCCTGAACTGAATACCGTGAATAGAAAATCTATTCTAACCTATCTATCCTGAGTCTATCATCCTGATGAACTATACTTATGCAAATTCATCAAGGGGTTTTGGGATCTAATCAAAACACTCCTGATTGTCCCAACACATATAATTCAATCCAGTAATTAGTAACACTATGTAAGTCATAAAGTAACATGAATATGTTCATAGAGTAACATATTTTTCCCATCTAGAGAATTGTATCACTAGTTATTTTATTTTGTAACATACATATTATGAATAGGTAACATATTATGTATATATAACTTTTTTATTCTATATTTATACATATAATATTTTTTATTTATTTATGAGTGACATATGTAATTGAAGATAGTAACATATGGAATTGAAGACAGTAACATATAATTCAATTCAGTAATTAGAAACACTATGTAAGTCATAAAATAACATGAATATGTTCATTGAGTAACATATTTTTCCCATCTAGAGAATTGTAACACTAGTTATTTTATTTTGTAACATACATATTATGAATATGTAACATATTTTTAAAATTCATTCCACATGCATGAGTTACTATTTGATCTGTGTTTGTGATGTTACCTGTTGTTGTAGAACCTATCAAATTTGCTCTTTCTATTATTTGGTAGTCTGGAAAGTAATCATCCATGTTTCTGCTGTACTGTTTGGACTGTAATCACTTCAAAATCTTCTTCTGAATGTCTTTTTTGAGATTCCAATTAGTTTCGTGCTTCTTTTGATCGGAATCCTTTCCTTGTTGCTCGTGAATTCGACATTTTTTAGATTCGCTGTGAGATTTTGGTTTTGAGTTTCTGTGTTTTAAGTATGGAATGCACGAAATTTGTGGTTTATTTGGTAAGATTTGGTTAGATCCGACGCTGACCAAGTTTTTTTGGTCGACCCGCGTCTGACCCTCGAGTTTTATTGGATCCAAATTTTTGTGCTTATTTTTGGTAATTTCTACAGTAGAAATTTCTACACAAGTCTGCCTATATATATATATATATATATATATATATATATATATATATTTATTTATTTATTTATTTTGTGTACCATATATATAGCTCATGTGCACACGTACTCCCCTCGGCATTATTGAAGTTCAATCAACTAGTGCAGTAAATAAATGAATAAAAAATGATTCCCCTTAGGTGAGGAATCTGAAACAACATTACAAAAAAATGTCACGGGGTGTTAAAAGACAAATTAACCACAAGACCTACCCATTTTCCATCACACAGCAGCCTCTCTCTCTCTCTCTCTCTCTCTCTCTCTCTCTCTCTCTCTCATCTTGTGTACCTCAACCAACGCATAAATAGGATTGTTTAAGCAAAAAACCAAGCTTCCATGTCGATCTCTTCGATGGCTTACACATCAGCTCCACTCCTAATATTGTTGATTGGTTCGATTTTCAGTTTGAGCTTTTGTGTTGAAGCCCTCAACATCGGCCTCCATGCAGATGCAGGCCTTAGCTTGGTAATTAAGTCTGCAGATTCAAATTTATTTATATTGATACAAGATCTGAATTTATATAAGTATTTATATACATACTTCTTTTCTTCTATTTTTTCTTTCTTGCAGTTTAAACAGTGCAGCAGAACATGTGAATCGACCTTCTGTGAAGGTACTCTAATTCTATCATCTTTTAAACGTTTATTTGAATTAATTCTAACAAATCTTGAACCTACACTTTTTCGAGTTAAAATAATTTTGATCCCATAATTTTCACATTTAAAAAAAAAAAAGTACGTTTGATATACATTTTTTTGTCAAACCATGATTCGGAACAAAGCACGAGCAAAAAAACGACGTCGTTGCAAAAATCAATTAAATTAATTGAGCACTTTACAGAGTTACTAGACTAAATTAATTTCTTGAAATGATTTTGCGATAAAGATGATAGTTATATATGGCTATAAAAATGTTTTTTTACCTCCTATTCTTTATTTCAAACCTTAATTGCAACATTTCCTATTTCTCAAATTTTCTTTTCTACTCTCTCTCCCTAGTCTATTTTTGCATCTGGTTTATTTAAAGGTTTCAATTCTACTTTAACAGGTCTAAAATAAAATCTATACTCACAAAAGATTAAATTTTACATTAACATATTTTTTTAATTCATGTATCATCTTCAAGTATAAAGTTGTCACGAGACAGATTGCTAGAGATTTGTTAATTATAAGTCTAATTTCTGGAAATAAATGCAGCTCCTCCATTTTTAAGATATGGAAAATACTGCGGCCTCTTATACAGTGGATGCCCCGGAGAGAAGCCCTGTGATCGCTTGGACGCATGCTGTATGAATCACGACATGTGTATTGCCAAAATGGGCAGTAAGTCTTTCTTTTTCTTTCTAAATTTTATGGGGCATCACTTGTGCATCAGTAGTTCTATTGATGATCAATTGATATTGTTGAATAAAAATAATTAATATTAATCAGTGAACACAATTAACAATCGTTTAATGAAAATGATTGATATCTTTTTAAAATACACAATAATCCATCATAACGATTGGTATGTAAAATTTTACCAAACTTTACGAATTTCACCGACCCCTTGGTCGATATTTTGACAAAGTCTCATTCAAACAAATTTTGTTATATAAGTCGATCAAAAAAAAAAAGTTTTGTTATATAAGTTAAAATTATTAAATATACTCACTAATATTATTACATACATATTACAAATCCTATTAAATTTGTAATTTAAAATTATAAAATTAAATATTATAGTATCAGTGAATACAGTTAATAGTATCAATAATTATATTTACACTACAAAAGAATATATTAAAGAGAAAATTAAAAAAGAAAATCAATTTGACTAGGTATTTAACCAGTCCAAAATACTCTTTTTAAAATACTGCTATTAATGGTATAAATTTTAAAGATGTCACCTGCTATTAATGGTATAAATTTTATAATATTAAAAAGTTTCATAGGAGAATTACTCATTAATATTTAATTTATTCCTAATTTATGATGGAACATTTCAACCTAAATGATTTTCCCTCAATATTTTAATTTTATTTCTTAATCATATGTTAAACTCCGAAAAAGTCCCAAACTTCAATACACATTTTCTTCATCCCACCGAACAAGAATGTTTTATTCGAATATCTATGGACAAAAGGTGCCAATGTTTTTTTTTATTTTCCCATCTCATATGGGCGTGCATACAAAATACAAATCAATAAAAAATAATTGTGTAGAACCGTTTTATGTCATGCGACCGACAAATAAAAGGGATAAAATTATAATAAAAATTTGAATATTTTTATTAAAAAGTAATAGTTACTTTTAACAAAAATATTACTCTTTCTGTCCCACTATAATTTTCTCACTTTCCTTTTTTGCATGTCCCACAATAAGTTTCTCATTCCACAAAAAGCAACAACACTGTTTCATAAATTAATAAACAAATACCCCTTTTAGCAACTCCTCATTACTTTTTCACAACTTCTCATTACTTTTTTATAACTTTTCAATATTTTATACAAAAGTCAACATGTGGCCCACCATATAATAATAAATAAATACACTTTCTTAAACAAAACAACAAAAAGAAACAAGAAACTTGTTGAGGGACAGAGGGAGTATCACTTTTTTTTTTATCGGTAGAGGGAGTATCACTTTAAAAAACAAGTTTTAAAAATGATAACTTTTTAATTAGTATGTAACACATTTTAAATTGGTCTCATATCATGAGATGATCTCACACAATATTTATTTATAATCTATTTATATTACATATTTTGTTTAAGGATATTTCAACATATATGGCCTTGTATTAGTGACAACTGACAAATGTACAATAGGTCGAGTACCACCCCTAATATTGTGAAAATATAAAAGATTTTAGTATTTCGAATTTTTAACTCAAATTAATTTAAAAAAGCAAATATTTGTATGATATACAAGGCAAAACAAGTTTGTTCCTGTTTATTTTGTTAAGTGAAAATGAGCATTTCGGTTTATTTGGAGAGGTTACAAATGGTTTGAAAAAGATATTTAACCTTGGCAACATTGTTATTCCGCATAATAGATGACTAATGAGAGCTACCAATGGTGATTAATGCTTACTTAATTGTGTTAAATAACACTATATATAATATTAAGGTTGGGTAAAAGATAATAATGATTTGAAGTTAAGTGTCATGCACAATAGTACTAGGGCAGTAGGGCCCCATTGATACAGTATAACACCTATGAGATTACTATTTATGAACTTAATCATAATTTTATGTTTGGTATAATTTCTTATTTGATATTAGGGAAAAATATTTTTTTTGTCCTGTAAGTTTGCCTCTTTTTTATTTTGGTCCTACTAACTTTCAAATTTTGATTTTCGTCCTGTAACATTATCTCCTTTTGATTTTGGTCCTATTAACTTTCAATTTTTTTATTTTCGTCCTATAACTTTACCCCTTTTTGATTTTGGTCCTATAACTTTACCTCTTTTATACATGAATGGGGTGTCACAGGACCAAAATCAAAATGAGGTAAAGTTACAGGACGAAAATCAAAATTTGAAAGTTAATAGGACTAAAATCAAAAGGAGGTAAAGTTACAGGACAAAAATAATAATTTTCCCTTGATATTATGATTCCATAAAAAATGGCGATTCCCAAAAATAAAGAATAATCATTCTTTCTCAATACCATAGTGTTAGTTATTCTGTTCTTTGAGAAATTAATTTTTTTTATTTGATAGTATCAAGATTATAATTGCAACATTGTAAACAGTAATATAATATAAATAATAATATAACAATACAATTATATTATTTCTAAAATATATAAAAAATAATATTAATATTATAAAAAATAATAAAGAACAATAAAATATATATATTAACTTTCAAGAATAATATTATTTTAAACCATAAAATTATACTATTATACTGTCAACAATATAAATAACAATATTATTTTTTAATAACTAAAATGATTTTATTATCTTATTTAAAAAAATATATTTGTTTTATAAATAATAAAAACAATATAATCCATACTAACAAAAGTATAATAATATTAATAACAATAACAATAATAATGATAATTCTATCATTAATAAAGTATTACTGATATAATTAATAATATTATTATTTTTTAAATAATAATAATTGTACTTCATTCCTTATCGATACCAATGATAAGAATGATCATTTTTTGTATTATTTCATTTACACTTTTATTTATTTTAATAGGAGGTATCAAATGTTCATTTTTATTGATTTGTTATATCTTATGGATTATATATTTATTTTTCATGTGAATTTAAGATGTATACAAAAGTGTTTAGTAAATGATATTTTTATGCAATAATTTTAAAATATGTAAACATATATGGGGAACTCTATGATCGATATAGTTGTATTAATGAACTTATGAATTATTTGGAACGGAAAGTATATTACAAAGTAATTAATTTGTACTTAAAATAGATTTGCATATTATGCTTATTTTTAATCAATATCATTTGAAAATAATAATATTAAATAAAAGTAAGTAATATCATTTATAAGTGTACAACGAGACATTGTTTGCTTATTTTTAAATGGTAAAATAACTTTAAATTGGACAAACACCAAGAGTTACGGAACCAAAATTGAAAAGTTAAATTTTTTGGGATCAAAATCGAACACTCAAAAAACTTTTTATCTCGGACTAACAAATTAGATGTATATGTTTGATCTCTCTTCAAAGTTTATTGATGTATATGTACCTTAAATGATTGCCTTGTTTTCTGAGTACATAAATTAATTAAAAGTGATATAATAAATTATTAATAAGTAAAATGCTTAGAGTAAATTTTAAGATGGAAATTTTAGAAGTAGAAATTTTAAGAAATATTTTTATTTTAGGGTATGCAATTTTTTATTAAGCAAACTAAAATAAAAGTTAAGCATAATTTTCAAAAACAAAGTAGTATATCATATCAGTATTATATAATTTTTAAATAAATGTTATTTTACATGTATAAAAATGATATTTAAAAAGAGAGTTCATGTCATTAATTGTTTTAATTTGAGTGTTGTAGAGTTGTTTTCAATCTCATCAGTTTGGACTGTATTATTCGTATAGTTCCTCTTTTTGTTACTTGTCAGTTTTCAAACTAATATAATAGCCATGCTTAACGTAGTCGACACGTATCAATTTTAAACAGACAACATAAAGTAAAAGACAAATTTTGAATGTCTACTTCGTAAGATTTTTGAATATTTATTTGTGACAATTTTTCTTTTTTTAATTTCCATCACCTCTAATAATTTGGAGTAACAGAGTTCAAATGAAATTTAATCATCTATCTCGTATAGTAAAGCTGACTAGCACCAAGTGTTCCTTCTATTTTGAATTAAACTCCACATTTTTTTAATTAATTAATAAAAAGAGTATTTTAAAATAAAATAAATATTATAAAAGTATTCTTTTTTCATTTAGTATGTGAAATTTATTTAGTATGTGAAATTTATTATGGGACGCTCCAAAAAAAAATGTGAAATTTAAATTGGATTAGAGGGAGTAGATTTTGTAAATAGAGTTCGTAAAATTAATTGTGCATCAGATATACTCTCTCCCTCCTATAAAAAATAATCTTATTACATTTTGCATGAGTTTTAGAAAAATCGATATATTGTGTAAACGTATAAAGATCATAAATTAATAGTGTAAATATGTATTGTCATTTTTAAAAGAGTAACTATTTTCCACAGACAATTAGTAACGTTGTCCACTTTGCACGGACTTGTGAGATCACCAACGAGTGAGACGAATTGGTAAAAAACTAAAATTTATGTGAAATATCTCTGATGAAATCTTTTTGTTTTTTTTTTGTTTTTAGATATTACTATTGTACGTATAATTATAAAGTTTTAGTAAGCATGATGTTGGGTATACCAGATATCACTATCTTAAACTATAATATATTTTCAAATAGCGATATTAATCATACGTATAATAGTAACACTCGAAAAAAGTGTGTTTATGTGAGCTCAAATTAACAGGAGACATAGTATCATCACAAGTAATATATGTTTAATTTAAATTCATTTCAATTAACATTACCATATGTGTATATACATATTTTTTGGTGGCTGCAGACAGCTACTTGAGCCAGCAATGCAATAAAGTTTTTCTAAACTGTGTGGAGGCGTTCAGGAGTTCTGGTGCACCTTCATTCAAGGGGAACACTTGTGAAATTGGTGAAGTCGTGAATACCATTAAGAATGCCATGAAAGCTGCAATTCTTGCTGGAAAAGTTTTTGGTAAACCTTGAAAAAGAAGTGTGTAAATTTCTACCATTTTTTTATTTTTTTTTTCAGTTTTTTTTTTTAATTTTTTTTAAGGTTGTTCATGCATCATATATGTTGTATGTTTGTGTAATTGTCCATCATTAATTAGTTTAATTCCCCCCCCCCCGGTGGTAACATAATTGGTTCAATTTGGAAATTGTAATATGTGCTAAAACAAAATTAATGTGAAAATTTTTATATTAGATTTCATACTTATGTAGTAGAGTTGCACCGTTTGAACCGCTGTTTGGTAGAGTGTATAAAATTAGTACGTAGTATTAAAATTTGATTTATTAAGTGAGAGATATGTATTAAATCTTAACATTTGGTAGCTCATGTAAAAAAAAAAAAGATTATTTATTGTATCATTGTTTGCTAGGATGTAATTCAAATATTTGAGTATTTATTTTTAATGATCTAATTTTATATTAGTGTTCGGTTTCATGTAACACCTCATTTTGGCCTTAGCTGCAAGTGACTTCTCAATTATCATTTGTATATAACAAAATTGTCTAAGAACTCTATCTAGTATGTATGGCTCCACCACATTGCCATAGATAATTCAACTTTGGAAAAATGACACTTGCAAAAAGGGAAAACACCCCAAGTGTAACCTCCAAACTTAGATTTGTCTTTTATGTACTGCAACCACGAGGTGTTTATACGTGTACTAGTCTTATCAGAAAGATAAAATTTTATATGAAAATGGTTCATCATAAATTTATCATGAACTAGTTTTAAAGTATCAAACATTTTGTTGGTTCCAAAGACAGGTTTTAGGATAAAACACTTGACCAAATCTAGAAGGGGGTTGAATAGATTTGGTAGTATTTAAAACCTTTTCGATTTTGGCCTATTTAAAAAATCAGTAGACTCCCTAGAGGTCGTCTGGTTTTGATAAAACAAGGCGCTGGTGAATTTTAAGTGCGAAAACATTTTTAGTTTGAAAATCTCTTCAAAGTGATTGTGCACAAATAATTAAAGACAGAAAGAAAAAGAACAAAGTCACACTGTGATACCCGAACTTCTCACTACTCACTGACCAATATATTTCATGCTTTGTGTGCATTTAAATTATTATGTGTTAATTTATAATTACTTGGATATATTTTATGCATTATGTGTACTTTAATTATTATCATGTTATTTGCTATTTGAGTACATTTTATATTACTCATATGATGTTATGTTAATTATTTTACCTTTAAATGTTAAATTATTTATTGAATTGATATATGTCTTTATTTGTTTATTAATGAAATGATTCTTATTTAATTTATTTGAGACTCTTGTATGATATAAATGTGTTGTGCAAACTTTGAGTATTAATGGTGTAAGTTAAGTGTAGATTATTTGAGGATTAATTGTAGTAATTAAATAGAATAATTAAATAAATTATATATAATATATTATATTATTAATATAATAATATATATGGGTTATGCTTTTAGGCGGTGCTATACTTAGTCAGGCATACATATATATAGGTATAATAGGTGGCAGGTTTTAACTTATTTGGTAAGTTAGTTTATTAAAAAAAAAAAAAAAACAAACATTAGTAACTAAAATCTAAGGCGGTCGGATGCATTACCCCAAAACCTTAAAACCATGAACTTCAAAACCCATTTCACACGCTGAGAAGTCGAGGCGCTCGCGAGAGAAATTACGCAGAAAAAAAAAAGAAGAAGAATTTGATTCGATTTCGATAAAACCCTATTTCAGGTAATTCTTGTGCATAAGATTTAGTAGTGTTTTTATTAATTAGGTGAAGTTCGAGTAGAATTAATTATTTAATAGATTTGAATAATATTTATAATTAACTGTTGTTAGATACGATACGGGAAGGAGCTAGGGTGCTTTAGAAGTTTATATTGTCGACGTATTTGCGGATTTGAGGTAAGTAGAAATTCATTTGCAACTACGATGCATAAACATATTATTTTATGATTTATTTATGTTTGAGTTATAATATGTGGATTTAAGTGGATTGTAATATATGATTTATATTCCGTATTATATAGAATGAGCCCGTGAGCTCTATATGTTATGTGGAATGAGCCTGTGAGCTCTATACGTTATATGAAATGAGTCTGTGAGCTTTGTGCCTGTGAGCTCTATGTGTGTTGTAAAAGGAGTTTGTGAGCTCCATAATTGATGTGGACTGAACCTGTGATGTTCAATAATCTGTGAATGTTGTTAAATGTCATTGATTGCACGAACATCATGCATATCAAGCATTGAAATTAATTGATTTTCTGAAAGTGGCCACTGATTATACACCGAGGGCGGGAGAGGCGACCTGGGAAGAAACGATCCAGGGAAACCCATTGTGGAAAACTGGTGTAGGCTACCTGGTGTAGGCCACCGTCTATTGTGATTGTACATTCGAAAGAGGCGACCTGAGAAGAAGCGACCTGGGGAAACCTGGTGTAGGCTACCGGGTGTAGGCCACCGTTTGATTTGATTGTTTGATTTGGAAGAGGCGACCTGGGAAGAAGCGACCCAGGTAAACCCAATGTGGAAACCTGGTGTAGGCACCGTTTCAGTTGATGATGTGGATATTGAGCTCTTTTCGGTGTATGACAGTGTGTCTAGATGAGGCCCTGGAGAGTCTTCATAAATAAATTGGTGATTTCAAAAGAGTGTGCATGGGGAGGTTTTCAAAAGAATCACATCATCATGCATAATTTCTGCTTACTGAGATTTATAAATCTAATTTAGTTTATGCATTGTAGGTAACCTTGATGATATGTGATATGGTGATCAAACTGGAGTAGTTGTGGCGCTTTTGCAGGCTTTTTGAGTTGCGGTGTACATAGATGACGACCTGAGGGCAGGACCGTGGCTTATTTTGCTTCCATTGTTGTTGTATATTTGTTGTTTTGGGTTATGTAATATATAACATGTAATGGTGTTGGTTTGGA
>JAPKLY010000488.1:145222-192825 GCA_026898435.1 Prunella vulgaris | reverse complement strand
GTGGAGATCTTGTTTATGAATATGACAGGTTGTTGGGTTTGTTATAGAATTATGTCGTATGTTGAAAAAAATTATAGCCGGTTTTCAGGTCGAATTTTATTTAGAATTGTCATATATTATATGTGATAAGTGTGGTCGTGTCACACACAATTTATAGTGGTTCGGATATGAATATCCTAATCCACTCTCCAAAATTCAACTTGGAGTTGTGGGTCTCTCCACTAGCTTCCTTCCTTACTCACTTTCTTTGAGAGTAGTACTCTCTACAATAGTTCGTGCTTAAGTTGCAACTAACGTACTTAGCTTCTTCAAAGCATACAAAATATAAGTTTGTATGAGTGAGTTTGTGAGTATAGTGAATATTTTAACAGTGTTTCTTCTTAGTTAATCGAGTGAGAATTCTATATGATTTTGTTCACTTGTACTCCTTTATATAGAGGTTGACTAACTAGCCGTTAGACTTGACTAGTAATCAAATCCCTATATTATTGGATTCAATCAATCAGAATGATTGGTTGATCCTTTTCTTGATTCCAGAAATCTTCAGATCTTGGTCTTCCAATCAATCAAATTTTTGTCACCTTGATTGATTGTCTCTAATTCGGAATTCTTCTAGCAGTTGCTGATTTGTCTCCTATAACTGAGTGTGCTAGGCGACCTCAGCTAATCTTCATCTTCGGTTGATATACCAGACCTCTTCAGGTATGATAGATCTCATCTGGTGTGAAAGACCTCATCTTGTAAGCGGACCTCAGCTCACATTGAGACCTCTGCTGATGTCCGGGTCTTCTGCTAATCCTTGTCTTGTCAGCAACTAGCTCTTCAGCTGGTCTCTGACTTCAGATGGTATCAATCACTTCTGGAGTTCATCTTCTTGAGACTACATCTTGTGTCAGCTTCTTAGGACATTTGTCTTCTGGAATCTGATAAGTCCCCAAGGGCCTCAACTGATCTTCTTCTCTACGAACAATGTAGGATCTTCAAGGCTGCAAGGTTTGTTCCCCCTTAGAAAAGTACCAATCTAATCCTAGACTACTCGTCAGCTGACTAATTCAGATTCAGCTGGTCCTATTACACACTGGGTGGTTTGTAATATCATCAAAACACTAACAAGAATATCCTAACAAATTTCCCCTTTTTGATGATATTAAAACCAAATTCAGCTGATATCAAAAGATAAACAATATTATTCAAGTAATAGGATAGAAAAAGAGATCTTTATATATGATCCCTTAGAGAGAATATAAAGACGGCTGACAACTAGAAGTTGTCTGAATATTTACACATTTTATTCAAACAAAAGATGAATAGAGTACAAGTACATATAGATTTACCTAACCTTCAGCTGACTTAGTTGGGCTATTACAAAAGTGGCCTTCTCTCCTCAATAGGTGCTTGTAGCCATTCCTGAAACTTCTTCTCTATCCGCTTCAGCACTTGCGAAGACTTGTTGGGCAATGTATCAATGAAGGGGGCAACCAGATCAGCCCACATCATGCCAATCATCCTCCAGTCGGGCTTGCCCCTAGCATCAACTGGCATATCAAAGTACTCCAGTTCAGCCAGCTCCAGCTGAGCAAGCCAGTTGACAATCACAGCTGAGATGGCCTTGAAGAATTCTGGAAACTTCCTCCTTAGCCCGTTTCTGAACTCTTGTTTCCTTGTCCTCTCTTCTTTGATAGGGTCCAGAAGGATGTAGAATTGGATGAATGCCTGGATCTTGATGTGCCTCCATTCTGTGATCATCTTCTCTGGCTCATGAGCAATGCATAGCTCGATTGGACCATCAATCAGAGGCTCGTTAGGATTAGCAACAAATTCCATTCTCTGCCTCTTGGAACCTGGCACTTACTTCCCTTCCTTCTTCATTCGCCTGAGATACCTTCTGTTCAAGGCATCGTTCATCTCTCCTTTATGGCGCTTGTTTTTGGCTTCCTCAGTTTCATGCACTCCCAGCATCTGAAGTTCCTTGGCAATCCTGAGGTTCACATCCTCATACAACTTCTTCTTCCGCTGTCCGCTGCCTCCAAGCTCTTCTTCCCTTTGATGGGTTTCAGCCAACTTGAGTGATTTCATCTCCAGAGCACGTCTTTTTGCTCCGTCTCTGTCCTTGATGTAATCCTCAACGTTCTGCATCCTTGCTGACATAACAACTTGATTATTTAGCATCATCTCTTTCAGGGCAGCAACCTCAACTTTGAGAGAGCCAACCTCAGCTGAGTTCTTCTCTTCCCCCTTTTTAATATCACCAATGACTGCAGTAGAGGGGAGAGAAGTGGGAATCTGGGCTACCTGACCTCGTAGCTCCTCTTGAGTCTTCTTATTCAGCTCAGATTCCTTGGCCAGCTCATCCATCAGCTTGTTAACATCCTTCATGTGATCATCAAAAGCGTCCAAGGCCTTCTACAAGCACTCATTCACCACTTTCTCGAATGCTTGCTGAGTGAAGAATATAGATTTTGCAGAGCCCATGCTGTCCTCAAGCTTTTCTAAGAACTGACCCCGCTGATTCTTTATGGATTATTTGACATGCTTTTGGATCAACGATGGAGCCGTGGTCCTTGCCGAATTAAGGGTGTCTCTGACCAGCCTGATTTGTTCATCAAAATATTCTTGCATACGGATTTGAAGGTCAAAAGTTACCTCATTTTCCTCCTGAAGGTCAAAGTTAGCTGACCGAGCCTCAAACTAAACTTCAACCATCTCTTGGAAATCCAGTGCAATCCCATGATCAAGAAGCATAGCCCTAGCGACTTTCCTCAAACATTCAAGAGTAGTCAACTTAGAAGGACTCTGAACTCCCAGAGAAGTCCATAGAGTGTCCTCCCACTCTGTGAAGTTGGCCTCACCCATCTCTTCAATAGGATTTAGGAAATGGTGGACTGGGTCTTCCCTTGAACGACCCCCGACGAGCTCCGCCGTGAAAAGGTTAGTGTGGGCTGGGTGGTCAAGAAGTTCTGGGATGTGATGGGTGATGTGGTATATGGATGCAAACCTCATCCCTCTTTCAATCTTACCTTTTGGGTGAAGATTTGTAAAGTATGAGGAAGAGGGAGACGTGGGTGGCCGAGGAGAAGAGGGTAAACCACATGAGATAGGATCTGGGTTTAGTCGCTCGTGGGGAGTTGAAGGCTTACCAGAGGCTGCCATCTCCTCTGGGTCATTGCTAGCTGGGAAAGTGGAAGTGGATGGAGGTAGGTTAGATGGAGATGGGTCAGCTGATGTGTTGGTTTGTGTGGGTTGAGTAGAAGTAGATGGTTGTGAGGGTTTTGGGGTATATTGGGTTTGGGGATGGCTTCGAGGGGGAGATGGAGTGGGCGAATGTGTTTGTATTTGTGTTTGTGTATGAGAAGGGGGAGATGAGTGTGTTGGGGGTGCTGACCTTAATGGCTGGGCGTGAATGGTAGGCTCTTCTGAGGACGCTTCTCCATAATAGGGTATATTGACTACCTCTTCTCTCTAAGGTGCGTGAACCTCATCTACTAGTGCTGCTTCATCTTCAGGTGCTAGTTCCCCTTCTTCCCCAGATTAGCATATAGATTAGGCTAGCCACATCACCTTCTTCATCTGATGGCTCATCCACCAGTGTAGTGGTCCTGGCAGCAGTTCCCCTCCTTCTGCTTAGAGGAATCAAATCATCATCCTCCTCTTCTTCATAAAAAACAAGCTCCTGCTGAGCAGAGCTGGACTCCCCCCTTGACTTCTTGGACTTCCTGGAGGCATGCTTAGTTGACCTCTGAGCCCTCCTCTTTTTCTGCCTTCTTCTTCCAACAGATACAGGTGATGTTGGGGCTGCGACTGGAGGTGCAGCTGGTGAAGCTATTTCTGCTGGGACAGCTCGGGCAGATAGGGAAAATCTCTCGTCATCAAAATCAGGGTTCCCCAGGACTTTGTCACTCTCCTTCAGCAGGAACTTGGACCTGGGGTAGTTCACCATCCATTCTCTATCAAAGCGATGCAAAGGCATCAGTTGATGCAGCAAAATAGTCAATTTATTTGCCAGTGAGCATCTAGTCCTCAGCTCCCAGTGAGATTTCCCATTGGGGAGCTAAGTTTCCTCGAACCTCTGGGATTCTTGATCTATTCTCTGCCAGAATAGATCTACCCAGTTCACTAGAACCCCATCTAAAATGGCTCTTGCCGTACACAACCGTCTCCTGGCCAAGGCATCTACCCTTTGCTGCTCGCCTAGAATAACTTTAGTAACAACATCCATCAGAAAATGATACTTTTGCCTTAGCATATTCTTCTTCAGATCAACCGTAATCCCCTGGCAACTCCGACGTGCCATCACCCTGAAGGTATCAAGATACTCACTCTCCTTGTAAGTGAGAGCATTATGCTTGGTTACTCTGAGATCCGTTTTTGCAACCCTGGTGTAAATCTCATCTCCTTCGAAAAACTGCACATATAAAAAACTGCATCACGTGAGATGTGAGTGTTTTGTTCTCCGGTGGATGCAGCCAGGTGAAGGTCCTCAAATTCCATTGAGTAAGCATGTCCAGAATTTCCCTTATATCTTGATTCTGAGTGGTATCGAAATCAACACACATTTCTGAGTTAATATTCTTCACCATTCTCTTCCAGTTTGATGTCGCCATTGCTGAATTCAAAGAGAAAGGAAATAGAGAGAAAGAGAGTGGACAATAGATAATTTGCAGAGAAATTCAAAATCATAAAGAGAAGATGAACAGTTTTCAAAAGGTGTGTCAAAAACTGATTGTTAGATCGAGTTGATTGACATATTGAGTCACTTGATCGAAGGGCCCAAATTAATTCGACCTTCCCAATTTTCATAGGTGACGCGTGTGTGTCATGTTTTGAAAAGAGTTGGGCCGTCCAAAAATTCAACTTTTTAGAAAAGTAATGATTAACAAAATTTGAAAGGTTATTTTGGGCGGTGAAAAGGTAATTTTAACTGACACGATTTGAAAGGTTAAAATCTCATAATTTTTGTAAACAAAATATTTGAAGAGCAATTTTCTAAAATTATTTTTAGAAAAATGGGATTAACCTACTTTTGAAAAATATTTTATTTAAGAAAAATAAAATAAACAGAGACTTAGAATACTTATCTCTCAGCTGACATGGAAGAGTCAGCTGATACCAATAAGGTTATTCTAGTCTGATCTCTTCTGCTCATCTGGGTGGTTTATCAGCAGATGTAAGTTAAAAGAAAGGGGAAAGGGTCCTCATCTGGTTTGCTTGACTTATGCCTGAAACATGTTAAGAGTAACAAGACAAAATATAAGGGCAAGAAACAACAAGGACATACCAGACCAGGTGATGTTGTAATCAGCTGGTTACCTCAAAAGTTCCCTCTCGGCTGAGTATCAGCTGAACCAAACAATCTCCTCATCTGCTCTCCTACACAACTGGCTCTACATCTACCATCCCTAACTCTACTACAAACTCTCTGAATCTGGTTTCAGCAAGCGGTTTGGTGAGAATATTTGTCCTCTGCTTCTCAGTATGAATCTTCCCCATTCTGATATCATCTTTCTCAGCAAGATCTCTCAAGAAATGATGTTTGATATCCACATGCTTGCATCTGGTATGGAGAACTGGATTCTGAGTAATGGTTGTTGGTAGAATTTGTTAATGATATGATTTATTGGTTGTAATAACTATGAAATTCTACCAAAAAATAATCTTAGGATTTGTTCTTGATTTGATAATGTAGAGAGAGAGTAGTGAGAGTAGAGAGAGAAAGTGTTTGTGGAAAATCTGAACTTAGCGAGAAATAGTGTACAAGAGACCTATTTATAGGTTTGCATGTTGTGAGGTGGCACCTTCTGAGCCTACTTGGCTTTAGGTGCTGACAAGTGTCCTCAACACCTGTCCTTACTCACTACTATGCTTCTATTACATCGCTATGTCCTACTACATCACTACTAAGTGCCTATATCGCTATCGTCTCTACTCCGGACTGGGTGAGCTCCTTGGCGAGCTACTCTACCTTGTGCTATTCTGGGATGAGTGATAATAGTGGACTTTAGCCTTGTCTCTTAGATATGGGGGAGCTCCTTGGCGAGCTCCCCTTTAAGTGGGCGAGCTCTTGTGCAAGCTCTCTCTCTTGGTGTTGGTCAACTGTTGACACATCATTATGCGTCCAGGCGAGGTAGTCGAGCTTCTCCACTTCTCTTGGAGTTGACTCGGTCAAGGTTGGTGATGTGTCTCTTGGGCCATGTCGGCGAGCTCCTGGTGAGCTTCTCAGCCTTGGTTAATTAATCTTGTAATCACCCATTAGTAGTTCACCTATCAACATTTGCCCCCAGCTCGTCCACATCATGATACTTCTAATGTGTGGGGAGCTGATTTGCCACAGTGGGCGAGAGCTCGAGTGTAGGCGAACTTCATTTCGGTGTGGTGCTGAGTGTCTCGGCAAGCTACCTATGGAGGTGGGCATGCTGACGTGGCGCAGAATTCGTTGCGTCATGCACACCTTTCCACGCCTCATTTCCCACGCCCATCATGCCACTACTTTTAAATCTTTTGCACATAGGTCCTCGGACTCTTGAGAAACTACACCTCGCCCACTTGTCTATAAATATGAGAATTCCTTTTCATTTTTCACTTTCACACTTTCAAATTCTTAGAGCATTTCTCCGGCGATTTGAACCTTTGCATTCATCGGATTTTCATGGGATCTTCAAGGTAGAACACTGATTCCACACCTTTTTCTTGTTTCTTTCTGCAGATTTTCCATTTCTTTTCATTTTCTTCCCTTTTCTCCTGTATCCTTCATTAATTTCGGCCAACTGTTTGAGTTTTTCGGCCGACTATATCAAGAACTCCGGTGACTTTAGAACTTCATCCAACTAAATTAATCAAGACCTCACTCCCGTCATT
The DNA here is from genome assembly GCA_026898435.1 of Prunella vulgaris. Lineage (NCBI taxonomy): Eukaryota > Viridiplantae > Streptophyta > Magnoliopsida > Lamiales > Lamiaceae > Prunella > Prunella vulgaris. The sequence goes on along the minus strand of JAPKLY010000488.1, from coordinate 185,973 downwards.
CAATATGTCTTCCCGGTCTTCAAGCCGAACCATCTCGAACCGTAACTCGGGGAAATAACCTATGACTAAGAACATTCCGATTACCCAAATGACACCAGTTCTAATTGAATCTGGTTTCGAGGCGGGCTCAGTAGCTCGCCTAGACACTGGGGAGCTAATGGGCGAGGTTCGATCTGATACTGGGGAAAGGCCACTAGCTCTGGTGGAGGGTCAGAAGAGCACATTGGCGAACTCTGGGAGAACCTCGGCAGGGCGGATGATGAGGAAACTGCTACGGTCAATGAGGAAGTCGCCGAGACCCATGAGGAGGTTGCCGAATCTGACAACCAAGCGAGCGAGCTTGTTCGCGAGCTTGAGGATGACAACGATGATGAAGTGTAGATCACTTTAGAGTATCTTCGCTCCATCAACTTCCCTGAGCCTCAACTTCCCGAGCACAAAATTTCCTTTGACGTCGTTCACGAGTTCGATTGGGCGGAGTACGTGGATAGACATGTGGCGAACTTCCCACTGCCTGAGTGAACTACTCGGGATGCGGTTGGTAAATCTGATTATGGGGTGAGCAAGTTTCAGAGCATTATCACCGAGTTCTTGCTTTCCAAACTCCGCAAGAAGTACCACATTCCTCTTGACATTCACATGTATGCCCCTAAGAAGGATGAGTGAGCTGATATGCCTCCGCCCAGACTTACCGCCATTAATGTCCACACCCTGGAGGCCTGGCTCACACTGCCCCTGCATCTGATCATCGGACAATTTCTGATGGACACTAACCTTGCCGTCACTCAACTTACTCCGAACGCTTGGAGCTGTTTCTTGGCCATGTTGACTATCTTCGGGCTAGAGGGATACACGAATCGATTAACCTCAGTCAAGATCAACGAACTCTTCAGCGTGACCAAGCAGTCCAAGGATGGCTAGGGTTACTACTACTTGAAGGCTCGCCCCTGTGAGAAGTTCTTGGAAAGCCTCCCGAACAAAGTCTGTGACTGGAGGGAGCAGTTCGTCTTCATGGGTGGAGATTGGCAAGCTTCCACTAGTTACACCTGGCGAGGAAGCATATCTACTCCCCCGAGGGATACAGAGAAGCTAGCAATAGGTGGCCCATTTCGGTGTGCGTGAGTTGGATTAGATTACTAATCTAATCTCCTTTCTTTTGCAGGTCCAAAGCACCACAAGTCCAGCCGCGACAAGCCCGACGTATCGGTGGAATTTGACTTTGTGCGGACTGTGTGCTGTTTGAGGAGCCACAAGGATCGGGACGTCGCACATTTGGGCCAACACCACTGCCGAAGACTTGCTGGTGTTCTCACTTTGCCGCATCATCTTACGGCTCAAGGTCAAGAGCTCCCTAGTTTACAACTGTCAATAGCTCGCCGAATTACAAAGAGAGCTCTCCAAGTTACTAATTTTGAATGTTGAACTTGTGCAGGTGAAGGCGTAACGGTCGCTTTCCCACCAATCGAGGTTCCCGAAGCTTACCATATACTAGCTCGCAAGCTATCAATGGGGAGACCTCACCCAAATCGAGTTGGGATCCCTTCAGGCGCAGTTCTGGAGGGGATAAAGAAAGCAGAGCTCACCGGGATGGCTCTTGCTGCGGACAGAGTTGGGGGTTCTATCTCGCAGAAGAAGGCTCCCACCCCGCCGCCTACCAAAGAGCTGGTCGCCAAGACCAAAAAAGATAAGGGGCGAGGTGGTTCTGCTCCCCGAGCGAACTTCTCAACCTTCATCCCAACAGACGTGAAAGGGCCTTCGCCGAAGCGATGGGACACGTATCAACGAGTAGGAGGCTCGGGGTCAAAAGTAATCTCGGGTTGCTCTTCGTGAGGAGGATATTGAGAGTAGTGACCATGGCGGATCTGGCCACGGAGGTTCTGCACGATCTATCATCCCCCACTCTTCCCAAGCTCCTCTGACCCCTCAAAGTGCCTTGCCCCCGACCCCGTACGGCGTTCCAATTAATGACGACACACTTCTCGGGCTCGATCACGACCGGTTTGGGTGAGCCAATAATTTTAGAACTTCAGTGTTGGGTTTTGATCTTCATGTTAAAATATTCTAACATGTTTTTCTTGTTTACTTATGTTGTTAGATATGCTCCCACTTCTTTCCCTCATCGTCCTGATGTTCTCCACAATGCGGAGAGGTCCAAGGCGATGGCAACTGTGAGGGAGCTTCCTCCTGGGCGAACTCGCCACATCTTTTTCGAGGCTCCCAAATATCTTCCTACCTCCGAGTTGGCGCTGATTGAGAGGCAAAAGCCCGTAGACCGAGCCCGGTTGGCAATGTACCATGCCTGTGGAGCTCTCACCGCTACTCTATTAGTGGCTGAAGATATCACCACCGCCGATCAAGCTCGATACGAGAACAAGACCCTCATCACTCGATTAGGGGATGAGCGGAAGAAGGCCATGGATGAGTTAGTGGCGATGGAGGAAAAGACAAAGGCTTCGTTGGCGGCGTAGCAGCATGCCCTCAACAAGCTGGGAAAGCTTATGGTTGACTTCAATCGCCAGCGGGCTGAACTTGAAGCAACTCGTCAAGAGCTCGCTGCAGAGATGACGGAGCTCGCCAGGACCCGGGAGGAAATGGGGCTAGTTCGGTAGCAGCACCAGAGGAATCAGGCAGAATGCACCAGTCTGCGGGAAGAGGTTGCCGCGAAGGCAACTGAGATCGCCGAGCTCTGAAGCCAAGTCGATGCTTCAATTTCACCAGAGGCCTTGGAGCTCACCAAGACGGCCTCGATAGACCATGGCTTCATTCTCTGCTACGCCGAGGTTCTCCATGCCTTCCAGTGGGCTCGGATGAATAAGGATGACTAGTGTGAAGCACTTGCATCCGAGTTTAAGGATTGCTTGGAGAAGGTCAAGATCCTGGAGGGCACAGAACAGGACATCGGCAACCTTCCCGGCTATGGGATTGACTTGGACTCCGTCAGAGACTGCTTCAAGATTGTCCAAACCATTGAGATCCCTGTTGTCAACGCCGAAGAAGGGGAGAAAACTCTCGAGACCCCGCCCACTGATGAACAGATACTAGCTTTGACTGGCATCATCATGGTGGACACCAGCATGATGGACACCTGTGGGCTCACGGGAAACATTACGGAGCTCCCCCGACTCTCCCCTCCGGCTGGTCAGGGGGGTACTGGCGAGGTTCCCTTGGAGGTCGCCCTGCCTGAGGTTCCAACTGCTCCGACTCCGGATGCCCCCACTGCTCCCTAGACTTGTTTAGGTCCGAACACACCGGGTGGAGTTGCCAGCTTCCTTCTCAATACCAACTCCCCAACTTTAAAACTTCTGTTCCGCACTTGGGAGTTTTAGTACTTCTCCGCTCTTTGCTTGTAGGTGGCATTCTTCAACTCGGACGAGGCTCTAGTTTCTTCAAGCAGATCTTTTTCTACAGCTAGGGCTTCATCATTTTCTTTCTCATCATATCCCACCACCTTCCATGTTTTGTTCTGGACCTCCACCGGTACGACTGCTTCTGTTCCGAAGGCTAAGGCAAACAGTGTCTCACCGGTACTGGCTCGGTATGACGTTCTATAGGACCACATCACTTCCAGAAGCTCATCTGCCTAACTTCCTTTCTTATCTTCGAGATGGATTTTCAGCACATGAAGTATCTTAGTCACTGCTTCGACTTGTCCGTTCGACTGTGGATGGTACGGAGTTGAGTAGTGCTTCTTGATATTCCACGAACTTCTAAACTCTCTCAACTTCTGACCGTCGAATTGTTTGCCGTTGTCCATCACTGTTGATTACGGGAGTCCGAATCGACATATCAGATTCTTACAGGTAAAGCTGATCATCCTCTCATACGTTACTGTCGTGAGTGCCTCGGCTTCAACACATTTAGTGTAGTAGTCCACCACTACTACGACGAACTTTACACAGCCTCTGCCTGGTGGGAATGGGCCGATCAAACCGATACCCCATTTTGCAAAATGCCATGGGCTGAAGACTGATTTAAGTGGGCTTGCAGGAGTATGATTGTTTGGTACGAACAGTTGGCACTTCCGGTATCTCCTGGCGAAGCTAATGGCATCTTTTCGTAGAGTGGGCTAATAGTATCCTTCTCTGATCGTCTTGTATGCCAAAGCTTGCCCCCCAGGGTGACTCCTACAGATTCCTTGGTGGATTTCTTCTAACACCTCGAACCCTTGCTTTTCAGATAAGCATTTGAGTAGGGGTTGAGAGAATCCACGTTTATATAGTCGGCCATCCACCAACGTGTATCTGGCTGCTTGTTTCACTAGCCAACTAGCTTCCCATGCATCTTCTGGGACCGATCCGTCCTTGAAGTAATTTTTTATCGGAGTGCGCCAATCATTTTCTTCTTCCTGCCCCCACTCAAAGTCTTATTTACTTTGTAATCGGATGTCGAGGGGTCATTTAGCTTGGTGACGACGATCTCCATCAGCTTCGCTTCACCGCTACTGGTAGCTGTCGGGCTAGTGCATCAACTTGTGTATTCTCCAGCCTTGGGATCTACTCGATGTAGACTTGTTTGAACATCGAGATCAGATGTGCCACGATCTTCTGATACATCGCCATCTGCTGGTCCTTGGCTTTGTATTCTTCCCAGACATGGGATATTATTAGCGGGGAATCTCCGAAAATCTGAAGATTGGTTGCCCCCACAGCTAATGACAACCTAAGTCCGGCTATCAGCACTTTGTATTCCGCTTCATTGTTCGTGGCTCTGAAGTCGAACCGGATTGCTGAGGTGAAGACCTGTTTATCTGGGCTTATCAGTACCATACCGGCTCCTGCTGCTGTGCTAGTTAACGTTCTGTCTACGTAGAGGTGCCACAGAGCTATAAGCCCCCTCGTCGGATCTTGTGGGAAAGTTAGCTTGACGATGAAATTGGCGAGCGCTTGTCCCTTGATCCCTGTTCGGGGTGCGTAGGTTATACCGTATTGGCTAACTTCTAGTGACCATTTCAACAAGCGTACTGCTGTGTCCGGCCGGTGGAGTATTTGCCTTAGTGAGAACATCGTCAACACCTCCACCGGGTGGTCGAAGAAGTATGGCCGTAGCTTTCTAACACTCATCACCTGTGCATATGCCAGCTTCTCAGTAGGTGAGTATTGTAACTCCGCTTTGCAAAGGGCTTGGCTCATATAGTACATCGGTAGGTGTGTCTTTCCTTCTTCTCGGACCAGTACCGAGCTGATGGCCACCTCCAACGCCACTAGGTACAGGTACAACTTCTCTCCAGGCTCCGGCTTTGATAAAATTTGTGTGTTGGCCAGGTACTCCTTGATGTTCTCGAAGGCCCTCTGGTACTCACTTGTCCACTGGAAATCGTCCGAGTGTCTAAGCCTGTTAGCTTTGATTGCTTCAAAGAATGGAAGATTCCGATTGCCAGATCTGGAGATGAAGCGGTTTAAAGATGCCAAATATTCGGTTAGTCTTTGAACATCTTTCACCGACTTTGGCGGCTGCATTTCCATGATGCACTTAACTTGATTTGGATTGACTTCGATTCCTCTTTGACTCACCAGGTACCCCAGGAACTTCCCTGAATGGACACTGAAACTACTCTTCTTCGGGTTCAACTTCATATTATAGTGGTGAAGTATGTCAAAGGACTGCTTTACGTGATCTAGGTGATCATCTTTTCGCAGACTCTGGACAAGTATGTCATCCACGTATACTTCCATAGTGTGCCTAATGTGCTGGTCGAACATCTTGTTCACTAGTCTTAGGTAGGTAGCTTCGGCGTTGATGAGTCCGAATGGCATCCTCTCCCAGCAGTACAGATTCTTGTTGGTGTAGAATATCGTATGTTCCTGGTCGTCCGGGTGCATCGCTATCTGGTGATAACCTACAAAAATATCCATGAAAGTCATCATTTCATGGCCTGTAGTGTTATCGATAGGCTAATCAATGTGGGGTAGCAGGAAATTGTCCTTCGGGCATTGCCGCATTGAGGTCCGTGAAGTCGATGCATAGCCTCCAAGTTTCGTTGGGCTTTTTCACTAGGATCGGGTTAGCAACCCACTGTGGGCACAACGTGTTGGGAAATGACTTGTAAAATGTTTTGATAAAACTCAAAGACTCCCCTGATGGAATAATATGTCTATAAAGATTTAGAAATCTAGCCCAAAAGTGTTTAGAGGCTATGATAAAAACTTAGAATATAAGGTTGTAAAGTCACAGGCCACTTTATTGATAAACTAGTCTGATGAATAGAGACTGACCTGATGAACCCTAAGACTAGCCTGATGATTTATTAGCAGATACACCCACCTTCTGAAGAATGCACCCCAGAAGACTAACTCCAAGCAGCCTGAAGGACTCCCCTGAAGACAAGTAACCTGATGTATTAAATATCTTCTGCATTTAATAAGGAAGCAGCAAGCACATAAATGAAGTGTGTAATGCAGCAAAGAGAATGTTCCAAGTCACCTGATGAAAAGACAGAGGACTTCAATGCAACCGTTAGACTGGATTGAGGAACCATTAAGACAGGCCAATAAGGTGCTGCCACTTAAGTACGGATATGACACAAAGCCTGTCCTGTCAGTACCAAGTTCAGAAGCAACCAACAACCTAGGATGACACAGTTTTCAAAGGCGGGTGCATTAACTCTAAGCAGGCATTTAATGAGCTATCAACCATTAATGCTTAAGAGTTAACCATCCAAAATCTGAAGAAGATTTCTTGAACGTTGGACTGTTACACTTTCACAGATTTGACCATCCAAAATCTAAAGAAAGTCTTGAAGAACGTTGGTACACCAAAATAGCTTAAATTTGAAACTATCTCTCCAACGGATAGTCTTTCAAATTTAGGCCTATAAATATAAGAGTTGAAGAAGAAGCTAAGTATGGGAAACTACCAAGCTCTACTGGAAGACTGAAAAGCTCAAGCACTCAAAAATCACTCTAGTTTCCCAAGTGCTTACATTGATTAGATTTCAATCTTGTATTTAGGCATACATTGTAATATCTCAGAAGCCTACTGAGATAACCCTATCTAGATATTAGTCTTCATTGTAAAGGGTTATCTCAACCTTAGTTGGAAAAACTCAAATCCTTAAACCAAGGAAGGTTAAAGGGTGTGAGTAGAAGAAAGTAAGCTGAGGAGTGTCTCAGTCTGAAATCTGAGAGGACTAGGACTCAGTGAAAATCCTAGAGATCAAGAGGTGTTATTCTTGATCAGTGCACCTTGGCACTCTAAAACAAGGAATTCCTGTGGTTAAGGAATTCTCCTGTTAAATCAGGAAAAGTGGATGTAGGAGAGTTGAACTCCGAACCACTATAAATCCCTGTGTTTCCTGTGCCTTTGTGTGAGTTAATTACTTCAAGTGTTTTCTCAAAATAATCTGCTGCACAAGTCAAACTTATCAAAACCTCAGGCTACTTGTCAGGTGACCTTCAAGTCCACTGACATTTTATAAGTGGTCTGTGTTCTTAAGATAAGTCCTCTGTAAAATGTTTTGCAAAAACTGTACTAACAGGTGTATTCCCCCCCCCCCCCAATATACCTGTCTTTATCTATTTGGGACTAACAAGTGGTATCAGAGCAGGGGTTCATAGAACCACTGCCTTGATATATCAATTAAGTGGTCACTTGAACTGATCTGACTAACATTTCTTAAAGTTTTTAAAAAAAACCATGTCTACACAAGCAGAGGGATCTATCGACATAGGGAACACTGCCACAGGAGTAGCTCACACCAATGTTATTGGAAGCTCAGACTCCAACATGGGAGCCAATCCTCTTAATCATCTTGCACATCACAAGCTACCTCAATTCTCAGTAGAAGGATATGATTTTTGGAAGATAAGAATGAGGGCCCACCTAGCCTATTTGCATGATGAAATGCTAAGGGTAATCACAAAAGACCCCCTTTGTCTTTATGTCTGCTAATTCTAGGATCACACAAGCTCAGATTAATGATCCTAGAGAAGAGTGGCCTAAGGATGAACACAACTTCACTGCTGATGAGAGGAAGAGGCATAACCTCAATTTTATTGCTATGAACAATTTATACACAACCATCCCTGACTTTGTCATGGGAAGAGTTGTCCACTGTTTAACAACAAAAGAAATATGGGACACTCTGGCTCTCCTGTGTGAGGGAACTGACAAAATAAAAGAAAATAAATTGTCAGTGGTTGTTCAAAAATATGAACAATTCTCAATGGAATCAAATGAGACCATTGATCAACTTGATGGCAGATTCACTGATATTATGAATGAGATAAACTCCCTTGGTAAAGTTTACACCAAGAGGGAGGTTGCTCTCAAAATTCTCAGGGGACTCTCACCCAGGTGGGATGTCTACTCAGTGATGATGTAGAACACCAAAAATCTATCCAACATGTCTATGCAGCAAGTATTCTCAGAACTCAAGGCCTACGAGTTTGATCTCAATAGGAAAAGAGCTACAGAAGAACCCTCTTAATCTGAGAAAGGAGTAGCCTTCAAGGCAAACAGTTCTGAAAGTGAACCAGCCAAGATCAAGAAGGCCAACAAGCCTTGTAAATCCCAATGCAAAGCTGAGCTGAAAGAGGAAATGAGCCTCCTAGCAAGAAGATTTGAAAAGCTGAACTCAAGGTTTGGCAAATACAAAAGACATTATCAGGACAGCATGGAGAAGAAGTCCAGGTTCACTCCGAGGAAGGAAAAGGAGCCTGGGAAGGAATACAAAAGAAACAACAAGAGTGAGGAATCCACCTCAAAATCTGAAACTAGAAGGAAAGATAAAGAAGAAGGTGAAGATGATGAGAAAAGAAGCTTCAAGTGCAATAAGACAGGCCACTTTCAGTATGACTGCCCTCAGCTGAGCTCCAAGGAAAGGAAGGAGAGGCAAGCCAAGAGGGACAGGAGACTGGAAAGAAGAGCAATGGTGGCAGAAGATGAGGAGGCTGAAAGCTCATCTGAGGAAATGTTCACTGATAGCAGTGATGATGATCTATGCCTCATGTTCAATGATGAACCTGAGGTACAATTCCATCCTTGTCAATTAATAGCACACTCACCTGAGCCTAGCTCAGAGTCAGCAGGAGACCTCAACCTTCAGTTCTCTTTAGAACAATTGATGGTTGACTTCTCCAGGCTGCAAGAAGCATACCTCACTCTTGAGGAAGAAAATAGGATACAAGCAAATGAAAATAACAAGCTAGCTGAATCTGAAATAGAGGCAGACCTTGCTTCAGCATCCCAAACCATTACCCTGACCAATGATGTGGAAACACTCAAAAGTCATGTCAGTGCTAAGGATGAGCTGATCAGGGGACTAACCAGTGATCAGATCAGGCTAGTTAGTGAAAACAATGAGCTAGCCATCCAAATAAAAACCCTCATCAGCAATGCAAACTTGCTGAAGGTATCTGAGGATCATCAGCTAAGGAAGCTGGAATCTCTCAATAAACCTTCTCTTGCTATAGAAAAGATTCTGAGTTTACAAAACAGCTCTGACAGCAGACATGGGATAGGATTCTTCCCATGCACTTCCTCTGAAGGCCAACTCAATACTGCACCCACAAGCAGTAATGAGAGAGTGTTTGTAAGGTCCTCTGTGAATCCCAGAAGGATCCTTGATATGGGAAAAAGGCCTGCTGAACCCACTGAAGAGGTGATAATGCCAAGTAGGTCCACTGAAAGGACTAGAACAGCTTATACACCTCTCAGAACTAAACCCAAGAAGAATCAATCTTCCAGAAACAAATGGGATAATGTTCAGTACACCTATCCTCAACCTGGATCATCCCTTAGGAGACAATCCAGGCAAAGGACAAACTGGTCTGAATCCTCTGTCAGGGGAGTTGACAGAAGGGTTCACTACAGGGAACTAATCTCATATATGCCATATGAGAGAAACTATATCCCTCCTTATCAACAGCACCTGAGGCCAGCTGCACCAAAGCCCTTTAGGAACAGAACCTAACAAGTCTCCTGTGCCACAAAGGACTGACACCTATAGACAGTCAACTCCCAGGGCAGTTAGGGAGTCCATTGTTTATGTAGATGTTTATGGGAGAAAATCAGCCAGTCCAAAGCAATTAGGATTGTTAAGAAAATTTGGATCCCTAAAGGTACAGCTGACCAAATAGGACCCAACACAAGATGGGTACCTAAGAACTGATTTTTATGCAAGTTGAGGACCCTCAAGATGACTGGTACTTGCTCAAGGCACATGACAGGCAACCAAAGTCTCCTGACTAACTACGAGGAAAGGAAGGGTCCTCAGGTCACATTTGGTGATAACTCAAAAGGAATCACTGAAGGTTATGGTACCCTGATAATAGGGACAGTCCAGGTAACAAATGTATCATATGTCAGAGGACTGAAACATAATTTGCTTTCTATAAGTCAATTCTGTGATAAGGGATATAGTGTTGAGTTTTCAAGTGACATGTGCTGTGTAAGGAATGCATCAAATACACAGGTACTACTAACAGGGTCTAGGAAAGGAAATGTTTATCTTGCAGATTGGAGATCATGCCCAAAAGAGACCTGTCTCATTGCCAAAAGCTCAAGTGACCTGACTTGGCTATGGCACAGGAGACTCAATCATCTGAATTTCAAGACCCTCAACAAGATCTCAAGGCTAAACCTAGTGGAAGGAATACTAAATGAGGTGTTCAACAAAGATCACATTTGCAAAGCCTGCCAAGAAGGGAAGCAAATAAAAGCCTCATTTAAAAGCAAGACAACTCCCTCCACTGACAGGATACTTCAACTTCTACATATGGATCTATTTGGTCCTGTCACACCAGCCAGCATCAATGGAAGCATATACACACTGGTTGTGGTGGATGACTTCTCAAGATTCACTTGGGTGATATTCATGTCTAGCAAGAAAGATACTCAACTTAGGCTACTTGAACTTCTCAAGAAAATCTCAAATGAAAAGGACCTATCAATTATCAAGATAAGGTCTGATAAAGGTACTGAGTTAATAAATTCCATTATCACTGACTTTTGTAATAAGTCAGGTATACCCATGATACATCAGCTACTAGAACTCCTCAACAAAATGGGATAGCGGAAAGAAGAAACAGGACTCTAAAAGAGGCTGCCAGAACCATGCTTGCTGATGCATAAATTCCCAAAAGGTTCTGGGCTGAAGCCATACACACAACCTGTTATACTTAGAATAGATCCATGCTCACTAAAACACAAGGTAAAACCCCCTATGAGCTATGGAATGGTAGGAATCCTCAGGTATTCTACTTTCATGTCTTTGGTTGTAAGTGTTTCATTCACAACAATGGGAAAAGACAACTGAAAACCTTTGATAGCAAAGCTGATGAAGGAATCTTCCTTGGATATTCTCAAATCAGTATAGCTTTCAGTGTATATAACTTGAGAACCCTTGTTGTGGAAGAAACACCCCATGTTGTCTTTGATGAATCTACTCTTGAGTCCAGGAAAGATCAGTCCACTAAGGAAATCGCTGACAAAATGACTAACCTGACTCTGGACAAATCCACTTATAAGAAAGTGGATGACTACATACCGACATGGGACAACCTTGGACTAAAGGAGTCAGAAGACTGCTCTCAGAAGTCAAACCAGCCTGAGGAAATCCCCACTGATGAAAATGAGCTGAATGACCCAATCCCAGCTCCTCAGGTAACTTCTGTCAATGAAGATGCTGGCCAAGCTGAGACAGACACTGAGCATAACATTCAGGGGGAAGCCAGACTAAATTGTGCTGATAACTTAGAATCAACCCTAAATAATGACTCAGGACTCCTTCCCTCTGTCCTTTCTCCTGAATTACTTAGAATTGCCCAATCTAGTAACTCAATCCCAGAAGGGGAGATATCCACTGAGGATAACCCCACTTAGAGAGGACAATCCAAAAGAAACTGGTTGATTGATCATCCAATCAGTCAGATTCTAGTAGACCCTATTCTAGGAGTCAAGACTAGAAGTTTTCATGGAGAGAATGCTCTCTTTTGTTGCTTTCTTTCAGCACAGGAACCCAAGACTATTGAAGAAGCCTTAATAGATCCAAACTGGATCATTGCCATGGAAGAAGAGCTCAACCAGTTCACAAGGAATTAGGTGTGGGAGCTTGTCAAAAGACCAAAGCATGCCAACATCATTGGAACCAAATGGGTTTTCAAAAACAAGAAGGATGAGAATGATGTAATAATCAGAAACAAAGCAAGATTGGTGGACAAAGGATACTCCCAAGTTGAAGGATTCGATTGTGATGAGACCTTTGCACCAGTTGCCAGACTAGAAGCTATCAGGCTATTTCTTGCCTATGCTGCCCACAAGAGATTCAAGGTCTGCCAAATGGATGTCAAGAGTGCTTTCCAGAATGGGGTTCTAAATGGAGAAGTCTATGTGGAACAACCCCCTGGCTTTGAGGAAGGCAACAAAGTCTACAAGCTCAGGAAAGCTCTTTATGGCCTGAAACAAGCCCCAAGAGCCTGGTATGACACTTTGTCTCAGTTCCTCTTGGAGCATGGTTTCACTAAGGGAAGTGTTGACAGAACATTCTTCAGAATCACACATGGAGAAGACATCCTCTTGGTCCAAATATATGTGGATGACATCATATTTGGATCACAAAATGAAGATCTTTGCACAAGATTCTCACATCTCATGAAAGGAAAATTTGAGATGTCCATGATGGGAGAAATGAATTTTTTCCTTGGACTGCAAGTCAGGCAGTCTCCTGAAGGAATATTCATTAATTAGGCCAAATGCACAAGGGAGCTGATTCAGAAATTTGGTTGCAGCTCAAGCAAAGTAGTCAGGGTACTTATGAACACAAATACAAAGCTTGAACCTGATGAAGAATGAGAAGATGTGGATCAGACTACTTATAGAGGAATCATTGGATCTCTTCTATATCTCACTGCAAGCAGGCCTGACATCACTTATGCAGTGGGGATGTAATACCCTAAGTTTCTATGTCCATATTTGCTTCACTAAATATTTTGTGATATTCTATGTGCTTATATGACACATTTATATTTGAATTTATGCGTGGGCACAATTATATGTTTAATTGCTCGATACTTGCTATTAATTTATTATTTGCTCGATATATGTTTATTCTTGAGATTTTAGAATTTTTATATGCTCTTTATTTGTCTCTTAAAGTATTTAACTTAAGATTAAATGTAGTTTTTAATTTTAGTAATTTATTCATAAGATATAAGTGATAAAATGAAACTTTCCTTAAGAAACAATTTGTGTAATGTTTACTTAATATTTTATAGAATTATATATAGACTTTGTAATTAATTTAGAACCTTAAGAGATATTTATTTCTAATATATTTTAGGATTTTAAGAAAGTCAAAATTATTACATAAGCCATGACATAAGCATGACCTAAGTGATAACCTAAGCATTACACATCACCTCCTTAAACCTCCTTACTTGGAGGTTAAGTAGAAGGATTTATAAAATTTTAGAAGCCTCAAGACATGTCCAAAATTACCTATAAATAGGGCTCTACATCTTCACTTTTGAACCATAAGAAAAACACACAAACATACATACTAACCGTGAGTTTCCAAGAAAGAAGAGGAGAAGAGATTTCAATCCATCTACACTTAGGTAAGCTTCTAAACTTCATGTTTAAGTAATGATTAATATAGGGGCATGATTAGGTTATAGGAAATTAAGAAAGAGATGATAGAAGTTTGAAATCAAGTGATTGTGATGTTATATAATGATCTCTTCATGTTTTTCAGGTTTTAATTCATTCTTTCACAAGGTATGAGCTTAAACATGTTTATTTATGAGTTATTTATGTTCATAACTTGGAAAACATGAAATTGTGTGAATAAATTTGAAGTTATGTTGAGATGATCATCATGTATGCATAAAAAACGAAATCTGGACCAAGTTTCGTTTAAAAATTCATTCTGACCGATTGATGCAGTGAAAAATTCTGAAAATATTTTATATGATATTATACTGATTATTGAAATTAGGTTTAAAATTTCGTAGCTATTGGAGTAATATTCGATTTTTGGTCATTTTTAAAAGATGAACTAGGTTTTTCGAACTTTATAACCAAAACAGTAAAAGTTTGCTGGGATTAAAACATAATCGGTTAGGTTTTTATAAAAATTCAAAGTACAGTGATAAACTATATAAAGTTGGGAGTTTATATTTAAAATTTCAAAGGTATTGGACTTATGATTGATATATGGTGAATTTTCTATGTTAAGGGGTCAGAAATTATTACTAGTTTGTTCTTCGTAAAAATTGTAGCGTTTAGTAAGGAATTTCAGAAATTAAAAATTATGATATTAAACTAAATTAAGTTTTGTTTATGTGGTTAAAATTTTAGAATTTTTGGGAAATTAGTTTATTTTATATGAATTTTTAATTGATGGTTGCAGAAACTGAAATTATGTACGAATTGTTCGAAATAGTCCGTTTATATTTTATGGTCGATATTTCTTTAGGACTTGTTATTTGATAATTATACAGGCTTAATTGATATTTATGATCTTTGATACAACTTTTGAATATGTATTGAGACTAAAATTGAAATTTTATGTGTATATCATATGAAAGATGTTGTTATGTGAATTTCATGATTTATTTAAAAGTGAAGGGATAAGTAACAAATTTCCTATCATTAAAATTTTCTTTGTAGGTTCAAATCTACAAGGTGGGGAATCACTTCACTCTTCACATTGTGTTACTTTTATTTACAATTGCATTTATTAAATGTTGAATGTTAAATATTTGAGTCTGGCCCGCGATCGACTGGCCCTAAGTTTGAGATAGTCCACCTAAATGGTGGCAACTGAGATAGTCCGGTCGCCCCGGCAACACGGGTTGGTCGCACCACCCAGAGATACCCGGTGAAATTCCGGGGGCTCACATGTTATAAACATTGATGATTTAATTTGTGCAATTGTCAAGAGATTCACCACTAAGTGTTTACAAACACTTATCCCTTCTACTTTTATTTTTTTTACAGATGCTATGGATCCCGACGTGGGCGAATGAACTCGGCTGGCAGTGGCATTTTGTTTTATATAAATTTATGTTTAGAACGCTATTTGCAAAAATTTAAGGCTACGGCCGTACTTATTTTAAGCCTTCCGCTTTATAAACTTGTGGCGTATTTTAATACTCTATATATTATTTAGTAGCATTCCTACTTGTGCCACATCACAGTTTTGTATTATTTAAGTGGGGATGTTACAGGGGATCTGTGCAAGATATCAGGCTAGTCCAAAGAAAAGTCACCTAGAAGCCACCAAGAAGATTCTAAGATATCTCAAGGGTACTGTCAATATGGGACTTTGGTACCCCTCTGATGATAACTTTGAATTAACAGGCTACTCTGATGCTGACTATGGAGGATGCAAAATTGACAGAAAGTCAACCACTGGGACTTGTCAATTCCTTGGAAATAAACTGATATCTTAGTTCTCAAAGAAGCAAAGCTCAGTAGCAACAAGCACCACTGAAGCTGAGTATATGGCTGCTGGAAGCTGCTGTGCCCAGATTCTATGGATAAGGCAACAACTAACTGATTACAACATACAGGCCAGTGAAGTACCAATCTTCTGTGATAACAATAGTGCTATTGCCATATCACAAAATCCTGTACTTCACACAAGATGCAAGCGTGTGGATATCAGGCACCACTTCATCAGAGACCATGTGGAGAAGAAGGATGAAAGCCTTGCAAAAATCCACACTGATAAGCAAAGGGCAGATATACTCACAAAACCTCTGGCTGAAGCAAGATTCCTTGAGCTATCAGTGGAGTTGGATCTACTTGACCCTGAGTCAGGAAACTAATCATGCTACCTGACTCAGAGTAAACTCTCAGGTCACTATTCAAGGGGGAATCATCAAGGAACATCAGCGGACCCACCTGACAAAGTCCACTGATGTAGCTTGAGCTTCAGATGAGCTAACTACCCTGATCTAAACTGGGCTGATCAAAAGTCCACTGAGTACTCCACTGAGACAATTTTTGACTAGCAGTTACTTTATTGGTAATCGTGCCTACGGCGCATTAAATGCGATAGTAAGTGTGCAGTAAAATCTCGGGAGATGATTTCAAGCAGTTATCTCTCATGAAAAGCCCCACTGTTAACCGCTATTTCTTTCAATCTCAACCATTGATCCTAATCCAACCTACCTTTTCTTATTTGGTAATAATTACAAAGTACTTGGGAAGTTAAATTACTTTATCTTCCAAATTATTGCCTCACTCTCAACCGTAGATCAAAATCCTCTTGTTTAATCCTCACCCTTGATTTACAGTATAAATAACTTCCACACTTAGTAGTTTTCCACACGATCTCAATACCATCAACCCTTGCAATTCTTATCTTACTCATACCCTCATCCCTACAAACCCATCCCTAAACACTTAACCACTCTTCAGAAACAATGTCTGAAATATATGTTAACTACAAGGAGTTGTCAAACAGCAGGAATTTTTGGTAAGAACCTGTTGTTTGCTTCAACCATCCCAAAGTCCTCTCTGACCCTCACCTATACCACATCAGAAGAGCCCTTGACCTTGTGAGAAATGCTGGGCTCTATAGATTTCTTTCAAGAGGCCCAGAGAAATGCTATGATAGGCAGGTGCTTGAGTTCTTCGTGGGGATGGAGAAGAGCATCACATCCATCAGATCCTTCGTCATGATGGAGAAGAAAGAGAAAAAGCTGGACAAGAAGGGAAGAGATGTTCTTGTAGCAGTCATGAAGAAGCACAAATACACCTTGAAACAGCAGGATTTGCATGACATTTTTGGGTTGCCAAACGAGGGTTTTGACCCAGCAACCTACAAGCCGAGAGAGGAGGAGAAGTTTTTGGACACAATAACCAAGAAGGAGCAGTATGTTACCACCTTCCACAAGAAGCTGCTAAAACCAGAATTTGAGGTTTTAGCAGAGATTGTTGGGAAATGCATCCAAGCAAACCAGGGGAGCATTGAGCAAGTCAGCAAGATCAAGCTCAGGTTGATGGCAGCTATCAAAGACACCACTGATAGGGTGAAGTTCAACTGGCACCAATTCTTCATCTCCAGTCTCAGAGAGGAAAGAATCAAACTGAAGGTGGTAAAGGGATGAATGTTAGTGGAGCACAAGCTGTGATATGCCTCAAGGGTGTCTCTCATTATTGAGGCACTAAATCTGAAGTACAACTTCCCTGATACAAGATCTTGGAACAAGGCCAAAATCTTGTTTAACTCTGAGAAATTATTTGAGAAGATGAAAGCAGTAGCACCTACTGATGAGGCAAGAAAAGAGCAGGCCAAAGTCCCTGAAGAATCTGGAGAGGAAAGTCCCCAATTGAACCTGAAGAAAAGGGCTCTGAAACCCAGTGAAAAGATGAGGTCACACAAGGAAGAATAGTTGGAGAAGAACAAGAGGAGACTGGTGAAAAAGGCTTTCATTGAAAGCAGGGAAATCAGTAGCAGTTCTGAGACCTCTCACACACACTCATCAGCTGAGAAGTCTAATGAGGAAGAAGATGAGGGGATGAGGAAGGGATTGAGGAAGGGCAGGAGGAAGTGGAAGCTGATGAAGAAGAGGAATCAGAGGAGTCCTCTGATGAAAGCTCTGAGGAGACAGAAGAAGAGAGAGGAGGTCAAGAAGCCTCAGAGGACTCTCAAAAGTCCTCTGAGGTAGCCAAAATAACATCCACTGAACCCACAACAGTTGAAACCCCCACTAAAGGCTCTCAAAAGCCTGAAAGTGTAGCCAAACAACACCCCACTGTTCCTCAGGCTAGTGAAGCCTTGCCTTCACTAGAAGTAGCTGATGAGGAGGAGGTCCAGTACACTTATCTGGACTCTCTGAATGAGGAGGCTTGCTATAAATTAGAGAAATTATACCCAGCCTTAACCTCCCATCCCACCCTCAAGGAGATGTTTGAGAGGGTGAGGCTACTTGTGAAGCTCAAGGATGCCTATTTATATGAACTGTTGGAAGCTGTAAAGGGAAAAGGGGAGAGTTTCTGGAGACAGGAAGAAAAGGAAATACTGGAGTTTGCTCAAGTTACAAAAGTCAGCACACTGTTACAGGAATGGGAGTTTGGCAAACTGGTCGCCAAGAAACTGGAGGAAGCAAGGTTGATTGAGGGCCCCAAAGAAAAGTCTACTGATAATCAAGGAGATGATGAAGGTGATGGAGCAGACAAAACTACTGAGGAAGGGCAGGCTAGTCAAGAGATGACCCAGGCTGGTGAGAGTCAGGGTACTAATACTAAGGGCACTGAAACGCAACCTGAGTCTCAGGGGACTCAGAAGGAATTAGTACCTTCCCCTGATGAAACACCCGTGCCCTGATAGAAGGAGTGATTCAGGCTATTGTTCAGACCCCTGTGGAACCCAAGGCTGACGGAAAGGAGTTGGCTAGCCTGATTGCCAAGATGGAGAATCTTGAGATCCTGATGGAGGAGCAGTCTATTGAGACTGCCATACTAGATGAACACCTAGAACAGGTACAAGGCTCCAACTTAACATTGATCACTAATCTTTCAAGCAATGTGGACAGACTAGAGATGAAGCTTTCACAAGAAGTCAGGGAACTAAAGCCCAGTGTAGAGCAGGAGAGACATGCTCATACACAGGCAATTGTGGCTATCAGATAAGAAAACTTGGAAGAAAGAGAAAGGGTGATTCAGGCCACCATCACTGCAATGGCAGGGGGCCTGATGGAAAAGATGGATGGATATATCCGATAGAGAGAAGAGACCCTAAAAGCTGAAATAGAAGCTCAAGTAAGATAAGCACTCTCAGTTCTCCCCACTCAGGCGGCTACCAACCTGATCATTGAAGAGAAGTTGCAGCCATTCACTGACTTTGGAATCAATGTTGCCTTTCATCTAAGGGCCCTGACTGAGGAAACGAAGGATTGTCTGACACATCTAAGGGTTGTGAAGCAGGATACAGCCAGGCACTCAATAGCTCTTGCTGAACTCTCCAGGAGAGTTAGCAAGAAGGGGGAAGAAAGTCCAATCAGAGCATTAGGAGGCCCAAAAGTGGGAGAGAAGGTTGATCCTGAAAAAGCTGTGTCAGAAGTGAATCAGGAAATTGATACCCTTGTGAGAGATAGGGAGCAAGCAACTGTTGGAGAAAAGAGGAAAGGCAAAGCTGATACTGGTAGAGAGACCAGACTCTCTAAGGCAAAAGATCAGATCCTAAGGGAAAAGAGGCAGAGAAATGAACAGAGAAAGAGGAGTAGTTCTGAGGATCAGGGCACTAAGAGAAGAAGCTTAATTGATCAGGGAGAAGAAGAAGTCAGGGAGCTTCCAGTTGAAAATCCCAAGGTCCAGTCCACTGAAGACCTCTTCAGGCCACCATCCCCCAGTCCACTGGCCCAGGCAGTGAAGGAAGGGAAGACTCTTGATCAATACAATCTAGAGAAGATGGAGGAGAAGCACAGATTGATTGAGAGTGGCCAAGTGATGAAGACCCCACCACCAAGGAAGCCCAAAAACTCTTACTAGAGGTTAAAGGCAAAGAGAAGCCAGGCTCATGCTAGTGAGCCCATTGCAAGATATCCTCACATAGATACTTGGGTTCCTAAGGAGATTAATGACTCCTGGGAGGAAGCCAAGAGGGAGTTTGTGTACTCCTTCTATGTCACAGAAGAGTTTGGTGGAGTGGAAGCTGATGAAGTCTTTCATCAGAAAATGGTGGAAAACTGGTCTGCACTGTATCCCAGGATACAGAACTCCTGGGAAGAAAACAGTGGAGGAGACCCTTTCAAGGCCCCTGGACCAATTCTCTTTATGCCCCCTATGGATGCCAGTGGAGAAGTGAGGATGCAGGAGATTCTCAATGAATGGCTAGTGGTTTGTGATCAACTTGGCCTCAGGGGACACAGCAAGGAGGTAATGGAGAAGAAGATGGAATTAAAGAAAAGGGTGTTTGCACAATATGGGGTGGAACTAGCTTTTGGAAGCCTGTGAAGACAAGTGCACTGATGAAAGGAGAAGTTGAAAGTTGTTTTTGTCTTGATAAATTTGGTCAGGATAGTTTTCTTTGTTATAGTCTGAAGCTGTAAATTGTAACCAATTCCCTATTAATGAAGAATTCTATCCTTTTGAGCCCAAAGATAATATCTCATTATCTGCTAGGCCTGTGCACTTTATTATAAACTGAGTAACTAACCTGCAGGTACATACTCAGGGGAAACCTCTGAAAATAAATTTTTGCTAAGTAAAAGTCTTCTGATATAGGCTAGTCAGGATAAGTCTTTGTTCTTATCAAAAAGGGGGAAATTGTTGGGAAATTACTTGTAAAATGTTTTGATAAAACCCAAAGACTCCCCTGATGGAATAATATGTCTATAAAGATTTAGAAATCTAGCCCAAAAGTGTTTAGAGGCTATGATAAAAACTTAGAATATAAGGTTGTAAAGTCACAGGCCACTTTATTGATAAACTAGTCTGATGAATAGAGACTGGCCTGATGAACCCAAACACTAGCCTGATGATGTATTAGCAGATACACCCACCTTCTGAAGAATGCACCCCAGAAGACTATCTCCAAGCAGCCTGAAGGACTCCCCTAAAGACAAGTAACCTGATGTATTAAATACCTTATGCATTTAATAAGGAAGCAGCAAGCACATAAATGAAGTGTTTAATGCAGCAAAGAGAATGTTCCAAGTCACCTGATGAAAAGACAGAGGACTTCAATGCAACCGTTAGACTGGACTGAGGAACCATTAAGACAGGCCAATAAGGAGCTGCCACTTAAGTACGGATCTGACACAAAGCCTGTCCTGTCAGTACCAAGTTCAGAAGCAACCAACAACCTAGGATGACATAGTTTTCAAAGGCGGGTGCATTAACTCTAAGCAGGCATTTAATGAGCTATCAACCATTAATGCTTAAGAGTTGACCATCCAAAATCTGAAGAAGATTTCTTGAACGTTGGACTGCTACACTTTCACAGATTTTACCATCCAAAATCTGAAGAAAGTCTTGAAGAACGTTGGTACACCAAAATAACTTAAATTTGAAACTATCTTTCCAATGGATAGTCTTTCAAATTTAGGTCTATAAATACAAGAGGTGAAGAAGAAGCTAAGTACGGGAAACTACCAAGCTCTACTGAAAGACTGAAAAGCTCAAGCACTCGAAAATCACTCTAGTTTCCCAAGTGCTTACATTGATTAGATTTCAATCTTGTATTTAGGCTTACATTGTAATATCTCAGAAGCCTACTGAGATAACCTTATCTAGATATTAGTGTTCTTTGTAAAGGGTTATCTCAACCTTAGTTGGAAAAACTCAAATCCTTAAACCAAGGAAGGTTAAAGGGTGTGAGTAGAAGAAAGTAAGTTGAGGAGTGTCTCAGTCTGAAATCTGAGAGGATTAGGACTTAGTGAAAATCCTAGAGAACAAGAGGTGTTATTCTTGATCAGTGCACCTTGGCACTCTATAACAAGGAATTCCTGTGGCAAAGGAATTCTCCTATTAAATCAGGAAAAGTGGATGTAGGAGAGTTGAACTCCGAACCACTATAAATCCCTGTGTCTCCTGTGCCTTTGTGTGAGTTAATTACTTTAAGTGTTTTCTCAAAATAATCCGCTGCACAACTCAAACTTATCAAAACCTCAGGCTACTTGTCAGGTGACCTTCAAGTCCACTGACATTTTATAAGTGGCCTGTGTTCTTAAGATAAGTCCTCTGTAAACTCTTTTGCAAAAACTGTACTAACAGGTGTATTCCCCCCCCCCCATACACCTGTCTTTATCTATTTGGGACCATCACAACACCTCCTTGATCAACTTATTGACAAGCAACTTTTTCACCTCCGCGGTTAACGCCTCGTACTTGTCTGGTCCATACTTCATTCACTTCTGGCAAACAGGTCTCCTCGTTGGGTCCATGTTTAGGTGATGGCACGCATGCTCCAACGGGATTCCCGTCATGTCTTCATGGGACCCAGCAAATACGTCCAGGTTAGACTTCAAGAATTCCTCCATCTTGCTATGGTACGGGTCTGACAGATCAAAACCTATGAAAAGTTCCAAGTCAGCGTTGGCCGGGTCCACCTGGATTGCTCTCAACTCTTCCATGGGGGTGGCCTTCCTCTTTTTGTTCTTCCACCTTGGATCGCTAATTAGCTCGTCCCAGTCCTCCTTCGCCATTGGCTCGTAACCTACTCGGGGTTCGAGGTCATCGCTTCCTTCATCAACTCTGGCGGGTTCCTGGGCTTCCTCCGCCTCTTGGGGGACTGGGTTGGATGGTTCATCCACATGGGGGACTTCATCAACCTCCATCGGTGCTGGTTGTTGATCTCCCACCGGTTCCTCCACTTGGGTATCATCAACCTCCTCCATGGGTGGCAGCTGTGGGTCTTCCACCGGTCATTTTACTTGAGCAATCTGTGCCTCTTCCGGCTGGTCGTCTACCTCCATCAACTCAGTTTCTACTGAGATGACGTCTAGGATGTTGGGCTCGTCCGCCTGAATCTGCACCTCATCTTCAAGTACATGGACCTGTGTTACAGACTTTTTGGCTTGACCATTTTTTATTTGGAGTAAACACTATCTTGCTTTCTTTTGGTCACCCTTAACTGTACCAGCACCTTTCGGAGTTGGAAACTTTAAACAATAGGAGTAAGTTGAACACGCCGCTTTGAATTCATGTATAAAAGGCCGGCGAAGGAACCCGTTGTAGGTAGACTGCTAGTCAACGACAAGGAAATCTACGAGCCTACTCAGTCTCCTCTTTGGGTCCTCGATCGATACAAGTTGGGCGCTGAACCTAATCTGTCCTACGAGGATGGTTACAGCTTCCCCAAAGCCCACTATCCTAGCATTACTAGGCTCTATATATGACTCAAAATCACCTAGAGCATCTAGGGTTGACTTGAACAAGATGTTGGTGAAGGCGCCTGTGTCCACTAGCAGCCAGTGGACTTTCACATTCATTATGTTGGCGCTGATCACCAACGAGTCGTTGTGGCGGGTCAGTATCCCCTCCAAGTCAGCCTGAGAAAATGTGAGCTCGGCGGTTTGCAGTGTGGCGGGCTTGGAGCTGGAACTCCCTTATTGCACTTGGTTTATGGCCCGGACCTCGGCCTTCCTTTGTCTCTTGGAGATAGAGAGCCTCCCATTTTCTTGGCCTCCGGCAGGTCCTATTTGTTCATCGAGAACGTGGAGTTCTCGGGCTGGTTTTGCTCTGTTGGAGGGGAGGTGCCCTACGTTTGTGCTGAGGGCCACGTCTGTCCTGATCTTCTTCCTCCTCGTCGGAGACCTCCCTCCTCTCTATTCTTATCCTCTTGGCCGGGGCCTTCTTCACGAACTCCGCTAGCTTCCCATCCTCGTAAAATTTCTATAGTTGTTTGAGAAGGTCTCGGCACTCGCTGGTGAAGTGGTCGATGGAGTGGTGATAGGCACAGAATTTGTTCGGGTTGAGTTTGGTGCGGTCTTGACGGATTCTCCTTGGTTCGTTCAACATGGCTTTGTCCTTGACCGCCGCAAACACGTGATCGACAGAGATGGTCAGCACTTGATTCAGCTTCTCCTTAAACTCGTCTCCATCCCCAAAAGCTTTCAAATTTCTTGGAGCTTTGTAGACGCCCCCAGATTCTTCCCATGCGGCTTTTTCTCCTCGGAGCCACCGACTTCTTTCAGTAGTGCCTCATGCCTAGCCACATACACCCCTGCCTTGTGTCTGAACTCGGCATAGGTGTTTGGGCATGCCAGGTGCATTTCCTTCCAGAGCTCGGTTCCCTTCCTTAATTCGGCCATCACTGCCACGATCTTGGTATCCTCGCTGACGGGCTCGCCCTCCAGCAGTATCTTGTCGAACTGTTCCAAGTACTACTGGTCTGTTTCATTTTTGCCCTAATGGATATTGGCGAGCCGGTGCTTCTAGATCAGGTAGGACATCGCCGGAAATTAAATCTTTTTCTGCACTAATGCCTTCAATATGGCCGGTGCCAATGGTGATGCTGGGAGTGCGGTGGCATCAACTCCGCCATTTTTGGTAGCTACTTGCATTTGTAGATGCTCAACCGCCTTCTTGAGCGTCGCCAGCTCATCTTTGTGAGTTGCCTCCTGTGGAGGCTGTTCAAAGACCGTACGCCTCGTGGATGCACGGCCCCGCAGTCCCTCGCTCTGGGGCAGCCCCTTAGTGACGTGCTGGAACTGACGGGCACCATGGGGGCCTAGTCGGTCGGTGGCTGACCTTCTTAGCCTTTCATGGGCGGACCTACGCTGATGTAGATCCGACTCCTCCCTCCGGGATGAAGCAGGGGCCGACTCCTGTTCTGTCTCCTCGTGCTTGGGCCCCAACCTGCCCCGGAGGACCTCATTGGACTGGTGGGTTGCAGACACCTCCGTGTAGGCAGTAGCTCGCCCATCTTGCGAACCAAGCCTATCTGCAACCTTTGCCTTCCCGGAAGCCTCTCTGTGTTGGCGAGCTCTAGTGGAGCTCGCCAGCATGCCCCCTCGTCTGTGTGGCCTATGTGCGCCTGGTGGTTTGCTCCCTGGCATTATTGGTGAGAGCTCACTGGGACACCCGGGCGAGCTCGCCCTGCTACTGCTGCTGCAGCCTTTGAAGTGCAGCGATGATGCGTTGGAGCTCGCCAGGGTCATTGATGTTGTTCCGGATAGCGGTGTTCAATCCGTCTTGGGCTACCGGTGCGGCCTCAGCTTACTGAGGAGCTCGCTGGGGAGCTCGCTGGCGAGAAGTCTCCCCATCAGTTTATTTCTGGGGAGTTAGCCTTTTACATGGTCAGGTTTAGGTAGTAGCTCGTCAAGTTGGTCAATTTCCAGCAAAGGTAAGTTTGATCAAGGTCTTTCTAGCCTTGAATGCAAGTAAATTATGCGTTTAGAGTCCTTTTTGTCCTTATTTTAGTCTGGAATTCTGGGAAAAGAGCTAGAAACTGGGAATTTGTTTGTTCCTTCAAATGTTCTTGTATAAACTCTAATGTTCTTAACAATTTACTCACTTTTCTCTCAAATTTCTTAAATCACAGGTTCGTGCCCTCCTTCTAGCGCCAAATTGTTGGTAGAATTCGTTAATGATATAATTTAGTGGCTGTAATAACTATGAAATTTTCCAAACAATAATCTTAGGATTTGTTCTTGATTTGATAATGTAGAGAGAGAGAGTAGTGAGAGTAGAAAGAGAAAGTGTTTGTGGAAATCTGAACTTAGAGCGAGAAATAGTGTACAAGAGACCTATTTATAGGTTTGCATGTTGTGAGGTGGCACCTTGTGAGCCTACTTGGCTTTAGGTGCTGACAAGTGTCCTCAACACCTGTCCTTACTCACTACTATGCTTCTATTACATTGCTATGTCCTACTACATCACCACTAAGTTCCTATATAGCTATCGTCTCTACTCCGGACTGGGCGAGCTCCTTGGCGAGCTACTTTGCCTTGTGCTATTCTGGGATGAGAGATAATAGTGGACTTTCAGCCTTATCTCTTGGATATGGGGGAGCTCCTTGGCGAGCTCCCCTGTAAGTGGGCAAGCTCTTGTGCGAGCTCTCACTCTTGGTGTTGGTCAACTGTTGACACGTCATTATACGTTCGGGCGAGGTAGGCGAGCTTCTCCACTTCTCTTGGAGTTGACTTGGTTAATGTTGGTGACGTGTCTCTTGGGCCATGTCGGCGAGCTGCTGGCGAGCTTCTCAGCCTTGGTTAATTAATTTTGTAAATACCCATTAGTAGTTCGCCTACCAACAATTGCAATTTGCACTTGTGCTATCACAGAAGATGGGAATCTTCTCGGTGACCACATGGTAATCCCTCAGCTACTGTCTGATCAAAAGCAGCTGAGAGCAGCAACTACTAGCTGCCATATACTCTATCTCTATGGTGCAAGTAGTTACTGATGTCTGTTTCTTGGAGAACCAAGATACCAGCTTACTTCCCAGAAACTGACTAGTGCCTGAGGTTGATTTCCTATCAATCTTGCACCCTTCATAGTCAGAGTCTGAGTACCCACTCAACTGAAAGTTATCATCAGCTGAGTACCTTCTAATACTTCACAATCTTCTTTGCTGCTTCCAAATGAGACTTTTTAGGGATCGCCTGATATCTTGCACACACTCCTACTACAAAGCTGATATCAAGTCTGCTAGCAATGAGATACATAAGAGAACCAATAAGGCCTCTATAAAGAGTCTGATCCACTTTCTCACCAGCATCATCTGGGTCCATGTTGAAGTTGGCCATCTTTGGAATCTTAGCTTCCCTGCTACTGCTGACTCCGAACTTATCTATCAGATTCTTGGCATACTTAACTTGGCTAATAAAGGTTCGTTGAGGCATCTGCTTTACTTGTAGCCCAAGGAAGTAGGTCATGTCCCCCATCATCGACATCTCAAACTGATTGGTCATCAGCTTGCTGAACTGATCATACATCTGCTTGTTGGGGGAGCCAAAGATGATATCATCAATGTATATCTGCACTAGAAGGATATCATCTTTATCTTCTTTCCGAAAAAAAGTCTAGTCAATCTTCCCTTTGCTGAAAATACTGCTCTGCAGAAACTAGGAAAAAGTATCATACCATGCTTTGGGGGCCTGCTTTAATCCATATAAAGGCTTCTGCAACCAATAGACTTTGTCTCCTATCTCAAATCCTGGTGGCTGCTCTACATATACCTCTTCTGCCAGGATTCTATTAAAAAATACTGACTTGACGTCCATCTGATATACCTTGAACCCTATGTGAACCGCATAGGCAAGAAATAATATGATGGCTTCTAGTCTGGCCACAGGAGCAAAAGTCTCATCATAGTCAATCCCCTCTGACTGCGAGTACCCCTGAGCCACTAGCCTTGCCTTGTTTCTCACCACCACATCGTTCTCATCCTTCTTGTTTTTAAAGATCTACTTAGTGCCTATGACCTTCTGATGTGTGGGCCTCTCCACTAGAGTCCAGACTTCTTGTCTTGCAAACTGGTTCAGCTTCTCTTGCATTGCTAAAATCCAATTGGGGTCTCCAAGAGCTTCATGGATGTTCTTAGGTTCTATCAGACACACATAACAACTGAATTTGAAAGCTAAGTTCAGTTCTCTTCTTGTTTGAACACCAACACTTAGGTCTCCCAATATCTGCTCAGCTGGGAAGTCAGACATCTTCTTCTTACCCCTCTGAGGTGCCATGGTCTGCTCCTCTGGGGTCAAGTCTGAGCTTCCTCTTTGGTTAGTGTCCGTAGTCTTCTCACCTTCATCTGAATCTGATTCTGAGTTAATCTAAGGTACCACCACCTTGATCAGATCAGGCTTGTCTTTCAGATTCATCGGATCCATCCCATTTGCTAACTCCTCTGTGTTTTACTCATGAAAAGATTCATCAAATACAACATGGGGTGTTTTCTTCATATAAAGAGAAGCCTTATTAAAGACTCTATAGGCCTTGCTGCTGCCAGAATATCCTAAGAATATTCCCTCAGCAACTTTGGAATCAAAAGTCTTTGACTTGATTTTTCCATTGTCATGGATGAAACACATACATCCAAAGATATGGGCAAAGGATAGATTAGGGGATTTACCTTTGTACATCTCATAGGGGGTCCTGCCATGCCTCTTGACTGGCAAGCGTCTGTTCTGGATATAGCAAGCAGTGTTGATGGCTTCTGCCCAAAATCTTTGGGGAGTGTTGTATTCAGCCAACATGGTCCTTGCTGCCTCCTTGAGTGTTCTATTTCTTCTCTCAGCCATTCCATTCTGCTGAGGTGTTCTGGCAGCTGATGTCTCATGCTAAATACCCTGCTCCCTGCAATAGTCAGACACAACAGAATTAAAGAACTTTGTACCTTTGTCAATTTTGATTCTGACTATGTTGAGGTCCTACTCATTATGGATCCTCTTGAAAAACTCCAGCGTCTTGGCCATTGTCTCACTCTTCTTAAACAAGAACACTACCCAAGTGAATCTTGTATAATCATCTACTATCACCAGTGTGTACTTCCTTCTACTGAAGCTTAGAGGTGAGACAGGTCCAAATAGGTCCATATGCAGCAGCTGGAGTGCTTTGGTTGTGGAAGTACTCTGCACATCATTGAATAAGGCTCTTGTTTGCTTCCCCTTTTGGCAGGCATCACACTTCTGCTCCTTTGCAAACACCTCATTTGGTAGTCCTCTGATCAGACCCTTTCTTACAACTTTGTTGAGTCTTGAAATTCAGATGACCTTATAACCTCTTGAATATCAAATTCATGTGCCTTCAGATGAGACAACGGAGTATGGTGACTAATTTCTGATTAATTCTTGGTCTCCTTGATCACAGTCACTTTTACTCTCCATCTGGGTGTAAGAGACCTGAGAATCTTGTTATTGATCTCTCTCTCAAAGTACTCTTTTCCTAAAAAACTTTTTTTTTGTTCAAAATGTTTGTCAACATCATATCCAGCTGATCTATGGTTTCATCAGCCTTCATTTTGAACGTATCGAAGGTGTGAAAAATAGCCTGAAGTTTGTTCTCCTTAATCTGGTTTGTTCTTTCACACATCAAGGAGAGTTTCTCCCACATTTCCTTGGCCGTTTTGCAAGTCTTGATCTTTTCAATGTACTCCTGGACAGTCTCGATGATCTCTGTCCTGGCCACCTGTACTAGATTGAACAGCTTCTTTTCAGAGTCTGATAGTTCACTCTTCTTCTTCTTAGTTTTTCCCCTCTCACTGATCTCAGCTTCAGGAGTCCTTCCATAACTGGTTGGTTCCCCGAAGAATCTGATTGGTCCCTCCTCCAGCACATCTAGCATGCGATCGTGGATGGCTCCCAGATGATTCTCCATTCTGAATTTTCAATAGTCATAATCTTCTATAGAGAATTCTGGCAGCTTCCTGGTCTTGGAACCACTCTTCTTATAGGATGTCATTCTTGCTGCAGGTGGGTTAGTTAAAATGCACACAATGGTTTTTCAAAGGATTTTCAGGGATATGTCCAGTTCACCACCAAAAGCTTTCTGAGGTTGTGGTCTCTTGGACACACAGCTCCGATACCACTTGTTGGTCCCAAAGGCAGGTTTTAGGATAAAACACTTGACCAAGTCTAGAAGGGGGGTTGAATAGACTTGGTAGTATTTAAAACCTTTTCAATTTTGGTCAATTTAAAAAATCAGCAGACTCTCTAGAGATTGTCTTTTTAGGATAAAACAGTGTGCTGGTGAATTTTAAGTGTGGAAACGTTTTTAGTTTGAAAATCCCTTTAAAGTGATTGCACAGATAATTAAAGACAGAAAGAAAAAGAACAAAGACACGCAATTTATAGTGGTTCGGATATGAATATCCTAATCCACTCTCCACAACAGTTAGTGCTTAAGTTCCAACTAAAGTACTTAGGTTCTTCAAAGCTTATAAAAGATTAGTTTGTATGAGTGAGTTTGTGAGTACAGTGAATATTTTGACAGCGTTTCTGCTTAGTTAATCGCGTGAGAATTCCATATGATTTTCTTCACTTGTACTCCTTTATATAGAGTTGGCTAGTAATCAAATCCCTATATTATCGGATTCAATCAATCATAATGATTGATTGAACCTTTTCTTGATTCCAGAAATCTTCAGATCTTGGTCTTCCAATCAATCAAGTTTGTCCTGTTGATTGATTACCTCTAATCCGAAAATCTTCTAGTCGTTGCTGATTTATCTCTTGTGACTGAGTGTGCTTCTCCTAGAACATGTTTCTTTTAGATAAGGTGATTAGGGTCATAATTGCATCTTTTGGCATCCATTTTATATGGTTTTGATGAGTTTATGTTCATATTTGACCCTAAAATGATATACATTGTGCTATTGACCCCGTATTGGATAGAAAAATTGTTTTGTAGTGAAAAACGAGAAAAAACAAGGAGTTCGTGACTATGATGAAGAAGATGACGTGATTCGAGCATATGGAGAAGTTCAAATGAATCAAGGGAAGATCCTAGGAGGCTCGGATGAGAAACCGGATAGAAAATGAAGAAGTTGAAAATTGGACATCACGAACCCGTCCAAGTCGCAAGTCCAGATGGCTAAGCTCGCGCTCCCAGTTTCGGGCTCGACTGACAAAGGCTCGCGCGGAGTCACGCGCGAGTGCAGAGTCGTGTGCCCACCTGCTTGAAGTCGCACGCCAAGGCATTTTTCTGAGATTTTAGGGGCAGTTTCCTCTTTTGCGTGTTTTAATGAAAGGTATTATGGTCCATGCATGAGGAGTACTATATATACTTGAGGCATTAGATTTCCAAGGACATTCTACACATTTTCATTCATTTTCTTAGATTTTCAATTAGATTAGGGAGTTAAGAGAAGTTACTAAGTGGGTTCTTAGATTTTCTAAATCTTTTTTCTTTGATTACTTTTGATCTACCAGTTGGATCGATGATCTGTTCATTGCATTAGCTTAGTCGAGATTAGAGCTACATTTCTACGATTCGATTTTGCATTTTGAGTTCCGAATTGCAAGTTGGATTTCCAAGGTAGTAGATAGCATTTTCAATTCCACTGACTTAGGTAAGACAATTGTAATTTCTTTTCATATTAGTTGTAATCATGATGTTAGATAGCTTAATTGTTATTTTGTTCATTCAATTAGTCACGGGATAATTTCTCTATGCATTGGTGTATGAAACCTATGTAGTAGTTTGGTAATCCTATCAATCCTATGAATGCTTTGTGATATTGAATGATTAATTCTCTTAATTGATGTTATGAATGAATGTTTAGCATTGCCAATTGGATGTTTAGAGCCCTAATGGATTAGCAAGACATGAGAATTGAGCTTATTCATGAAAACTCTTTATTGAATGTTGTGCATGCTAGGTGTTTGATGAAATTCCCTTAGGTCAATGAGAATTGTCTAAGAGATTAGTCACCTCAATGAGGGTATTAGTTGTCATTAGGGAGACCTAGACATATTAATAAAGCTAAATGCTTAATTAATCAAACAATAGACCTTGCATGAATATGAGAGATAGACACCAAATGAATCATAGATGGATTACACTAATGCATGCTTCCACTCTTGCTCACTTTGATAAAAGGTGATAGGTAGAATTTCATACTTTGTCAAGAAAGTAGATAGAAACCCCAAGCCTTTTATTGCTTTCTTAGATTCAATTCTCTACAACAATCTTACTTTACATAGACTCGTTTCCCTATGTTCGATAATTTTAACTTGGTCATCTTGCCACGTCTACAACTACCACGTGCACTTGTGTGAGACACAAAATTGGCAACCAAGTTTTTGGCGCCGTTGCTGGGGAAACGATCACTTTGTTAAGCTTGTCTTGATGTTTACTTTGTTTTTCTTTGTTTCGTTGTTTGTAGTTAATCATTCTTGGTGAGTGTTGATACTTTCTTGTTTTTTGAGGAGTAAACTTGAATGAAGATGTATGAATACATTCATTACTCGTATTCTCCACAATACACATATCCTCCTAATTCCTACATATATCAACCTTACCCATATCAACCACCACCTCCACAAGAAGAATCTTATCCTTCTACTCCATATTCATATCAAGAATCCTACTCTCATCATTACACCTATCAAGATACATGTTCCTACACCTCTTATGATGATCCATACTCCTACACTCCATATCCTCATATGTTTTCCCATCAAGAAAACACCTCTTAAAGTAATTTAGATGAGGCTCTAGCTCAAATTCTTAAGAATTGGAAGAGATAACAAGTGAAGATGATAGGAAACTTGAAGAGAAAAATCAAAGATTGAATAAAGTTTACAATGTGGAGAATCTACCTCCTCCTATGCCCTTTACTCAAGAAGAAACTCCTCCTAGCCATGTAGATAACACTCTATTCCTATTATTCAAGAAACTTGATGAAATGAGAAGGGAAGATGCAAGGAACTTTGAGAAGACAAATCGAAAATTGGAGGAAGCTTGCAATTCCTATGCTCATTAAATTAAGAACTTAGAGTTTCAATTGGGACAATTGCGACAACAAGTTTATGAGGTTTGTGAAGAAAAGGTGGAGGAGAAAGATGGGGGTAATTTAGATGATGGATTGGATATTCCATTAGGTGAAGAGGAAGAAAGGGTAGTGGAAAGCATGGGGGAAGAAGGAAATGTGGAAGATGAAGATGATGAAGATTTTGAGGAGAAGAAAGCTCGTTATTTTTAAAAAATTCCAATTATATGATTTCTACTAGTCCTCTTCATGATTGCATTGATTCTGATATTCCTATTATTGTTGATGATATTGCTTATGATATTCCTCATTTTGAACTTGTTAGGGATAAAGAAGAAGAGAAGGATGGACTAGAAGAGCAAAGAGAAGAGAGTGAAAAGGAAGATGATGGAAATGAGAGTGAAGATAATGAGAGTGAAGAGGATGATTATGATGTTCATGATGTAGACAAGGACTTTGATGATTCCTTTGACTTTGTTATGAAGGCTCTCTATTGTGATGATGAGTTTGAGGAGATCAAAGATCCTTGTGCTCAAGAAACTTCCGATCCTAATAGTTTTACTAATCCTCTTTATGATTACATTGAGTATGATATTAATCCTCCTTATGATGATAATGAATATGACACTTCTCTTGTATGTATTGTTAGGAATCAAGAAGAGAAGGAGAAGGAGGTGAAGGAACAAGAAGTAGAGGAGAAAGAAGAATATGATTCAAGAGGAGGAAAAGAGAAAGAACTAGAAGAGGTAGATGAAGGTCCACTCATTGACATGAGCATAAAGGGAGAAGAACAACTAGATGAAGTGGAGGATGAGCTTAATGGAGAAATAAGCATTTCTAAATCCTTAGACTTTTCTATTTGTGCTTTATTGGATAATGTTGTTTATTGTGAATTTGTCTTACCTCTTGAATTACTTGATGATAAGATTTAATTGAGAGTCCTCTTGAATATATTTGATAGTAAGAGATGGGGGTAGATTGGTATGATGAGAAAAGAAGAGGAACTTAGTTGTGCTTACAAGTTAAAATTGATAAGGCAAGTGGGTGTATGTGGTAGAAATCCTACATGTTTCCTTAGTCATGATGCTTTGAGATAGATGTTTAATGGGAAAAATGATATATACCCTTGGCCATTTAGCTAACATTGGTGTCGTCCGGCTAGGGGATGTTAAATCCAAGCGCTAGATGGGAGGCAACCCATCCTAAAAAGTTTCTTGCTTATTAGGTTTGCTTTGTAGTTTAGATAGTGTATTTGTATTGATTTGCTTAATATTAGGTAGTGAATTTTGTTACCTTGGTTGGTGCATGTGATTTATCCTAGTTTGGGAGAGTAGCTTTTGGTATATATTGTGTTTCTTGGTTGAGTTGAGCTTGTATATGCTTTTGTAGGTCATTGATTCATTGTAAATCCTATTTTCATCACTCTTTGCCAAACTTTTAGGATCCTTGATCCGAAAAAGTTTAGGGGTGTGTATTCGTGCTTCAAATTTTGATTTGCAATGATAATTGATGTGATTTGTGAGCTTTAGAAAGGTATGATGAGGAGATTTCTCTTCCTACTCGGCCAAGAATGAAATTTTCATGTAAGTGGCAAGTCACTCTTCCATTCTTAATCCCAACTCAAGGTATGGTCTTACACTCTTTTGTCCCTACTTGCTTTCATTCCTAGCTTTGATTAGGTTAGATTTTAGATTGCTATGTTGAGCTTGATTGGTGATTCTTGAGTATTTTGATTTGATTTGAGCATTGCATGATCTTTACTTCACATTTGCCAAACTTTTTAGATCCATGATCCAAAAAAGTTTGGGGGTGTCTTCGTTTCGTAAATCTAATTGCAATGCTATGCTTTGGTAGATTGTAGTGCTTTGATGATGCTTTAGATCTTTGTGCTAGTTGGATGACTTGTTTTTGCTTGTTATGATTGCCATATTGTTGCTAGTTTTGAGTAGTGATCATGAGATAGTCTAATTGTTGTGTGGATATTGTTGAGAGTTCATGATTAGGTGTAGTGGATTTATCTCTTGATTCATGTCTTGTTTATGGTGTTATTGATTCTATTATTCTTGATGCTTTGATGATTTGAGCATGTTTGATATGAGATGAGTCTAGATCACCTATTACCCGTGAGGTTTGAGCTATTTTGATGCCCGTTTCAATCTTGAACGGATGATATTCTTTGATGTGAGTTCCACACATGTGCATATTACTCTAGAACTTGGCTTAGGTCATATTTGAGACTACATTAGATAAGGAGTTCACATGATATGATTTGAGGCCATTTTTTATCTATATTGTTTACCATTTTGAGCCTATAGACCTTTCCTTTGGCTAACCACACTTTAAGCCACACTTCCTTCCTTTTCGGAACTCTCTTGTCCCTATGATTAGTAGAGTGAAAAGAAGGAAGAAAGAAGTGGAAAGAAATTCAATTTTGCATGGATTGATATGAAAAGAAGGTTCAAGTGCAAGTGAAAATCCTAAAAAAGGTTGATTTTTTAAGGGTTGTGAGTATGATCACAACTTGTCAAAAAGGGAAGAATTGTCTTTGAAAAGTGTAAATTAGAGAGTGCATGAAGAAGTGTGTGCTTATTGCATGAAGAGGTGAGTGTTCCCTATTATGATTCCTTCTTGCTTTACTAATCATACTTAGTCACTTTTATCCATATACTCATTACCCACCAAAGAGCCAACACTACAACCTTTATAAAGTCCTCATTGATGTGTGAATGATTTGTCATTTCAAGTGGTGGAGAACTTAGACTCAAACCAAGTTTTTGGTAGTATATGTATGTGGTGTGATGATTGAGAGAACCTCAAACACTTGAGAGATGAGCTAAACACTTCTTTGTGAGGATCTTGACTCATTGATTTGATATCTTGCTCATTGATTTAATGTTGATGGTTGATTAGATGATGTCTCATTCTAAACTTGCATGATATTAGGTTATATGTTCATGGCATTTGATGATGTGCTTGATGCTCCATTGATACAATTATTCCCCTATCTTATCGCTTCGTTGCTCAAGACCGTGCAACAATCTAGTTTGGGGTGTGATTAGGGTCATAATTGCATCTTTTGGCATCCATTTTTATATGGTTTTGATGAGTTTATGTTCATATTTGACCCTAATATGATATACATTGTGCTATTGATCCCATATTTGCTAGAAAATGTGTTTTGTAGTGAAAAACGAGCAAAAACGAGGAGTTCGTGACTATGATGAAGGAGACGAGGTGATCCGAGCATATGGAGAAGTTCATATGACTCAAGGGAAGATCCTAGGAGGCTCGGATGAGAAACCAGATCAAAAATGAAGAAGTCGGAAATTAGACGTCACGAACCTGTCCAAGTCGCACGCCCAGCTGAAGGAAGTTGCGCGTCCAGACAGCCAAGCTCGCACGCCCTGTTCCGGGCTCAAGCAAAGAAGGCTCTCGCGGAGTTGCCCGTGAGTGTGGAGTTGCGTGCCCACCTGCTTTTTTCTGAGATTTGAAGGGCAGTTTCATCTTTTGCGCGTTTTAATGAAGGGTATTATGGTCCATGCATGAGGAGTACTATATATACTTGAGGCATCAGATTTACGAGGACATTCTACACATTTTCATTCATTTTCTTAGATTCTCAATTAGATTAGGGAGTTAAGAGAACTTACTAAGTGGGTTCTTAGATTTTATAAATCTTCTTTCTTCTATTACTTTTAATCTACAGTTGGATCGACGATCCGTTCTTTGCATTAGCTTAGTCGAGATTAGAGCTACATTTCTACGATTTGATTTTGCATTTTGAGTTCCAAATTGCAAGTTGGATTTCCAAGGTAGTAGATATCATTTTCAATTCCATTGATTTAGGTAAGACAGTTGTAATTTCTTTTCATATTAGTTGTAATCATGATGTTAGATAGCTTAATTGTTGTTTTGTTCATCAATTAGCCAGGGGCTAATTTCTCTATGCATTGGTGTATGAAACCTATGTAGTAGTTTGGTAATCCTATCAATCCTATGAATGCTTTGTGATATTGAATGATTAGTTCTCTTAATTGATGTTATGAATGAATGTTTAACGTTGCCAATTGGATGTTTAGAGCCCTATTGGATTAGCAAGACATGAGAATTGAGTTTATTCATGAAAACTCTTTATTGAATGTTGTGCAGGTGTTTGATGAAATTCCCTTAGGTCAATGAGAATTGTCTAAGGATTTAGTCACCTCAATGAGGGTATTAATTGTCATTAGGGAGACCTAGACATATTAATAAAACTAAATGCTTAATTTATCAAACAATGGACTTTGTATGACTAGGAGAGATAGGCACCAAATGAATCATATGTGGATTACACTAATGCATGCTTCCACTCTTGCTCACTTTGATAAAAGGTGATACGTAGAATTTCATACTTTGTTAAGAAAGTAGATAGAAACCCCAAGCCTTTTATTGTTTTTTTAGATTCAATTCTCTACAACAATCTTACTTTACATAGACTCGTTTCCCTGTGTTCGATAATTTTAACTTTGACATCTTGTCACGTCTACAACTTGTGTGAGACATAAAATTTGCTAACACAAGGCGACCTCAGCTGATCTTCATTTGACCGATAGATCAGTTTATATTGACATAATGCATCACGTAAATCAAGGGCCAGGATTAAACTACCTTTGAATTTTAGAGGTGATGCGTGTATGTCAAGTTTTCGAAAAGCGTTTTGGGCCGCCCAAATTTTAACTTTATGAAAGTAATGAGTGTGAATTTTTGAAAAAAGTAACTTTGGGTTGTGATAAATTAATTACCCGCTGACACGATTTTGGAAAGGTTAAAAATCCCAGATTTTTCATAAATCAAAATATTTGATAGATAACTTTCTAAAATTATTTTTAGAAAATGGGGATTTAACCATGATTTGGAAAGAGATTTTATTTCAAATAAAATAAATTTAAATATCTTAGGAAGAGATGACTAATCTCTCAACTGACATGGAAGAGTCAACTAATAAATGAACCATCTTTAAAAACAATCTCTTATGGTCATCTTACTGGCCTGTCAGCTGACATGCATCAGATGAAGGGTGGCCTCATCTGGTTTTCTTGACTTACACCTGAATCAAGTTAGGTATAACAAGATAGGTTAAAGGACAAGAAAACGTAAAGAAGACATACCAGACCAGCTGACATAGACATTAGATTCCCCCTCAGCAGGATATCAGTTGAACTACTTATACTCCTTATCTGGCCTCCTGTAGAACTGCCTCTTCATCTACCATCCCTAACTCTACTACTAATTCCCTGAATCTGGTTTCAGCAAGTGGCTTGGTGAGGATGTCTGCTCTCTGCTTCTCAGTATGAATCTTCTCCATTCTGATGTCTCCATTCTCAGCATGGTCTCTAAGAAAATGATGTCTTATATCCACATGCTTCCATCTGGTATGAAGAACTGGATTCTGAGTAATGGCTATTGCACTTGTGCTATCACAGAAAATGGGAATATCCTCTGTGATCCATGGTAGTCCCTCAGCTGTTGTCTGATCCGAAGGAGCTGACAGGAGTAACTACCAGCTGCCATGTACTCTGCCTCTGTAGTAGAAGTAGCTATTGATGTCTACCTCTTGGTGAACCAACAAATCAGCTTACTTCCCAGAAACTGACATGTGCCTGAAGTTGATTTCCTATCAATCTTGCACACTCCATAGTCAGAGTCTGAGTACCCACTCAGCTGAAAATTATCATCAGCTGGATACCAGGGCCTAGATTAGAAGTACCCTTCAAATACTTCACAATCTTCTTCGCTGCTTCCAGATGAGACTTTTTAGGGTTCGCCTAATATCATGCACACACTCCTACTGTGAAGCTGATATCAGGTCTGCTGGCAGTGAGATACAGAAAAGAGCCTATAAGGCCTCTATAGAGCATGTGATTCACCTTCTCGCCAGCCTCATCTGGATCCATGCTAAAGTTTGCCATCATTGGAATCTTAGCTTCCCTACTGCTGCTGACTCCAAATTTATCTATCAGATTCTTGGCATACTTTGTTTGGCTGATAAATGTTCCATGGAGCATCTGTTTCACCTAGAGCCCTAGGAAGTAGGTCATCAACCCCATCATTTACATCTCAAACTTGTTTGTTATCAGCTGACCAAACTGATCACACATCTGCTTGTTGGGGGAGCCAAAGATGATATCATCAACATTAATCTGCACCAGAAGGATATCATCTCCATCTTCTTTCTGAAAAAAGGTCTTGTCTATCTTCCCTTTGCTGAAGCCACGGTCCAGCAGAAATTGGGAAAGAGTATCGTACCATGCTCTGGGTGTCTGCTTTAGACCATATAAAGCCTTCTGCAACCTATATACCTTGTTTCCAACTTCGAACCCTGGTGGTTGTTCCACATATAAACCATTTCTTCCAGGATTCCATTAAAAAACGCTGACTTGACAGTCAATCTCCTCTGACTGTGAGTACCCGTGGGCAACTAGCTTTGCCTTGATTCTTACCACTACATCATTTTCTTCCTTCTTGTTCTTAAAGACCCACTTACTGTCTATGACCTTCTAATGTCTGGGCCTCTCCACTAGAGTCCAGACTTCTTGTCTTGCAAACTGATTTAGCTCCTCTAGCATAGCTATAATCCAGTTTGGGGCTTCAAGAGCCTCCTGGATATTCCTGGGTTCAATCATGGACACATAACAGCTGAATTGGGAGGCCAAGTTGAGTTTCCTTTTTGTTTAGACACCTACACTTGGATCTCCTATGATCTGTTCAGCTGGGAAGTCAGACATACTCTTCTTACCCCTCTGAGGTGCCATGGTCCGCTCCTCTTGGGTTAGTTCTGACCTTCCCCCTTGGTTAGTGTCAGGAGTGTTTTCACCCTCATTTGGTGCTAATGAAGGCTTGTCATCTGATTTGGGCTCATCATCTGAATCATATTCTAAATCGATCCTAGGTACTACAACCTTGATCAGATCTGGCTTATCTTTCAGACTCATCTGATCCATCTCATCTGCTATCTTCTCCTTGTTGTACTCAAGGATGAAAATATCGTGAAATATTGTGGATATATCGCGGATATATCGCAAATTTTGAGTATGCGATATGGATATTGGGGTATAATGTATTTTTTACAAAGTATCGTGGATATATCGCAAAATATCGATATCGATATCGGTTCACTCGTAGTACAAAATTAATTGAAAATCGGGAAATATCGCAGATATATCGCAAAATATCGCACTACATAAAAATTGCAATTTTTTCTTTTTTTATATTTTTATACAATTTTCAAATGATCATTTTTTTTTAGTGATTGTATATTCTTTCATGGTTTTATTTTTATACATATTTTTTTTTTATTGGGCACTGATCATAGTGATATGTCTCAAGATTCATATGCTTCTGACACACATTCGAGTTCACAATTTGGTTGGAATACTCGAAATGTGTTTCAGCATCCATTTTCATATCAACAAATTCATTGGGTTAGTGCACACTATCCAATCTATGGTGAAACAGTTAGAAGAGATAGTGAAACATATGAATGGCATGTGCATAACTATATGCAGGATTATTCTAATGCAATGAGTTGGTACCAATATTGTTTGGACAAAGATGGGATTCCATCTTCTACATTTGAACCCTATAGGTCAACATTTTGGTACTAAATGTATTGTATCATGTAATTCAAATCATCTTTTATTGTATTATGCATTATATTATTAATTAATTAATGTCAGACAATGATTATATAATCCATTATCTATTTATTTGCTTTAAACATGTCAATTTTTTTGTGATCTTATGTCCACATGCTTACATCTGGTATGAAGAACTGAATTCTGAGTAATGGCTATTGCACTTGTGCTATCACAGAAAATGGGTATCTCTTCTGTGATCAAATGGTAATCTCTCAGCTGTTGTCTGATCCAAAGCAGCTGAGAGCAGCAGCTAGGTGCAGCCATGTACTCTGCTTCAGTTGTGGAAGTAGCTACTGAGGTCTGCTTCTTGGAGAACCAAGAGATCAGCTTACTTCCCATAAACTGACATGTGCCTGAAGTTGACTTCCTACCAATCTTGCACCTTCCATAGTCAGAATCTGAGTACCCACTCAGCTGAAAGTTGTCATCAGCTGGGTACCAGAGGCCTAGATTGTAAGTACCCTTCAAATAATTCACAATCTTCTTAGCTGCTTCCAGATGAGATTTCTTAGGATTCGCCTGAAATCTTGCACAAACTCCTACAGCAAAGCTGATATCAGGTCTGCTGGCAATGAGATACAGCAGAGAACCAATAAGTCCTCTATATTGTGTCTGATCCACTTTCTCACCAGCCTCATCTGGATCCATGCTAAAGTTTGCTATCATTGGAATATTAGCTTCTCTGCTGCTACAGACTCCAGACTTTTCTATCAAGTTCTTGGCATATTTAGCTTGGCTGATAAAAGTTCCATTGGACATCTGCTTCACCTGAAGTCCAAGAAAATAGGTCATCTCCCCCATCATGGACATCTCAAATTTGCTTGTCATCATCTTACTAAACTGATCACACATCTGCTTGTTGGGGGAGCCGAAGATGATGTCATCCACATAAATCTACACCAAAAGGATATCATGTCCATCTTCTTTTCTAAACAAGGTCCTGTCCATCTTTCCTTTGCTGAATCCACTATCCAACAGGAACTGTGATAGAGTGTCATACCATGCCCTAGGTGCCTGCTTGAATCCATATAAAGCTTTCTGCAAACTATAGACCTTGTTCCCAACCTCAAATCCTGGTGGTTGTTCCACATAAACCTCTTCTGACAGGATTCCATTCAGAAAGGCTGACTTGACATCCATCTGATATACCTTGAACCCTTTGAAAACAGCATAGGCCAGAAACAATATGAGGGCTTCTAATCTGGCCACAGGAGCAAATGTCTCATCATAGTCAATCCCCTCTGACT
>JAPKLY010000488.1:91649-125222 GCA_026898435.1 Prunella vulgaris | reverse complement strand
TCCACTATTCCTTTCACGAACCCATGGTCGATCAGGAACTGGGAGAGAGTATCATACCAAGCTCTAGGAGCTTTTCAGGCCGTAAAGAGCTTTCTTTAGGTGATACACATTGTCACCAACTTCGAACCCAGGAGGTTTCTCCACATAAACCTCCTCGTTCAGAATTCCATTCAGGAAAGCACTCTTCACGTCCATCTGATACACCTTGAACTTCTTGAATGTTGCATAAGCCAAGAATAACCTGATTGCTTCCAACCTTGCGACCGGAGCGAAGGTCTCATCATAGTCGATCCCTTTGGCCTGAGAGTAACCCTTAACTACCAGTCTGACCTAGTTCCTGACAACAACATTCTTCTCATCCCTCTTGTTCTTGAAGACCCACTTGGTGCCAATAACGTGGACGCCTAGGTCTATCAACTAACTCCCAAACCTGATTCCGCTCAAACTGATCTAGTTGGGTCAGCGAGAGCTTCTTCTATGTTCTTAGGTTCCTGAACATACAGGAAATAACAAAACATAGCACTCTCGCCATGGAATAACCTTGTCCTGACCTCCTCATTGATATCACCAATGATATCTGCCAATGAGTGATCAGAAAGCCATGTCCTCCGACTGACTGGAGCACTGGGAGCAGCTTCTGACGTTCCCTTGCCTGATCCTGAAATGTTAGTTTCTATCATAGGTAAAGAAGCAGAACGAACAAGAGCAAGGGACACTGAGTCATTCCCTGAGGTTTGTCCAATGTTAGGGACATTGTTTCCCCCTATAGAGTTAGACTCAGTAACTGTCTCAGGTGCAGAAGCATCATCATCAACAGTCCTTAAACTCAGGATTCTACTTCAGCCTCAGTCTTGTCACCCTCTTGGTAACCCCCTCAGTGTCAGGACTTGCAACCTGTTTTCTACGCACTGATGTAGTCTCATCAAACACGACATGAGGTGTTTCCTCCACAATAAGAGTCCGACAGTTGTATACCCTGAAGGCTTTGCTGACGGAGGAGTATCCTAAGAACACTCCGTCATCAGACTTGCTATCAAAGGCTTTCAACTGGTCTTTCCCATTGTTCAGGATGAAACACTTACACCCAAAAATATGGAAATAGGAGATGCGAGGCTTCCTCTTGTTCCACGTTTCATAGGGTGTATTAGCATGTTGTTTGTTCAGCATAGATTGGTTCTGAGTGTAGCAAGCAGTATTGATTACCTCAGCTCAGTACTTCTTGGGTAGTCTTGACTCAGCCAACATGGTCCTAGCAGCTTCCTTCAGGGTCCGATTCCTTCTCTCATCTACTACATTCTGCTGCGGAGTCCTGGCTGCAGAAGTCTCATGAGAAATATCA
Organism: Prunella vulgaris; assembly: GCA_026898435.1. Taxonomy (NCBI): domain Eukaryota; kingdom Viridiplantae; phylum Streptophyta; class Magnoliopsida; order Lamiales; family Lamiaceae; genus Prunella; species Prunella vulgaris. The sequence continues at coordinate 123,883 of JAPKLY010000488.1, read as the reverse complement.
AGGTCAGTACAAAAATCAGTTATATATGAGTTAATAAACTCTGTTCCCCGATCTGATCTGATCCTGACGATGCTCTGACCCTGTTCAGTACTCAATCTCTTGAGTAACTCTGGAAGCTTGACCTAAGTCTCCTTGTTCAGCAAGAAAAATGACCCGTGTGTACCTAAAATAATCATCATCAACAACAAGGGTATATTCCTACCATTCGTGCTGACAGGAGTAATAGGACCAAAGAGATCCATGTGCAGGAGCTGAAGTACTCTGTCAATTGTGAAGGCATCTTTCTCCTTGAATGAAGCTTTAGTTTGCTTGCCTTCCTGACATGCTCCACACATGTGGTCTTTGCTAAAAACTTCATTGGGTGGACCCTCTACAAGAGAAAGTCGAGAAATTTTGTTAATAATCTTGAAGTTTAAGTGACTCAGGCGCTTATGCTAAAGCCAACTGAGCTCAGATGAGCTCTTAGCGACCAACCAAGTTTCAGGAGAGCTGCACTAAAAGTCAACAAAATAGACGTTGCCTCTCCTGACACCTGTAATAAGAACCTGCAGTGTAGATTTGTCCTTCACAAGACATAGATGTAAACTCTTCACTAAATCCGCGGTCACAAAACTGACTAACAGATAGCAGGTTATGCCTAAGACCCTCAAGATAGGATACATTAGACACACGAACAGAACCAACAACAAGAGTACCAAACCCTCTGGTGAAACCCTTATAGTTGTCACCAAAGGTAACATGCGGGCCATCTTCTGCAACATAGTCCTGAAGGAGATCACGAAATCAAGTCATGCGCGTGGAACAACCTGAATCCAGGTACCTGTCCTTCTTCTGATCCTCCCTCCTCTTCTTGTAGCCCACATCGACCTGAAAAGAATCAGGCATTAGGTACCCATCTCGTATTGGGTCCTATGGAGTCAGCCATACCCTTTGGGATCCAGATCTGTTTAACAACTCTGATGGTATTAGAGGTGTAAACCTGTCTCCCTGAAACATCAACATACACCATTTTCTTCTTCCTTGGTGCCTTGGAAGTCGAATGTGTATGGGTGTCAGCCTGAGGTTCAAGAGCCTTGGATTTCTGCTTGGGGGCAGGTCTCCTGTTCCTCTTTGGCCTGGGTGCAATGGGCTGAGTGTTGTCCAGGGAAGGAGCAGCTCGATCCTGACCTCTTGGCACACAAGGTCTGGACTGAGTGTTCTCAAAATCAGGATTCCATCATCCTTCAGGAACCACCCGGTCAGTCCTTCTCCTATCTAGATTAGGACGTCTCTGATGGGTCCTGTGCCCTGCCTGAGGCTTCTGGACCTCAGTATCCCTTGGCTTTAACTGAGGCTTCCTGTGGCCTGAATTCCAACGACCCTGAGTATTCTGAGCCTGAGCCTGAGAAGTACTCGGAGTAGAGTTCCTTGGGGCCTGAGGGTTCCTAGGCTTAGCCTTGGGGTTCCCTTGGTCCGTCTTCCTCGACTCCTGGTGAGGAATCTTGGCCTTTCCCTTTGGTTTTGGCCCTGATCCCTCAGCCTTTTGTTTGGCAGGTTCAACAGACGGTTTCTTCTTCCCTGAGCTGTTATCCTGACGGGCAATACTCTTGCTTTTGTCGTCAGTTTGGGCAGGGACAAACACTTTCTTAGAGTTCCTTCCTGAAGCACCTCTTTTCTTCTTGCCCTTAGGGTTCTTTGAGTCGTAACCCAACCCTACTTTAGCACCATCAGTATGCTGGGAGATAACTGTTAACTCATCAACCAGGGCTGACTTGTGTAACTTCTCCAGCTTTTCCTTCAGGTGCCCATTGCCCTTTTTCTGGGACTCAATTATAGTGGTGTACTGAAGCACCAGTTGTTGGTTAGGAATCTCCCTTGCAGTCTGCTCTAGACCTAGAGTAGCATGCTCAGCCCTAAGGCGAGTATATAGCTCAGCATCAAGCATCTCACGCAGGTAAATCCACTCAACCTCCAACTGTTCCTGAACTAGGAACCGATTAATATCACGAGTCTCAATGAGAGAGGCAATGGCGACTTTCAGTCGTTCAACCTCAAGAGGAGCTACATCATTTCCATTACCGGCATGAAGGAGCTCTTCCTGAAGGCTTACTAGTCTTAGAGCCTCCTCAGTGTCTCTCACTCTCAGAGTCTCAGTGAGAGGATCGTTGTCACTACTCATGTTTGCATTCACATCCACTGTGTGCGTATGAGTCTCCTGCAACCTAAAAAAATCAACCATCAATTGCTCTAAAGCGAGCTGAAGGTCGAGATCTCTTGCTGAATCTGAACTAAGCTCAAGTGTGTGATCAGGGGAAGAGGCAGAATAATATACCTCATCATCTGCCATCAGGCAGAGGTCATCATACTCCTCATCGGAGAAAAGTTCAGTGGATCGGCGTCCTGGGCCATCAGAATCTGAAGAATCCTCAGCAAGCATAGGTCTCCGATTAGAAGCCCTGAGATCTCTCTTCACTCTACGATCTTCTCTCTCACGAGTGCTGAGCTCCGGGCAGTCATACTGATATTGCCCAGCCTTCTTGCAGTGATAGCACTGATCTGCATCACTGGCAACAGACTTGTCAGTATAACGCTTACCATCTGAGTCCCTCCTGTTCCCTGAGGATCTTTCAGGCTTGGAGTTGGATCTTCTGGGCTTAGCATCATCTCTCCTTCTGGAGCTATTCTCTTCCCTCTGGCGCTCAGGCTCCTCGCGGTCCCTCTTGGAATTAGCACCCCTCATTTTTTCCCTCTGAGGGCTCGATTTCCTGGGGCTAGAATATCTTCAGTCCCTGGAATCATTATAAATTTTTTTATACCTGCTGAAACGTGAGTTGAGATTCTCGAACCACCTGGCCATCAGGCTGTACTCCAGGGCAAGCTCATCTTTACTCATCTCCTTCAAGGACTTAGAACCTGATCCAGCCTCAGGCTCAGGAGTGGCCTTCAGAGCAACACTCTTTTCCTTCTCAGGTGTCCTCACCTCAGTCACATCCTCACTGACCTCACCCTTCGTCTTCCTCTTATCGAGGTCGAATTCTAGAGCCTTTAACTCTGAGAAGAGGTAAGTGTGAGAGACATTCGTAAGATCCTGAGTGTTCTTCAACAAGATCACTCCTGTATCCCATCTTTCAGGGAGACAGTTGAGGATTTTCGAGGACACCTCCCTCTTGGGAAACTCCTTCCCAAGGGTTGCCAGCTTGTTCAACATCTTGATGAAACGAGACTCCATCTGATCAATGGACTCTCCATCCAGCATTCTAAAGGCTTCAAACTTCCTGATCGCAAGATCTGTCTTGTTCTATTTTAATCTTCTCAGAAACCTCGCTCATCTCCGCCAGTGCATCCCAGATCTCCTTTGCTATCTTCAGGTGCATCAGCCTTACCGAATTCTCGTAAGAAACGGTGTGGAGTATAATGTTATTAGCAACATTATCTAGTCCGATCTGCTTAATCAGGCCAGAAGTAAGCGCGTACCTCTCCATAGGCTCCTCTCCTGCTTGGGAAACTGGGACTTTTCCAGTCACTGGCCAGGTGGTTGCATGGTTGGTCATGAATGAGATTGGGCCTTCCTCTATCACCCTGTACATCTGGTCATGAATGGAGTGAAGATGGGCAAGAACTCTAAATTTCCAATAGTCGTAGTTAGTAACTGAGAACTCAAGAAGTTTGCCTTCAAGGCGCTTAGAAGATTCCATGATATGCAAGTTTTCAGAAACAGATCTAGTTCAGATGAGCACCAAAAGTTTCTCCTCAGAAACTGTTGGTACTCAAAGTTAGTGGTCTTTTGAACCACTGCTCTGATACCACTTGTTGGTCCCAAAATGAATAAATCGGTGTATGGGGGGGGGAATACACTGATGTCAGATTTTCCCAAAAATTCTCAGGAAAATGCTCTGTCAGTTTTAGTCAGGAAGATCCTAAGGTGATCACTTAAACTGATGGTCCACAGGGGCAGCAGGGACAGATCAACAAGGAACCAAATAGGCTAAAACTGAATGAAGTGCTCTCAGAAGCTCAGTAGAGATAACTCACCTACTGACCGCTCAGGAAGCTAGTAAGTTGGATAGCTATCTCAGTAAGCTAGAGTATGTGCGGAAAGTGAGCCCTTAAGTTTTCTACTCATTTTTAGTTCTTGAAAACTTTAATCAGTATTGCTTAGGAAACTGCTGTTAAGGCTGGGGCATAAGTTTAAGTATCAGGAGAATTGGTTCCTCCTGATGGTTTTAAAATTGATGCAAGTATGTTCAGTTTATAATGGTGACAGTTATGATCCTGAACAGATAAGTAAATCAGAACATAGGGGACGTTTTTAACATAGTTCGGAGATAACTAACTCCTATGTCCACGATCTGATTTAACAGGAAGCTACCCTCTACCACTGAGGATAGGTGCTTGTTTTTAACGTGCCAAGGTGCACGAGTAGCCTTCTTCCTCTCTCAGGAATCGACCCCTGGGCATTTTACAAGTCCCAGTCCTTCTAACCAACCTTCTCACAAACTGAGGGGTTTGGTATTTTGATTTCCAACTAAGGTGTGTTAATCCTTCTAACAAACCAGTACTAAGGATAGGATTAACACTTTAAGCAATATACATATCAGATTCCTACTACAATACTAGGGAAACTTAGAACTTAAGAGTGCTGTTTCAAGTATGATTTGAGTGCTAGGAATCTTGGATATTTCGTGCTTGGAAATATCCCGTAACCTTGAATGGGTGCAAGGTGATCTGTATTTATGGAGAGATTTGAAAAGATTCGTTGGAGGAGATCTTTTCAATTCTACCTATATTAGGTAGGTGCAGTCTTTGGTTGTCCTTGATTGACCTTTTCCATACTAAGTAAGGCAATTCTCTGATCCGCCGCCTGCAACTCTGAGGAGCATTAAATGCTGTGCAGTCTCCGTACTTACGTGTCGCCTTCTTAATGGTTGTTTGTCCAATGGCTAGTTTGTCGGCTTTGACTTTGTGAATCCTCATACATTTATAACTCTGAGTTCCTCGTTCTTTACTCAGAATTAATGTTGTCTTTATTACGGAGATGCTGACATTCCATTTGTCCTCAGGCTTCATTGCAACCTTGCCTTGTCAAGACTTACAAGTATTAGATAAACTGATACTAAGCCAAATCAGGACTTATGCACATCAGAAGTGACATTTAGCCTGATAAAGATTACACTTGCCCTTCACTGATAGAGCCTTGCCCTGAGCATGCTTAGTGTACTCACTATGGACATCATCAGTGGTTGTCTTCAGGATGGCTTCCACACAGCTTCAGGGTTCTTTTCAGGTTTCTCAGGTTCAGCTTCAGGTCAATCATCTTTAGGACGATCTCGGACCTTCAGGATTGGATAATACTTCTTACTTCAGATCTTTGTTACGTCACCATCAATCTTCAGTCTTTAGCACATTCCCCCTGAACTGAACACTGTAAATAGAAAACTCTATTCTAACATGACTATCCTGAAACTATCATCCTGATGAACTATACTTAGACAAATTCATCAAGGGGTTTTGGGATCTAATCAAAACACTTAAGATTGTCCCAACATAAGTATAATGATCTCTTCACCCGACTTGAACTCTTGAAAGGTAGAGATGAGACCCAATTCAAAAAGCTTGATATGATGAACCACTCAGCCCATGTGGTTGAAAGGATCAATATCTATCAGATCACTGATGTGTCAAAATAAAGGATAGACTTCAGTCCCTTGAAATCCTCCCAGGGTCGATCTGGACTTGCTTTAGGGAGCAGCTCTAAGGAAGTGTTTGTTAAACCAAGGTCAGGTGATAAAGGCAAGGAAATTGCTCACTAGGCCATTGATTCAGGGAAGGGTAAAGAGCCCGCTGAACCTGTCAGACAACTGGCTGAGACATCAATGCAAATATACAGAAAGGGAAAGACTCATGTGTCTCATTAGGCACCGAGGAACTCAGGCTAGAGTGGTTCTCAGGCTAAGCCATGGAACTCTCAGGTCAGAGGACCTTAGATAGGGTGCAGGGTCTATTAGAAGAGATAAACTCTTGAAAGGAGAAGGTCGAACCAGGTAGCTCTAGAAGGGCTCAGGCAACTTGAGGCCCAAAACTCACAAATCAGGCCCTTCTCGTTAGGCACCTCGACCTACTGCACTCAAGCTCAGGAGAAATAGGAGGCCTGCCCCCAAGAGAAAATCTGAGGCTCCTGTGGCTCCTCAGGTTGACACACATGCACCCTCGACTTCTCAGGCACTAAGGAAAAAGAGGACTGTATATGTTGCATTTCAGGGAGACAAATTTACACTTCTAACTCCGTTAGAATTATAAGGAAAATATGTATCCCTAAGGGTACAACTAAAACAATTGGACTCAACACTAGATGGGTACCTGAAGCTTGATTCTTTTCAGGAAAGTGCGGGCTACAACAAGGAGAAGGAGGATCCAATGAAGGTCGTCTGGTACTTAGAAAGTGGATGCTCAAGGCACATGATTGGCTTTAGAGATCTCCTTCAGCATTACGTAGCTCAGGAAGGCCCGCAGGTAACTTTTGGTGATAACTCTAAGGGTTTCACCAAAAGGTTTAATACCTTGGTTGTTGGTTCTGTGCGTGTGCACAATGTGTCCTATGTTGAGGGACTTAAACATAACTTGCTCTATGTCACTCAACTTTGTGATAGAGGTTTCTGTGTTGAGTTTTCATCAAATGTATGTCTTGTTAAGGATAAATCAACAATGTAGGCTTTGTTCTCATAAATCAGGAGAGGTAATGTATATTTTACTGACTTTAAGAGTAGCTCTCCTGAAACCTGTCTTATTGCAAAAAGTTCTTCGGAACTCAATTGGTTATGGCATAAGCGCCTAAACCACTTGAACTTCAAGATTATTAATAAAATCTCACGACTTTCTCTTATCGAAGGTTTACCTAATGAAGTTTTTAGCAAAGACCACGTGTCTAGAGCCTGTCAGGAAGGCAAGTAGACCAAAACTTCATTTAAGCAACAAGGAGCCTTCTCAACTGACAGAGTACTTCAGCTTCTGCAACTAAACACTTTTTTCTCGCTGGTCAAGCTTTCTACTGGATTTATTTGGTCCCATTACATCTTTGAGAATAAACGGTAGAAAATATATCCTTGTTGTTATTGATGATTATTCTAGGTACATATGGGTGATTTTCTTGTTAAACAAGACGGAAACACGGGTGAAGCTTTTTGAGTTACTATTAGGGTATTGTTGTTTAGATATTTTGATGATATTATAAACCAATCAGCATGTAATAGGACCAACTGAACTTGTTAGTTAGCTGATGAATAGTCTAGGATTAGATAGGTATTTTGTAGGGGGAACAAACCCTGCTGCCTTGAAGATCCAGAGTATTCATAGAAAAGAAGATTGGCTAAGACTTTGAAGACTTAGTAGTTCCCAGAAGACAGAAGACCTGTGCAGCTGACATATGACGTAGTCTAGAAAAGACCATTAGAGGAGCCAGATATCAGCTGAAGACGAAGACCAGCTGAAGACGAAGACCAGCTGAAGAACAAGTTGCAGACAAGACGTGGACCAAGATCAGACGAGGACCAAGACACTAGATGAGGTCCGAGATACCAGCAGAGGTATAAACTAATCTGAAGATGTCTACCAATGACTTGAGAAAGCAGATGAGGTCAATTGACATCAGCTGAGGTCTGTATACCAGATGAGCCTGGTACACCAGCTGCAGCGACAGATCAGCTGGGTAGTCTTGTGTTCGACCCAGAAGACACGGAATCAATCAAGGGTTAATTATAACGACTAGAATACTTCTGGAATAGAAGGCCAATCAATCAAGGGGACAAACTTGATTGATTGAGGATCATGAAGATATTTTCCAAAAATCATGAAGGGGATCAATCAATCTTGCTGATTGATTGCATCCTAATTTATAGAGATTTGATCACTAGTCAACCCCAACGGCTAGTTGATTCACCCTGATAAATAGTAGTACCAGTGAAGAATTTACTACAAGATTATCACGCGATTAACTTAGCCAAAACTCTGTCGAAATTCTCACGTGTACTCACAAACACATTCATTCACACTTATCAGTTAGAAGCTTTGTAAGTCAATTGCTAGCCAAGCATTGACAATTGTAAGAGAGTGTTACTCTCAGTGAGCGAGTGAGTGAGAAAGGAAGATAGTGGAGAGACCCACAAGTCCGATTGGATTGTGGAGAGTGGAGTACGACATTGAGGTCCGAACCACTATAAATCTGGTGTCTCTACGTTATTTATTTTCGATTCTTATATTTGTGCACTACAACACTAAAAAGGGTTTTCAATTAAAATTGTTTCCGCACCAAAAAGATTCACTAGCGCACTGTTTTATAAAACTAGACGACCTTAAAGGTAGTCTGCTGATATTTTATAAAGGCCTAAAATGAAAAGTTTTGAAATTCATCAAGTCTATTCAACCCCTCTTCTAGACCTTAGTTAAGAGTTTCTATCACTAAACCTTCCTTTGGGACCAACAAGTGGTATCAGAGCTGTGTGTCCAAAAGACCACAGCCTGAGAAAGCTTCTGGTGGTCACCAGGATAGATCCTAAAAACCTTTTTGAAAAATCTCTGTGTTCTTTTTCCACTAACCACCTACAGGAATGGGTTCTTACAAGAAAAGTGGATCCAAAACCAGGAAGCTGCCTGAGTTCTCAATCAAAGATTATGACTATTGGAAATTCAGGATGGAGAATCATCTGGGAGCCATCCATGATCAGATGTTGTTGGTCCCAAATACACAAAAACAAGTGTATTGGGGGGGGGGGGAATACACCTGTAAGTATAGATTTTTCAAAGAGTAGTTTCACAGCAGACTTTAAAAGCACAGACTACCTATTTAAAAATCAGTGGACTTGAAGGTCGCCTGATAAGTGGCCTGTGGGTTTGATCAAAGTTTTAGTAGTGCAGCGGATTAATTCATAAACACTTGAAGTTGTTAACTCACACAAGACACATGGGATTTATAGTGGTTCGGAGTTCAACTCTCCTACATCCACTTTTCCTGATTTAACAGGAGAATTCCTTGACCACATGAATTCCTTGTTTTAGAGTGCCAAGGTGCACTGATCAAGAACAGCTCCTCTTGATCTCTAGGATTTTCACTGAGTCCTAGTCCTCATTTCAGACTGAGACACTCCTCAGCTTACTTTCTTTCAACTCACAGCCTTGAACCTATCTAAGTTTAAGGGCTTGAGTTTTCCAACTAAGGTTGAGATAACCCTTTACAATGATGAGCAGTATCTAGATTGGGTTATCTCAGTAGGCTTCTAAGAATATTACAGTGTAAGCCTAAATACAAGGTTGAGCTCTAATCAATGTGGGCACTTGGGAAACTAGAGTGATTTCGAGTGCTTGAGAATATGATGAACTTTTTGAGAACTTTTAGATTTTCAATTGAGCTTGTTAGTTTTCCCTTGCTTAGCTTCTTCTTCAACTCTTGTATTTATAGACTTAATTTGAAAGACTATCCGTTGGAGAGATAGTTTCAAATTAAGCTATTTTGGTGTTCCAACGTTCTTCAAAATCTTTCTCAGATTTTGGAATGGTCAAATATGTGAAATGTTGCAGTCCAACGTTCTTCAAGATCTTCTTCAGATTTTGGATGGTCAACTTTTAAGCATTAATGGTTGAAAGCTCATTAAATACCTGCTTAGAGTTGATGCAGCCTCCTTTGAAAACTGTGCTATCCTAGGTTGTTGGTTGCTTCTGAACTTGGTACTGACAGGTCTGTCTTTTGTGTCAGGTCCGTACATAGGTGGCAGCTTCTCATTGGTCTGACTTAATTATTCCTCAGTCCAGTCACAACGACTGTATTGAAGTCCTCTGTCTTTTCATCAGGTGACTTGGAACATTCTCTTTGCTGCATTTAACACTTCATTTATGTATGGCTGCTTCCTTCATAAATGCTGAATAGCATTTAATGAATCAGGTGATTTGTCTTCAGGGGAGTCCTTTCAGGCTGATTGAACTTGGTCTTCTGAGGTGCATTCTTCAGTAAATGGGTGTATCTGCTAATCCTTCATCAGGCTAGTCTTAACTTAAGTAGCTAGTTTTACATAAACTTGTTTTTCTAACCTTTTATCATAGCCTCCTAACATTTTGGGCTAGATTTCTAAGTCTTAGAGATATATTGAGACATCAGGGGGGTCTTTGGGATTTTATCAAAACATTTTATAAGTCATTTCCCAACAATTTCCCCCTTTTTGATAAGAACAAAGACCTAGTCTGCCTAAATCTTATCAGTGGACTTATACTTAGAAAATATTTGAATTTCAGAAGTTCCCCCTGAGTGAGTACCTGCAGGTTAGTTTGAGCAGTTCATAGTGTAGTGCATAAGCCTAATAGATAATGGGATATTATCTTGGGCTCAAAAGGATGGAATTTTTCATTAATAATAAAAGTTGATTACAGTTTACATGAATCATACTGTAACCAAAATACTATCCTGCTCAAAATAAATGAAAATATAAAGATAACTTCTTCTTCTGCTTTCTTCATCAGTGCACTTGCCTTACAGGCTCCCAAAAGCTAGCTCCAGTCCATACTGGCTAAAAGCTCTCTTCTTCAGTTCCATCTTTTTCTCCATTACCTCCCTACTATGACCCTTCAATCCCAGCTGCTCACAGATCACTAGCCACTCCCCCAAAATCTCTTGCATCTTCACCTCCCCACTTGCATCTATTGGGGGCATGAAAAGAATGGGGCCAGGAGCTTTGAACTGCTCTCCTCCACTGTGCTCCTCCCAAGCATTCAGGATCCTGGGATAAAGAGCATGCCAGTTCTCCACCATCTTCTGATGAAAGCCCCCACTCCTGCAAACTCACCTGTCACATAGAAGGAGTATACGAACTCCCTCTTGGCTTCCTCCCAAGAGTCATTAATGTCTCTGGGAACCCAAGGATCTATGTGTGGAAAGTTGGCAATGGGCTCACTAGCCTGAGCCTGGCTCCTCTTGGCCTTCATTCTCCAATATGAGTTCCTTGCCTACCTTGGTGGTGGGGGTTTCATCAGCTGTCCACTCTCAATCAGTCTCTTTTTCTCCTCCATCTTCTCCATGTTATATTCATTAAGAGACTTCCCTGCCTTTACTGCCTGGGCCAGGGGACTGAGGGTAGGTGGCCTGAACAGATACTCAGTGGATCGAACCTTTTCAGGCTGACTGGGTGCAAGTGAAGCTATGGGGTTGGGGTTCTCAACAGCAAGTTCCCTCACTTCTTCTTCTTCCTGGTAACCATAACCCTCCTTCTCTTAGTGGCCTGAGTGTCAGACACACTCCCACTTCTTTGCTCACTCCTTTGTCTTTTCTCCCTTAGGATTTGATCCTTGGCTCTTGACAGCCTTGTTTCCCTTCCCTGGTTTGCTTTCCCTTTCTTCTTTTCATGGGCAGTAGCCTGCTCCCCTTCTTTCACCAGTGTGTCAACTTCCTTGCTTACATCGGCCGCAAACTTCTCAGGGTTAGGCCTCTTGCCCTCTGGTGGACCTCCTAGTGGCCTGATCTGCCTATCATCTTTCTTTTCCCCCTTCTTTCTAACTTTCCTAGAGAGTTCAGCAAGAGCAATTGAGTGCTTGGCTGTATCTTGTTCCACAACTCGCAGATGTGTAAGGCAGTGCTCTGTCTCCTCATTGAGTGCCTTCAGGTGAAAGGCAGCATCCACTCCAAAGTCTGTAAATGGCTTTAGCTTCTCCTCTATGATCAGATTTGTGGGCGCCTGAGTGGGAAGCACTGAAAGTGCATGTCTTACCTGATTTTTAATTTCTGCCTTCAGGGCATCCTCCCTCCTTGTTATATATTCATTCATCTTCTCCATGACCACCTGCCATGGCTGTGATGGTAGCCTGTATCAATCTTTTCCTTTCCTCAATGTTTTCCTGCCTGATTGCAACAATGGCCTATGCATGAGCTTGCCTCTCCTGCTCTACACTGGCCTTCAGGTCATTGATCTCCTTGGAGAGATGCATCTCCATCTGGTCTACATTACTTGACAGATTAGTAATGAGAGTCAAGTTAGAATCCTTTACCTAATCCAAGTGTTCATCCAGCACCGCAGTCTCAATAGATTGCTCCTCCATCATAATCTCAATGTTTTCCACCTTGCCTGTCAGGCTGGCAAGTTCTTTCCCTTCAAACTTTATCTCCACAGTAGCCTTGACAACAGTTTGAATGACTCCTTCGATTTGAGCAATTGGTGTCTCATCAGGGGAGGGCACAACCTCTGTCTGAGTCCCCTGTGACTCAGGTTGATCTTCAGTTATCATTCCTCCAGTGCCCTGACTCCCAGTGCCCTGGGATGTCCCCTGACTCGCACCAGCCTGACCTTCCTCAGTTGGGTTGGCTCCTTCATTTTCTCCATCTTTATTCTGATTATCAGATGACTTGCCCTTGGGTCCCTCAATCAATCTTGCTTCCTCCAGCTTTTTGGCAACCAGCTTGCCAAACTCCCATTCAGCCAACAATAGGCTTACTTTCTTTACTTGAGCAAACTCAAGTACTTCTCTCTCTCCTTCCTCTAGTAACCTTCTCCTTTCCCTTTCACTGCCTCCAGCAACTCATAAAGATAGGTATCCTTTAGCTTGACCAGTAGCCTAACCCTCTCAAACATTTCCTTGAGGGCTGGATGGGAGTTTAAGGCAGGGTATAACTGCTCAATTTCATAGCTGGCCTCCTCCTTCAGAGAGTCCAAGTAAGTGTACTGGACCTCCTCCTCATCTGCTACTTCAAGGGATGACAGAACATCACTGGGCTGTGGGATAGGGAGCTGTGTTTTGGCTTCACTATCAGGCTGTTGAGAGCCTTCAGTGGGGTTTTCAAGTGACGTGGGTTCAGTGGATGTGATTTTGGCTACCTCAGTGGACTTTTGATAGTCCTCTGAGGCTTCTTGTCCTCCAACTCTATCCTTAGACTCAATATCCTCCTCATCAGACTCCTCTGAACTGTCCACCTCCTCCTCATCTTCTTCTGCTTCCTCACCCTCCTGCCCTTCTTCAATCCCCTTCAGGGCAGTAGTGGCTAGTAGGTGAATAGGGGATTTCAACCCTTCTTCCTCTTCTTCTGTTGATTTCTCAGCAGATGAGTGGGTGGTGGATGTCTCAGAGCTGCTGCTGATGGTCCTGCTCTCAATTAAAGCCTTCTTAACAAGCCTCCTCCTCTTCTTCTCCAACTCCTCCTCTTTATGGGATTTAATCTTCTCACTGGGCTTCAATGCCCTCTTCTTGATGTTTACAGGGGGACTGTCCTCTGCTGAATCTTTAGGGACAGTGGCCTCATGTCTCCTTTCTCTGGAAGGAAGGGGCCTCTACCTTCATCTTCTCCAAGAGTTTCTTAGAATTGAACAAAATCTTGGCCTTGTTCCATGATCTTGTATCAGGAAATATGTACTTCAAGTTAAGTGCCTCAATGATGAGAGACACCTTTGAAGCATAGCACAACTTGTGCTCTATCACCATCCTCCCTTTGATGTCCTTCAACTTGCTCCTTTCCTCCCTCAGATTTGAGATAAAGAACTGATGCCAGTTGAACTTCACTCTGGCAGTGGGACAATGGCTGCCATCAATCTGAGTTTGATCTTACTCATCTGCTCAACGCTACCCTGATTGGCCAGGATGCATTTCCCAACAATCTCTGCCAACATTTCAAACTCAGGCTTGAGTAATTTCTTGTTGAAGTTGGGGACATATTGCTCCTTCTTCTTTGTAATAGTGTCCAGAAACTGCTCTTCCTCTCCAAGTATGTAGGTCCCTGGGTCCAAACCCTCATTTGGCAACCCAAAGATGTCATGCAAATCTTCCTGCCTTAGTGTAAACTTGTGCCTCTTCATCACAGGCACAATGACTTCCCTCCCCTTCTTGTCTGTCCTTTGCTCACTTTTCTCCACCATAACTGTAGATCTAATGGAGGTATAGCTTTTCTCCATATCAACAAAGAACTCAAGCACCTGCCTGTCGTAACGCTTCTCTGGCCCTTTAGATAAGAATCTAACAAGGCCAACATTTTTGACAAGGTCAAAAGCTCTTCTGATGTGGTATAGGTTGGGGTCAGAGAGAACTTTGTGGTTATTGAAGCAAACAATTGGTTCGTACCAAAAGTTCTTGTTGTTTGAGAGCTCTTTGTAGTCTATGTAAATTAGGGCCATTGTTTTGAGAACGAGGGTGGTGAAATGGTAAAGGTTGAAGATGATAAGGGTAGGGAGTTTGTGAATAATGAGAACGTGTGAAGAACTGCTAAGTGTGGAAGTTATTTATATTGTAAATCAAGGGTGGGGATTAAATCAAGAGAGACCTGATCTATGGTTGAAAAGAGAGTAATAATTTGGAAGATAAAGTGTTTTAACTTCCCAAGTAATTTGTAATTATTACTAAAAATAGAAAGTGTAATTTATGGAGATCAAGGGTTAGGATTTAAAAGGATGACGGTTAAAAGTGGGACTTTTCATGAGAGATAACTTCTCAAAACCATCTCCCGAGATTTTACTGCGCACTTACTATCACATTAAATGCGCCGCAGGCACAGTTACCAATAAAGTAACCATCAGTCAGAGGTTATCTCAGTGGAGTTCTCAGTGGACTATGCTCAGTCCAGCTGTTTTCAGGGGAGTTACCTCTACTGACTTATCAGAAGATATCAGTGGACTCCCTTTTAATCAGTGGAGTATCAGGGAGTCTGAGAGTATCAGTAGACATCATCAGCTGAGTCCACTGTTATTAATAGATCATTCCCCCTTGATTAGTAACCTGTGAATGAATTGGTTATGGCTTATTCATTCTGGGTTGGGTAGCCTGATCAGTTTCCTGACTCAGAATCAAGTAGGCCTAACTCCACTGATAACTCATGAAACCTTGCTTCAGCCAGAGGTTTTGTAAGTATGTTTGCCCTTTGCTTGTCAGTGTGGAATTTTACAAGGCATACATCTTTCTTTTCCACATGATCTCTGATGAAGTGATGCCTAATATCCACATGCTTACATCTTGTGTGGAGTACAGGGTTCTGTGATATTGCAATAGCACTATTGTTATCACAGAAGATAGGTACTTCATTGGACTGTATGTTGTAATCAGTCAGTTGTTGCCTTATCCATAGGATTTGATCACAGCAACTTCCAGCAGCCATGTATTCAGCTTCAGTGGTGCTTGTTGCTACTGAACTCTACTTCTTTCTGTCAATTTTGCATCCTCCATAGTCAGCATCAGAGTAGCCTGTTAATTCAAAGTTATCATCAGAGGGGTACCATAGTCCCATATTGACAGTACCCTTGAGATATCTTAGAATCTTCTTTGTGGCTTCCAGATGACTTTTCTTGGGACTGACACGATATCTTGCACAGATCCCTACTGCATAAGTGATGTCAGGCCTACTTGCAGTAAGGTATAGAAGAGATCCAATGATTCCTCTATAGGTAGTCTGATCCACAACTTCTCCTTCTTCATCAGGTTCAAGCTTTGTGTTTGTATTCATAGGTACCCTGACTACCTTGCTTGAGCTGCAGCCAAATTTTTGTATCAGCACCCTTGTGTACTTGGCCTGATTGATGAATATTCCTTCAGGGGACTGTCTGACTTGCAATCCAAGGAAGAAATTCATCTCTCCCATCATGGACATCTCAAATTTTCCTTTCATGAGATGTGAGAATCTTGTGCATAGGTCTTCATTCTGTGACCCAAATATAATATCATCCACAAAGATCTGGACCAAGAGTATGTCTTCTCCATGTGTGATTCTGAAGAGTGTTCTATCAACACCCCCCTTAGTGAAACCATGCTCCAAGTGGAACTGGGACAAAGTGTCATACCAGGCTCTTGGGGCTTGTTTCAGGCCATATAAGGCTTTTTCTGTGCTTGTATACTTTGTTGCCTTCCTCATAGCCAGGGGGTTGTTCCACATAGACTTCTTCATTTAGGACCCCATTGAGGAATGCACTCTTGACATCCATTTGATAGACCTTGAACTTCTTATGGGCAGCATAGGCAAGAAATAGCCTGATAGCTTCTAATCTGGCCACTGGTGCAAATGTTTCATCATAATCAAATCCTTCAACTTGAGAGTATCCTTTTGCTACCAGCCTTGCTTTGTTTCTGACAATAACATCATTCTCATCCTTCTTGTTTTTGAAGACCCATTTGGTTCCAATGATGTGGGCATGCTTGGGTCTCTTGACAAGCTCCCATACTTGGTTTCTTGTAAACTGATTGAGTTCTTCTTCCATGGCAATGATCCAGTTTGGATCCTTTAATGCTTCTTCATTGGTCTTGGGTTCCTGTGCTGAAAGGGAATAACAAAAGAGAGCATTCTCACCATGAAAACTTCTAGTCTTGACTCCAAGGTTAGGATCTCCAAGAATCTGATTGATTGGGTGATCAATTAACCAGCTTCTTTTGGATTGTCCTCTCTCAGTGGGGTTATCCACAAGGGATATCTCTTCAACTGGGATTGAATCACTAGATTGGACAATTTTAAGTAAGTCAGGGGAGAGAGCAGAGGGAAGGAGTCCTGAGTCATCATTCAGGGTTGTTTCAAAGTTATCAGCACAGTCTAGTCTAGTCCTGAATGTTATGCTCAGTGTCTGTCTCAGCTTGGCCAACTTCTTCATTGACATATGTTGCCTGAGGAGCTGGGATTGAGTCATTCAGCTCGTTTTCATTAGTGTTGATTTCCTCAGGCTGGTATGTCCTCTGTGTGCAGCCTCCTGACTCTTCTGTCCCTAGGTTGTCCCATGTTGGAATGTAGGCATCCACTTACTTATAAGTGGACTTGTCCGAGGCCAGGTTACTCATCCTATTAGTGATTTCTTTGATGGTCTGATCTTTCCTGGACTCAAGAGTAGATTCATAAAAAACAACATGGGGTGTTTCTTCCACCACAAGGGTTCTGAGGTTATATACCTTGAAGGCTCTACTGACTTAGGAATATCCAAGGAAAGTTCCTTCATCAGCTTCGCTATCAAAGATTTTCAATTGCCTTTTCCCATTGTTGTGAATGAAACACCTACAACCAAAAATATGTAAGTAGAATACCTGGGGTTTCCTCCCATTCCATAGCTCATAGGGGGTTTCGCCTTGAGTTTTGGTGAGCATGGATCTATTTTGAGTGTAACAGGCAGTATGTATGGCTTCAGCCCAGAACCTTTTGGGGATTTGTGCATCAGCAAGTATGGTTCTGGCAGCCTCCTTCAGTGTCCTGTTTCTCCTTTCAGCTACCCCATTTTGTTGAGGAGTTCTTACAGCTGATGTCTCATGGGATATACCTGACTTATTGCAAAAGTCAGTAATAATGGAGTTAATGAACTCAGTACCTTTATCAAATCTAATCCTGACAATAGAAAGATCCTTTTCATTTGATATTTTCCTGAGTAGTTCAGGTAGCCTGAGTTAAGTATCCTTCTTGCTGGACATGAAGATCACCCATGTGAATCTTGAGAAGTCATCAACTACCACCAGGGTGTATTTGCTTCCATTAATGTCGGCTGGTGTGATAGGTCCAAATAGGTCTATGTGCAAAAGTTGAAGTACTCTGTCAGTGGAGGGTTTTGTTTTACTTTTGAATGATGCTCTCATTTGCTTCCCTTCTTGGCAAGCTTTGCAAATGTGGTCTTTGTTGAACACCTCATTAGGTATCCCTTCCTGTAGACTCAGCCATGATATCATGTTTAGTGTCTTGAAATTCAAATGGTTGAGTCTTCTGTGCCATAGCCAAGTCAGGTCACTTGAGCTTTTGGCAAGGAGACAGGTTTCTTTTAGACAAGATTTCCAATCTGCAAGATAGACATTTCCTTTCCTAGACCCTGTTAGTAGTACCTGTGTGTTTGATGCATTTCTTACACAACATAGGTTACTTGTAAACTCAACATTATATCCTTTATCACAAAATTGGCTTATAGAAAGCAGGTTATGTTTCAGTCCACTGACATATGATACATTTGTTACCTGGACTGACCCTATCATCAGGGTACCATAACCTTCTGTGATTCCTTTAGAGTTGTCACCAAAGGTGACCAATGGGCCTTTCTTTTCCTTGTAGTTAGTCAGGAGACTTTGGTTGCCTGTCATATGCCTTGAGCAACCACTATCCAGATACCAGTCATTTTGAAAATCCAAAGAGTCCTGTACAAATATTAATTCTTAGGTACCCATTTTGTGTTGGGTCCTATTTGGTTAGCTGTACCTTTAGGGATCCAAATCTGCTTTACAGTCCTAGTTACTTTGGACTGGTTGATTTTTCTTCCATAAACATCTACATAGACAGTGGACTCCTTAAATGCCCTAGGAGTTGACTGCCTATAAGTGTTAGTCCTCTGTGGAATAGGTGGCCTGATATACCTCATGTTCCTAGAGGACTTTGGTGCAGCTGGCCTAAAGTGCTGTTGATAAGGAGGGATATAACTCCTCTCATAGGGCATATATGAGGGTGGTTCCCTGTAGTGAACCCTTCTGTCAGCTCCCCTGCCAGAGGGTTCAGACCAGTTTGTCCTCTGCCTAGATTGTCTCCTAGTAGAAGATCTAGGTTGAGGATAGGTGTACTGAACATTACTCCATTTTTTTCTAGAAGGTTGGTCTCTCCTTTGGAGTTGGTTCTTCTTGGAATTTATTCTGGGAGGTGTATAGGCTGTTCTAGCCTTGTTTGTGGGCCTACTAGGCACTATCACCTCCTTAGTTGGTTCAGCATGCCTTTTGCCCTTATCAAGGGTCCTTCTGGGATTCTTAGAGGATCTTACAAACACTCTCTCACCACTGCTAGTGGATGCAGTGTTGAGAGGGCCTTCTGAGGATGTACATGGGAAGAATCCTATCCCATGTCTGCTAGCAAAAGAGGGTTTATTCAGAGATTCTAGCTTTCTCAGCAGGTGATCCTCAGATTCCTTCAGCAAATTTACATTGCTGATTAGGGTTTTGACTTGGATAACTTGCTCATTGTTTTCACTAGATAGCCTGATCTGATCACTGGTCAGTCCCCTGATCAGTTCATCCTTTGCACTGACCTGACTCTTGAGTGTTTCCACTTCATTTGTCAGGGCAATGGTTTGGGATGCTGAGGCAAGGTCTGCCTCAATCTCAGATTCAGCTAGCTTGGCATTATCATTGGCTAGCATCCTATTCTCTTCCTCAAGAGTGAGGTATGCCTCTTGCAGCCTGGAGAAGTCAACCATCAATTGTTCTAAAGAGAACTGAAGGTTGAGGTCCCCTGCTGACTCTGAGCTGGGCTCAGGTGAGTGTTCTACTAATTGACAGAGTTGGGATTGTACCTCAGGTTCCTTATTGGCCATGAGGCATAGATCATCATCACTGCTGTCAGTGAACATTTCCTCAGAGGAGCTTGCAGCTTGCTCATCTTCTGCCACCATTGCTGTCCTTTCCAGTCTCCTGTCCCTCTTGGCTTGCCTTTCCTTCCTCTCCTTAGTACTTAGCTGAGGACAGTCATACTGGAAGTGGCATGTCTTGTTGCACTGATAGCATCTTTTGTTGTCATCATCTTCAGCTTCTTCCTTGTCTTTCCTTCTGGAATCTGATTTTGAGGTGGATTCCTCACCTTTGTGATTTCTCTTGTATTCTTTCCCAGGTTCCTTTTCATCCCTGGGAATGAATCTGGACTTCTTCTCCTTGGTGTCCTGATAATATCTTTTGTATTTGCCAAATCTTGAATTCAGCTTTTCAAACCTTCTTGCTAGAAGGCTCATTTCTTCTTTCAGCTCAGCTTTGCTCTGGGATTCACAGGGTTTGTTGGCTTTCTTGATCTTGGCTGGTTCAGCTTCAGAACTGTTTGCCTTGAAGGCTACTCCTTTCTCAGATGAGGAAGGCTCTTCTGTAACTCTCTTTTTGTTCAGGTCAAACTCATAGGCCTTGAGTTTTGAAAACATTTGTTGCATAGACATGTTGCACAGATCCTTTGTGTTCTGCATCATGACAGAGTAAACATCCCACCTAGGTTAGAGTCCCCTGAGAATTTTGAGATCAACCTCCCTCTTGGTGTAAACCTTTCCAAGGGAGTTTATCTTATTCATGATGTCAGTGAACCTGCCATCAAGTTGGTCAATGGTCTCATTTGATTCCATTGAGAATTGTTGATACTTTTGAACTGCCACTGGCAATTTATTTTCTTTGATTTTGTCAGTACCCTCACACAGGAGGGCCAGAGTGTCCCATATCTCTTTTGAAGTTGTACAATGAACAACCCTTCCCATGACAGAGTCAGGAATGGTTGTGTACAATATATTCATGGTTACAAAATTGAGATTATGTCTCTTCCTCTCATCAACAGTGAAGTCATCTTCATCCTTAGGCCACTCTTCTATAGGATCATTAATTTGAGCTTGTGTGATCCTAGGATTAGCAATCATAAAGACAAAGGGACCTCTAGTAATTACTCTGAGCATTTCATCATGTACACAGGCTAGGTGAGCCCTCATCCTAATTTTTCAGAAATCATAGCCTTCTACTGGGAACTGGGGCAGCTTGTGATGTGCTAGATGATTGAGAGGATTGGTTCCCATGTTGGAGTCTGAACTCCCTACAACATTGGTATTGGCTGCTCCTGTGGCTGTGTTCCCTCTGTTGATTGATCCTTCTGCTTGAGTAGACATTTTGAAAGAAAAAAACTCCAAGTGTGGTTAGTCAGATCAGTTCAAATGACCACTGATGATATATCAAGGCAGTGGTTCTTAAAACCCCTGCTCTAATACCACTTGTTGGTCCCAAATAGACAATAATAGGTGTATTGGGGGGGGGGAATACACCTGTAAGTACAGATTTTTCAAAGAGTAGTTTCATAGCAGACTTTAAAAGCACAGGCTACCTAATTAAAAATCACTGGACTTGAAGGTCGCCTGATAAGTGGCCTGTGGGTTTGATCAAAGTTTTAGTTGTGCAGCGGAGTAATTCAAAAAATCTTGAAGTTGTTAACTCACACAAAAGGATTAAGGCACACAAGACACATGGGATTTATAGTGGTTCGAAGATAAACTCTCCTACATCCACTCTTCCTGATTTAACAGGAGAATTCCTTAACCACAGGAATTCCTTGTTTTAGAGTGCCAATGTGCACTGATGAAGAACAACTCCTCTTGATCTCTAGGATTTTCACTGAGTCCTAGTCCTCTGTAGATTTCAGACCGAGACACTCCTCATCTTACTTTCTTTCAATTCACAGCCTTGAACCTATTTCAGTTTAAGGGCTTGAGTTTTCCAACTAAGGTTGAGATAACCCTTTACAATGATGAGCAGTTGTTAGGATATTCTTGTTAGATGTTTTGATGATATTATAAACTAATCAGCTTGTAATAGGACCAGCTGAACCTGTTAGTCAGCTGATGAATAGTTAGGATTAGATAGGTTTTGGTAAGGGGAATCAACCTTGCTGCCTAGAAGATTCGAAGCTTTCATAGAGAAGAAGACCAGCTAAGGCCTTGAGGACATAGCCGATTCTAGAAGACAGAAGACTTGAGCAGCTGGCACTAGTTATCTGGAGCAGAACATCAGAAGAGCCAGATCAACTAATGTCTGAAGATCAGCTGATGCCGGAAGATCAGCTGATATATGAAGATCAACTGAGCACGTCACAGACAAGACAAGGACCAAGGATCAAGGTCTCCAGACATGGTCCAGAAGATCAGCTGAGGTGCATATCAGCAGACCAGCACATCAGCTGAGGTCCAAGTATCAGCAGACCGATACACCAGCTGAGGAGATAGATCAGCTGGAGTCTTGTGCTCCGCCCAGATTCTTCGGAATATCTTTAAGGGTTGACTTGCGACAAAATAGAAGATTCCCAGAATAGAAGATCAATCAATCAAGGGGACAAACTTGATTGATTGTGGTTCACGAAGATTTCTGGGAATCATGAAGGGGATTCAATCAATCTCGATGATTGATTGATTCCGAATTTATAGGATCTCAGATTTCGAGCCTATCTCAATGGCTAGTTATTTGGACCTATAAATAAGAGTGCTAGTGATGATTTCAAGGATCGATACATACGCGTTTAAGCTTGCAGAAACTCTGTTAAAATCTTCACTCGTACTCAAATACCATTATTCGATATTAATTCTTTGTAAGCTTTGAAGAAGCTGTAAGAAGTCGATTGCTTTTAAGCATAAACATTTTGTAAGAGAGTAGTACTCTCAAAGTGAGTGAGTGAGTGAGAAGATAGTGGAGAGACCCACAAGTCCAGTTGGATTGTGGAGAGTGGAGTAGGACCTTCTTGTCCGAACCACTATAAATCTTTGTGTCTCGTGTTCTTTCTTTTCTGTTCTTTATTTGTGCACTAATTACTAAACAGGTTTTCATTAAAACATTTCCGCACTCTTACACAGCGCACATTTTCAAAACCAGATTGTCTCAAATTGTCTACTGGTTTTTAAAATAAGCCTACAATTGGAAAAAGGTTTTGAAACTCCTCAAGTCTATTCAACCCCCCCTTCTAGACTTGACTCAGTGTTTCTAACTCTAAAACCTGCCTTTGGGACCAACAAGTGGTATCAGAGCTGTGTGTCCAAAAGACCATAACCTGAGAAAGCTTTTGGTGGTCACCTGGACAGATCCCTGAAAACCGTTTTAGAAAATCTTGTGTGCATTTTATCTAACCACTTGCAGATATGGCTTCCTACAAGAAGAGTGGATCCAAGACAAGGAAGCTGCCTGAATTCTCCATAGAGGACTATGACTACTGGAAATTCAGAATGGAGAATCATCTTGGAGCCATTCATGATAGGATGCTGGATCTTCTGGAGGAAGGGCCTATCATATTTTACTGGGAAGGAGTAAGTGATGGCAAGACTCCAGAAGCAGAGATCAGTGAATGAAGGAAGCCAGAGAAGAAGAAGAGTGAACTGAATGATGCTGAAAGAAAACTCTTCAATCTGGATCAAGTGGCAAGAACGGAAATTATTGAGACACTGTCAAAAGAGTACATCGAGAAGATCAAGACCTACAAGACAGCTAAAGAGATGTGGGAAAAACTCTCTTTACTGTGTGAAGGGACTAATCAAATAAAGGAGAATATGCTTCAAGCCGTTCTTCACACTTTTGACACATTCAAGATGAAAGCTGATGAGACAATTGATCAGCTTGATATGAGATTAACAAACATCTTGAATAAGGCAAGCTCCTTAGGGAAGGAATACTCGGAGAAGGAGATCAACAACAAAATTCTGAGATCTCTCACTCCCAGATGGAGAGTGAAGGTGACTGTGATCAAGGAGACAAAGAATTTATCTGAAATGAGTCATCATACACTTTTATCTCATCTGAAGGCACATGAGTTCGATATTCAAGAAGAACAAGAAGATGAGACTCCAAGTTCATCAGCTACAAAGAATGTTGCATTCTCTGTTGCAGCTAATAGTTAAGAGAAGTCCTCTACTCCAGAGGACATGAGCTTAAAGGAGCAACTTGCTTTGCTAACCAAGAAGTTTGACAATATGTCAAACAAGTTCCAGAAGTACAGATCCCATTGGAAGAAGAACAAGGGTGATTCTTCCAGGAGATACCAGAAGTCATCTGATTCCAGAAGACCATCAGATGAGCAGGAGACTAGATACAAGTCTCCAGAGAGAAGGAGGGAACCAAGTCCCAGGAGAGGAGGAGATGGTGTACGCTATTCTTGCAACAAGCCAGGGCATCTCAGCTATGATTGTCCTCAGCTTACACCAAGGGAGAGAGAGGAGAAGAGGATCAAGAGAGATCGCATATTTGCTGATAAGAGAGCTCTACTGGCAGAGGAGGAGAAGCAGGACCTCAGCTCATCCTCATCTTCATCTGATTTTGAGTCAGAGGAAGACATATGCCTTATGGCTAAGGTAGAAGAGGTAAATTCTCCTACCCCCTCTGTTAGCTCGTCTTGCTCTTCTACCTATTCTATGGAGTTAGATATACACAAGTTGTTATCTGATCTCCAATCCTCCTTAAAAGTTTGCTCTAAGCTAGAAGAGGAGAACTCTAGTCTGAAAGCTGAAGTTCAAACCTTGAGATAGGATCTGGAAAGGGCTAGACTGCCAGTGATATCCTATGACTCACATGCTAACAAGTCTGCTGACTTAATAGCAAAATGTGAGGAACAGGAGAAGCAGATAGAAAAGCTGCTTTCTGAGAACACTGTCTTCAGTGAAGAACATACTCGGCTAACAGCTAAGTTCGATGAACTCTTCAAGCAGAATGAACCGACAATTAAAAATTCACAGCAGCTTCAGCTGAAAGTGGATCAGCTGACTAAGGTAAAAAATACCGTGTCTGAAATAGCTGAGTCCTCACAAACTGTGAATGACAAAAGGGTTCTTGGTTATCCCAAATCCAAACCACAAAAGAAGAAGAAGGTGACAGTGGGCTAATTTGGGATCCTCGGAAGGGTAAAGGGCCAGCTGAGCCTGCATCTGTATCAGAAGGGTAAAAGAGCAGAGGGACAGAAAAGGTCCCAGCTGGACAGAATAGCTCTAAAGCTCAGAAGTCTGCTGGAGATCACAAGGTTCCAGCAGAGCAGAAGAGTACTAAAACTCAGAAGCCTGCTGATAACCAACATAAATCTAAAGCTCAGAAGCCCCAAGACCAGAAGAGGCATCCAAGTCATAGCTCTGCTAGGACGAGGAGACCTCAGCAGAATCAGTAGAGGAATGATAAGCCTGGGCCATCTCAGCAGAGTAAGCCCAAGCGAAACAGACCTCAGCCCTGGGTTACATTTAATGTAACCAAAGTAGGCAAGCCTTCACCGGCTAAAGTATATGAGTCATTCAGAGGCTCAAGCCGAAACTACCCTTTTGAGCAGCCCACCTACAAAAGCCTGCTGTTATCACTCATCCCCCCAGAAGAGATCCTCTGAGGGAGATAATTTTTGTGGACAAGTATGGTAGAAGGTTGAGATCTACTAAACCTAATAAGAATGATCTCTACCTGTGGATCCAGAAAGTTGATGCTAACCAATCAGGACCCAATGTAAGGGCGCCTAAAGCCTGATTTCTTATTTCAGGCAAACTCTGGCCCAATTGAGAGAGGAGAAGCCAAGAACCACATCTGGTACATTGATAGTGGATGCTCAAAGCATATGAATTTTGAAAAGCATCTTCTCCAGGACTTCGTGACACTTGATGGGCCTAGAGTTGTATTCGGTGACAACAATTTTGGAGTCACCAGAGGAGTTGGTACTCTGCTGATCAAAGGAACAAGAGTTGAAGAAGTCTACTATGTAGATGGGCTTATGCACAATCTTCAGTCTGTATCCCAATTCTGTGATAAGGGATATTCAGTAAGATTCTCTAAAAACTCTTGCCTTGTTGTTAATGATTTAAATGAGCAGGTGCTACTAACTGGCCTCAGAAGAGGTAATATGTATCTTGTAGATTTTGCAAGCTGTCCAGCTGACTTATGCTTGGTTGCTAAAAGCTCCTCAGAGATCAGCTGGCTCTGGCACAAGAGATTAGGTCATCTGAACTTCAAGACTCTCAACAAGGTTTCAAGGAAGGGTCTAGTCAGAGGACTTCCTGTCACGTCCTAAAATTCTATGCATTTCAATTCAGCGGAAGTCTTGATTTTAAATAAATAAATTTAATAAAAGATCCTTTAGAACGTGAACCCTTTTTACTTGAAATAAAATTCTTTTCTTTGAAAACCCTTTTTGAACTAAAATCAGAGTAATAATTTGAAACAAATAAATCATACATTCAATTTAAATAACTCGTTCAATACATCCATAGAATTCATAATATATCATTGCAAATATTCATAATATTTTTCAATAATATTCACATGTGAATTAAACTTATTCTAATATCATTCAACACATAAGTCATCAATTAAATTATGCAATGAATCATAAATAATTCATGAACAGCAGTTGGTACCTAAAATTTTTGAAAACAGCTAGGGTGCACTCATCAAAATTGCATGTGTATAAAAACAGTCATTAACTGATACTAAATCCATTTTCTTAAATACTATTATCTTGCCAATCATCCTAAGACCTCTATATACTCAAATAAATCATATTAAACATATTATAAGTACTTGCCATGAAAATCACTTTTTAGAACACATGTAAAGCTCGTAAAACAAAGTTGTAGGACTAATTTCAAGCTGAAACTTTAAAACGATTTTGCTCCAGGTTTATGACTGAAATAACTTAATATTTTAAGGCTGATAAACTGCCAAAATTTCAAAAATTGGCTGGGCATAAATTCGGTATTTTTAAAACAAGAATTTTGACAACTAGAATCACATAAAGGACTAAAACTGGAACCTCGACTTCTACTAAGTAAAAACTCATGAAAATTGGACAATATGCATTATAAATCATGGCAAACATTCTGGTAAAATTTCATAATTTTTGGAGTTATAAAACTTAACTTATCGATCATGCAAACTAAGGACAATAACTAATTTCTTAAGAACAATTAAACACCTAAATTAACTCTTATCCATGCATCAAACTTCGTCCATCAGCTGCTAATTAATAAAATAATTTCATCAACTTAACTTCTAAAACTCATGCAAATTAACACATAATCATAAAATAATACCTCATGAAAATCATTATTAAATCTCATAATTCATCAAACCATAATAAATCCTAAATCAAACATCTACGTGTCCATGCACTCAACGAAATAAAACATGCAAACGTCTAGTCTTGTGGCAAACATAAAAGTGCCGAAAATCATGAATAAAACTCTTGCAACTTAATAAAATAAAAGCCTATTTGGTTTGTTAATAAAATCTTCATCCTTTAACTTCTTTAACTCGCATCACATCCACCTTCCTCCGCATTGCCAATCTCGTCATCTTTACTCTTGAAAATCTGAAAATATAATTCGGTGTAGGGGTGAGCAATTATAAAATAATCACTACGTGAGGATAGTTTAGTTCGAAGTCTAAATATAATGGACATGTAAACGTGAAAACATACCAATCATTCTTAACCTTTGATACGACTTAAGCTTATCCCTCTTTGATACTACATAAGAGCATCCATTCTTTGATACCACATAAGGATATCCATTCTTTGACACCACATAAGGGCATCCCTCTTTAATACTACTTAAGAGCACTCATCTTTGACACCACATAAGGGCATCCATCTTTAGTACTACTTAAGAGCACTCATCTTTGACACCACATAAGGGCATCCCTCTTTAGCACATAAACACATGAACACATCAAACATAGTATTTAAAAATCGAACTAGAGTTACCACTTTTCACCGTTTAAACCCCCACCTTTTCTTGTCTTGAAAATATAGAAGTGTTGTACGTTGGCTTGCTAATTCCTTGCTCTAAGAACTCTAAAAAATCTGCCCTTTTACTTCTACAAGCTGCTGAAAACTGGTCCTCTAACTTCAATACATGGCCGAATTTCGGTGCTAGGTGGCTGCCGATTTTTCTTGGGTGTCTAAGGGTTTTGGGGACTTGATCAATACATATTTATAGGAATGGAAAAGTAGGGTTTGGGGCATTAAAGAGGCTGACCGAATTTGAAGGAAAAGAGGAAAGAAATTGGCCCATAATCTTGGTGTATCTCTATTTCCATACTTGACAACTTATTTCCTTATTTAAAAGATGCTTACCATCTCTTTATTCTTATGATACTTAACCTTCAAGCATGTACTATTCTCTTGCATAAGAATATGACTTATTTCCATAAATAAAGATACTAGAAATCAAAGTCTTAATGCTCCTTAATTTTCGAAAATTGCTTAGTGTCCAAGACTCCTTATTTTTGAAAATAATACTAGTACTATCCCAAGTGTTATTTAATCCTATTCTTGGTCAAAACCTCATAAAGTCAAATCCCTAAATTTATTTCCTCAAATACTAACATGCCCTTAATGAATTAATACCTAAGGAAATACTATTCTTAGAGGACTAATACTATAACCTCAACAATAATATTATTCTCCCCAACTTCTAATAAAATTCGAAACTTAATACTACTTAAGGGTGCAATTAATACTAATTGGGACAACTAATACTAAGCAATTAATTAAGAAATACTAAAGCTTAGCAACTTAAAGGACTAAACCTTAAACACACACAAAACTCACGCCTAAAATAATAATTAAAGGACTAAAAAACTGCTGCCTATGCGGGGTGTTACACTTCCAAATGAGGTGTTTGCATCTGATCAGAAGTGTGATGCCTGTCAGAAAGGGAAGGAGACCAAAGCCTCATTCAAGGATGTGCTGAGTACTTCAACAACTAAAGCACTCCAGCTGCTCCATATGGATTTATTTGGACCAGTCTCACCTCTTAGCTTCAGTGGAAGGAAGTACACACTGGTGGTTCTTGATAATTATACAAGATTCACTTGGGTGGTGTTCTTGTTCAAGAAGAGTGAGACTATGATCAAGATGCGGGAGTTGTTCAAAAGGATCCAGAAGGAGCTGGACCTCAGCATAGTCAGAATCAGAAGTGATAAAGGTACTGAGTTTCTTAACTCTATTGTTTCTGACTATTGCAGGGAAAATGGTATTCAGCATGAGACATCAGCTGCCAGAACACCTCAGCAGAATGGGTTAGCTGAGAGGAGGAATAGAACCCTCAAGGAGGCAGCAAGGACCATGTTAGCTGAATATCAGACTCCTCAAAGATTTTGGGCAGAAGCCATCAACACTTCTTGCTACATCCAAAATAGGTGTTTACCCGTTAAGAGACATGGCAAGACTCCCTATGAGATGTACAAAGGTAAATCTCCTAACCTTTCCTTTGTCCATATTTTTGGATGTAGGTGTTTCATTCATGACAATGGAAAGACCAAGTTAAAGACCTTTGATGCTAAGGTTGCTGAAGGAATATTCTTAGGATATTCTGGAAGCAGCAAAGCTTATAGAGTCTTTAATTAGGTCTCTCTTTGTGTGGAGGAGACACCTCATGTTGTATTTGATGAATCTATTCATGACCACAACAAAGAGAAGCTAGCACATGTGATGGATCAGCTGAATCTGTCAGACAAGCCAGATCTGATTAAGGTAGTGGTACCTAGGATTGAATTAGATTCAGATTCATATGATGAGCCCAAGTCAACTGATAAGCCTTCATCAGCACCAGATGATGGCACATTGACTCCTGACACTAACCAAGGGGGAATGTCAGATAGAACCTAAGAGGAGCAGACCATGGCACCTCAGAGGGGTAAAAAGAAGCTGTCTGACTTCCCAGCTGAGCAGATCTTAGGAGATCCAAGTATAGGTGTTCAGACCAGAAGAAAGCTAAACTTGGGTGCTCAGTTCAGCTGTTATGTGTCTCTGATAGAACCCAAGAATATTCCTGAAGCTCTTGAAGATCCTAACTGGATTGTAGCTATGCAAGAGGAGCTAAATCAGTTTGCAAGACAAGAAGTTTGGACTCTAGTGGAGAGGCCCAAACATCAGAAGGTCATAGGAACTAAGTGGGTCTTCAAGAACAAGAAGGATGAAAATGATGTTGTGGTGAGAAACAAGGCAAGGCTAGTAGCCCAGGGGTATTCACAGTCAGAGGGGATTGACTATGATGAGACATTTGCTCCTGTGGCCAGACTAGAAGCCATCAGATTGTTTCTGGCCTATGCTGTTTTCAAAGGGTTCAAGGTATATCAGATGGATGTCAAGTCAGCCTTTCTGAATGGAATCCTGTCAGAAGAGGTTTATGTGGAACAACCACCAGGATTTGAGGTTGGGAACAAGGTCTATAGGTTGCAGAAAGCTTTATATGGACTCAAGCAGGCACCTAGGGCATGGTATGACACTCTATCACAGTTCCTGTTGGATAGTGGATTCAGCAAAGGAAAGATAGACAGGACCTTGTTTAGAAAAGAAGATGGACATGATATCCTTTTGGTGTAGATTTATGTGGATGACATCAACTTCGGCTCCCCCAACAAGCAGATGTGTGATCAGTTTAGTAAGCTGATGACAAGCAAATTTGAGATGTCCATGATGGGGGAGATAACCTATTTTCTTGGACTTCAGGTGAAGCAGATGTCCAATGGAACTTTTATCAGCCAAGCTAAATATGCTAAGAACTTGATAGAAAAGTTTGGAGTCAGTAGCAGCACAGAAGCTAATATTCCAATGATAGCAAACTTTAGCATGGATCCAGATGAGGCTGGTGAGAAAGTGGATCAGACACAATATAGAGGACTTATTGGTTCTCTGCTGTATCTCACTGCCAGTAGACCTGATATCAGCTTTGCTGTAGGAGTTTGTGCAAGATTTCAGGCGTATCCTAAGAAATCTCATCTGGAAGCAGCTAAGAAGATTGTGAAGTATTTGAAGGGTACTTACAATCTAGGCCTCTGGTACCCAGCTGATGACAACTTTCAGCTGAGTGGGTACTCAGATTCTGACTATGGAGGTTGCAAGATTGATAGGAAGTCAACTTCAGGCACATGTCAGTTTATGGGAAGTAAGCTGATCTCTTGGTTATCCAAGAAGCAGACCTCAGTAGCTACTTCCACAACTGAAGCAGAGTACATTGCTGCACCTAGCTGCTGCTCTCAGCTGCTTTGGATCAGACAACAGCTGAGAGATTACCATGTGATCACAGAAGAGATACCCATTTTCTGTGATAGCACAAGTGCAATAGCCATTACTCAGAATTCAGTTCTTCATACCAGATGTAAGCATGTGGACATAAGACATCATTTTCTTAGAGATCATGCTGAGATGGGTGACATCAGGATGGAGAAGATTCACATAGAGAAGCAGAGAGCAGATGTTCTTACCAAGCCTTTAGTAGAGGTAAGATTCAGAGAATTAGTAGCAGAGTTAGGAATGGTAGATGGAGGAGCAGTTCTTTAGTAAGGGAGAAAAATGTATTCTAGATAGTCAACTGGAAATCAGTAGAGGGGGAATCTGCTGAGGTAATCAGCTGATCTGGTATGTCTCTTTATTCTTTCGTGTTCTTTTCCCATCTTGTTATTTCTAACTTGATTCAGGTATAAGTCATGAGAGTCAGACAAGGCCACTTCACCTCAGCTGATCCATGTCAGCTGACTTAGAGGACCCAGATGAGCAGAAAAGGTTTTACTGAAGGATTCTTCTTACCAGCTGATCTTGCCACGTCTGCTACTCGATAAGTATACTCCTTTTATGTTTTTAAAATTGATATTTTTTTTAAATCTTTTCCAAAATTTGATAAATCCCTAATTTCTAAAATTATTTTTTAGAAAATTGACAATCAAATCTTTTTACTTTCGAAAATTTAGGGATTTATTACATTTTCCAAAATTCGGTGTCAGTGGTAATTAATTTTTCACCGCCCAAATTACATCACAAAAGTTTTTAATAATTACCTTTTACCAAAAGGCGGAATTTTTGGCGGCCAAAATTATTTTTAAACCTGACACCTACACATCACCCCTATAATTCTCAAAGGTCATTTAATCTGGACCATTGATTTATGTGATGCAATATACCAATCCACGATCTAAATTGATTGGTTTTATTTTGGAAAAACTGCTCATCTCCCCCGATTTGTATAAATACCTTTTAACACTCTTTCTAAAAACCTTTCCGCTCCAAAATCTTTCTATCTCTCTATTCTCTTGTCTACAAATTTTCTCTGTTCCTCTAATATTTGTGTTGAAGTTATGGATGATAATGCGATGAAGAAGATGCTCGAGAAGATGTATGCTGAGATGTGTGTCGATTTTGAGACGACACGGGTTCCAGAGATTAGGGAGATTCTGGATATGCTTCAATCTCAGAATCTGAGGACATTCATCTCAATGACGCCACCACACTACAAGACCCTGAACTACTACGCCTTTCATTTCTTGGTTAAGGCTCAGTTCAGCGAGAACTCGATTGGATCCCTTGTGGATGGGTTACCCATAGTTTTGTCCAAAGATGTTGCTGCCAGGATCTTTGGGCTTTCATCCACTGGTGTTCTTCCCCACACCTACAAGGAATCGGAACACCTGATTACGTTTCAGATGATGGCGAGAAGTAGTCAGAGGAAAAAGACCTCAAATTTGAAAAAGAATATGATGAGGAGAAGGTATCGTTTTCTGATGGATGTCGTGAACAAGGTCATCCTTGCAGAGCAGGGGAGCTTGGATGCCTTGACCAAACTCCGCCTAAGTGTGGCTCGCACCATTCTTGATGCAGTTCAAGCAGACTGGGTGAGTTTGCTGTGGTTTCGCTTGGAGCAGGAGTCCAAGAGATGTGTAGCTGAAGTTGTGAACGGTCAGCAGATCTACAAGATGAAATCCAAATGTTCTATGGCTACCAAGATTACTATAATCTTGAGACATTTGCTGCCAGAGCACAAATGGAAAGGGGAATGGATTGTTGATTACAATCACCCCAAGTTCCT
>JAPKLY010000488.1:63407-91639 GCA_026898435.1 Prunella vulgaris | reverse complement strand
GGGAAATTTCCAAGCGAAAGCTCTCAAGAATCCAAGCACTCAAAGCATACTTTGAACAACACTCTGCAATTAAATTTCCCTAGTGTTGTAGTAGGATTCACTCTGTATTTGCTTAGTCTTGATAGCTCTTATCTTTAGCATTGCTTTGTATTGCTAGGGCTATCCTTAGTTGGAAACCAAGAATACTAAACCACTCAGGGTGTGAGATTGGTTGGTTAGAAGGACTGGGACTTGTAAAACGCCCAGGGGTCAGTTCCTAAGAGAGGAAGTTGGCTATTCGTGTCCCTTGGCACGTAAAAACCAAGTACCTATCCTCAGGGTTTTGAGGGCAGCTTCCAGTTAAATCAGGTTGTGGACGTAGGAGTTGGTTATCTCCGAACCATGTTAAAGAGACCCTTGTGTGCTGATTTACATTCGTGTTCAGGATCATAATTGTCATTCATATTAAATTGAGCATACTGCATTGTTTTGATCTTCAGGCTGAATCAATCATCCTGAGCCTTAATATTGTGCACCAGCCTTAACCACAAATTTACTAAGCAAACTCAGAGAAAAGTTTTCAGAAGCTAAAACGAGTAGAAACTAAGGGCTCACATTCCGCACGTACTCTAGCTTACTGAGATAGTAGTCCAACTGACTTGCTTCTGAGCAGTCAGTAGGTTTGTTATCTCTACTGAGCTTCCGAGTACATTACTCACACTCAGCCTATCTGACTCCATTAGTGACTTGTCCCTGCTGCCCCTGCGGACTATCAGTTTTGCTGAGTAACATCAGGATCTTCCTGACTGAGCGTGTAAGAGTATTTTTCTGAGTCTTCAGAAAAATCTGACATCAGTGTATTCCCCCCATACACTGATTTAACTCGTTTCGGGACCAACGGATGCCTTGGAGGTTAAGGAACCATCCCCGTTGACCTCACCTGAAGGTCTTTGGAAGGTTGCACGGGCTCTGCTGCTCAAAGATGGAGTAGCTCTGGATTGCCTAGAAATGGTGGATTATGAGTTTATCCCTCCAGCAGAGGACTTTTCCATATCTCATGTTGACCAGGTGACTCCTGATTTCTTAAATACAATGAAAGAGTATTTTGATGATCATATCAGGAAGGTCAAGGCCACTCTGCTGGCGGCCAAGTCTGCTGCTCCTTCTCTTATTGAGAAGCATGTCCACCAAGTCTTGCTGGACCACAGAAACAAGTTAAGGGATGCCCTTGAAGATGGCTTGTATGTGACGAGAAATGAGCTCTTCTTCTCTCGGAAGAGGATTGAGCAAACGGCAAAGGCTTTTCTTCATGATGCCAATGCTTTTTTCTCGGCTGAATCAGAGAAGATCAGTCTGCTCACTTCCAATCTGGAGAGAGAAGTGGCATAATGCAAGGATGGTCAAGCTGACCTCAGAGCTGCTGTTGAGAAGATACCTACTTCACTTCCCTCTTCGTCTGCTTTTGATGATATCAAAAAGGGGGAAGAGAAGAACTCAGCTGATATTGCTACACTACAAGCTGAGACTGTCTCTCTAAAGGCTGAGATGGCCTCCCTGAAGGCTCTGCTGATGGAAAATAATGGTATTTTGTCAGCCAGGATCCAAAACGTTGAAGAGTATGTCAATACTCAAAATCTGGCACAGCAGAAAGCTCAGGAGATGAGAGACCAGAGAATGGCTGAGGCCTTGCAGAGGCAAGAAGAGGTTGCTGAAGAAAGAGAGAAGCAGAAACGTATTATGCATGCTGAGCTTGATGAGAAGCTTGCTAGAGAACTACAGATGGCAGAGATAGAGACTCCAGAGAAGAGAAGCAAGAGGCAGGAGCGAGAGATAAATTATCAACTGGAGAGACGATATCAGAGGAGGATGAAGAAAGAAGGAAGAGCAGTGCCCCAAAGCAGACTCAAGGGTAAGTTTGTTCCTGGAACCGACGAGCCTCTGATTGATGGATCTATTGAGATCTTCACTCCTGATATGAACGAAGCCATGGTCTCACTCTGGAGGACTATCAAAGCCAGAGCTTTCATCCAGTTCTATGTGCTTAGAGGAGAGGATACCAGGCCTGCTGAGGAGAAGAACAGGGAGTTCAGAGAGTGGTTGAAGGAAAACTATCCAGTCTTCTACATGTTAATCACTGGAGTCCTGGTCAAGCTCAGTGCCCAGCCTAAACTTCCAGAGCTTGAACTGTTTCCTACCCCTACTGATGCCAATGGAAATCTTGACTGGGGAGAAGTTCGAAGGATCTGGATGGACATGGTGACTCGCTTCCTCTCAACTCTCCCCGATACTTTAGTACCTGCCTTGAAAGCCATTGAGAAGAGATTCTTGGATTGGATGCAAGTTCCTATCAACAGCAGAAAAGCCTTGGTGTAATAGTCCAGCTGAGTCAGCTGAGGTTAGGGTGCTTATCTTCTGTAACTCTTCTTTGATTTAATGAAGTTCTATATTCCAGACAACTTCTTGTTGTCAGCTGTTTTTATTTTTCTGTCTAAAGGATCTTATCTAAAGATCTTCTTTTCAGTCCTATTTTGATCTTGTATAAATATGTTTATCTTTTGAGATCAGCTGAGTTGGTTTTGATATCATCAAAAAGGGGGAATTTGTTAGGATATTCTTGTTAGATGTTTTGATGATATGATAAACCAATCAGCTTGTAATAGGACCAGCTGAACCTGTTAGTCAGCTGATGAATAGTTAGGATTAGAGAGGTTTTGGTAAGGGGAATCAACCTTGCTGCCTAGAAGATCCGAAGCTTTCATAGAGAAGAAGACCAAGTAAGGCCTTGAGGACTTAGCCGATTCTAGAAGACAGAAGACTTGAGCAGCTGACACTAGTTATTTGGAGCAGAACATCAGAAGAGCTAGATCAGCTGATGTCTGAAGATCAGCTGATGCCGGAAGATCAGCTGATATCTGAAGATCAGCTGAGAACATCGCAGACAAGAGAAGGACCAAGGATCAAGGTCTCCAAACATGGTCCAGAAGATCAGCTGAGGTGCATATCAGCAGACCAGCACATCAGCTGAGGTCCAAGTATCAGCAGACCGATACACCAGCTGAGGAGATAGATTAGCTGGAGTCTCGTGCTTCGCCCAGATTCTTCGGAATATCTTTAAGGGTTGACTTGCGACAAAATAGAAGATTCCCAGAATAGAAGATAAATCAATCAAGGGGACAAACTTGATTGATTGTGGTTCGCGAAGATTTCCGGGAATCATGAAGGGGATTCAATCAATCTCGATGATTGATTGATTCTGAATTTATAGGATCTTAGATTTCAAGCCTATCTCAACGGCTAGTTATTTGGACCTATAAATAAGAGTGCCAGTGATGATTTCAAGGATCTATACATACGCATTTAAGCTTGCCGAAACTCTGTCAAAATCTTCACTCGTACTCAAATACCATTATTCGATATTAATTCTTTGTAGGCTTTGTAGAAGTTGTAAGAAGTCGATTGCTTTTAAGCATAGACATTTTGTAAGAGAGTAGTACTCTCAAAGTGAGTGAGTGAGTGAGTGAGTGAGAAGATAGTGGAGAGACCCACAAGTCCAGTTGGATTGTGGAGAGTGGAGTAGAACCTTCTTGTCCGAACTACTATAAATCTTTGTGTCTCGTGTTCTTTCTTTCTATTCTTTATTTGTGCACTAATCACTAAACAGGTTTTCATTAAAATGTTTCCGAACTCTTACACAGCGCACATTTTCAAAACCAGACTGTCTCAAATTGTCTGCTGGTTTTTTAAAATAAGCCTACAATTGGAAAAAGGTTTTGAAACTCCTCAAGTCTATTCAACCCCCCTTCTAGACTTGACTCAGTGTTTCTAAATCTAAAACCTGCCTTTGGGACCAACAACAGTATCTAGATTGGGTTATCTCAGTAGGCTTCTAAGAATATTACATTGTAAGCCTAAATACAAGGTTGAGCTCTAAGCAATGTGGGCACTTGGGAAACTAGAGTGATTTCGAGTGCTTGAGAATATGATGAACTTTTGAGAACTTTTAGATTTTCAGTTGAGCTTGTTAGTTTTCCCGTGCTTAGCTTCTTCTTCAACTCTTGTATTTATAGACTTAATTTGAAAGACTATCCGTTGGAGAGATAGTTTCAAATTAAGCTATTTTGGTGTTCCAACGTTCTTCAAAATCTTTCTCAGATTTTGGAATGGTCAAATATGTGAAATCTTGCAGTCCAACGTTCTTCAAGATCTTCTTCAGATTTTGGATGGTCACCTTTTAAGTATTAATGGTTGAAAGCTCATTAAATGCCTGCTTAGAGTTGATGCAGCCGCCTTTGAAAACTGTGCCATCCTAGGTTGTTGGTTGATTCTGAACTTGGTACTGACATGTCAGTCTTTTGTGTCAGGTCCGTACATAGGTGGCAGCTTCTCATTGGTCTGACTTAATTGTTCCTCAGTCCAGTCACAACGACTGCATTGAAGTCCTCTATCTTTTTATGAGGTGACTTGGAACATTCTCTTTGCTGCATTTAACACTTCATTTATATGTTGGCTGCTTCCTTCATAAATGCTGAATAGCATTTAATGAATCAGGTGACTTGCCTTCAGGGGAGTCTTTTCAGGCTGATTGAACTTGGTTTTCTAAGGTGCATTCTTCAGTAAATGGGTGTATCTCTAATCCTTCATCAGGCTAGTCTAGTCACATCAGGGTAGTATTAACTTAAGTAGCCTATTTTACATAAACTTGTTTTTCTAACCTTTTATCATAGCCTCCTAACATTTTGGGCTAGATTTCTAAGTCTTAGAGATATATTGAGACATCAGGGGGGTCTTTGGGATTTTATTAAAATATTTTATAAGTCATTTCCCAACAGATGTTAGACGTTCTAGAGGAAGGACCCATCAAGTTGTACTGGGATACCGTTAGCGACGACAAGACTCCAGAAGCAGAATCAGCGAACGAAGGAAACCAGAGAAGAAGAAGAGCGTGTTTTCTGATACTGAGAGAAAGTTCTTCAACCTCGACCCGGTGGCTAGAACAGAAAATATAGAGACATTATCTAAGGAATACATAGAGAATATCAAAACATGCAAGACAACCAAAGAAATGTGGGAAATACTTTCTCTGATGTGCGAAGGCACAGACCAGATTAAGGGGAATAAACTCCAAGATGTTCTCCACACTTTCGACACCTTCAAGATGAAGGCTGATGAAACTATAGATCATCTTGACATGAGGTTGACCAATATCTTGAACAAGGCAAGCTCCTTGGGAAAGAAGTACTCAGAAAGAGAGATCAACAACAAAATCCTTAGAACTCTCATACCCAGATGGAGGGTGAAAGTGACTGTGATCAAAGAAACTAAAAATCTGTCAGAGATCAGTCACCATACTCTACTGTCTTATCTAAAAGCTCACAAATTTGACATTCAAGAAGAAGATCAAGAAGATGAGACTCCATCGTCCTCATCAGCTGCCAAGAATAGTGCATTCTCTGCCACAGCTGATAGTCAAGAGAAGTCCTCCACCCTAGAGGACTTGAGCTTTAGAGTGCAGCTTGCTCTACTGACCAAGAAGTTTGACAAAATGTCAAACAAGTTCCAAAAGTATCGATCACATTCGAAGAAGAATAGGGGTGACTCTTCTAGAAGATACCAGAAGTCATCTGTAGGATCGGCTGCGTTGAGTAGAACTGATGTACTATCCTCGCAAACCAACACGGGTCTTTTCTAGCGTGCTTATGTCCTCACTCGCACGCACCCTGAGAACTTCCCAGGGGGTCACCCATCATGAAATTGCTCCAAGCCAAGCACGCTTAACTTTAGTGTTCTTTCACAATGGGCACCAGAAAAGAAGATGCACTGATGTGGGATAAGTGTCTCTCTCACTGTTCGTAGACAAAAGAGAAAGACAGTAGTCTTCGATCTCGAATCCAACTCTGAGTAGAGCCAGAACTGGAAGGTTAATTAGAAAGTTAAGGAAAATGTCTCAGAACATAGAAGTTATTTAGATAATAACTTCAGAAGGTTAAACTTTCATTGCTGGGAGAATTGGTAAAACCAGAAGTCAGAACTGGACGAATGCCCTAATTCGTACGCAAATTAATATTTACCCGATGAAACTTGGATAAGAAGTATTGGAGTATCAATAATGCTGAAATAGAGATTCTCCTATATTAGTGCGTAGTGAGCACTACCATAAAAAAGGACAAATAAGGAATCATTCTTGTACCAATGAATTGCTATTGGTGACACTTGGCATAAAGGATAACAAACTACCGTATGGTCCCCTCAAGTGGTCCCTTATGACAGATGGGATTTGAGGATAAGAGATTACAATTATACCCTTGAGAGAAAAAGAGGATATACAAAGATTATTATCATTCATAACAAGACACATTACATTTTTTCGTAACACAATCTTTATACAATACACACATATGTCAATGGTAGCTGACTTGGGCATCGGAGGATCAACGCTGGGGTCCCTCCCTGCTTGATTTCTTGCAGATTCTCACCGGAAAACCTCTAGAGCAGGCTGTCGGAGTTGGAAAACTATTTCAGAGGAGCTCCTGCCATCATCTCTGGTTAAAGAAGGATTATATTTAGCTAAACCCATGTAAAACTTGATTCATCCCAACTTGTTAAATTCTTGTTGATGCATGTGACATTTTTGTACACATCAACTGGCGCCGTCTGTGGGAACATTTGAGCTTTGACGTGAGTGTTCCTTTTGAAATCGTTTTGGATGAAAGAATATATAGATTATTAGCAATATTGTTTGCTGAAAATGAGAGATTTGATTTTACCTTTCCTGGAGGAATCTTATGATGAGAAATATGTGTATGATTTGAGTAGGAAATATAATGATTGAAGTTTCTAAATGAATCTGTGAATGAATGCTTCTGCCCTGTGTATGAGATTTTCTTAGAAAATATAATGTGGAAAGGTACTTTTTGAATATGAAAGTCGCTTTTTAGAAAGAAAATTTGGATATGATATCATAAAAGATAATATCCTATGAATAATCTTGAAGATGAATGTATGCATGCCCAGTTTGTAAAAAGACGAACGTTATGGTTTTTAGATATGAACATGGGATATGATCCTTGAATCGATGCTGTTATTATTATTGGGATATGATTTAAGGAGGTAAGAATGTGTTTCTGGAGAAACTTAAACAAATTGATATAGTTGTTTCAATGAAAGTTATTGTTTTAAGTTATGTTTGAGGAACACCTTATGATAAAAATGATGAACCAATTATTTTTGATCCATAAAGGTAGAAATGACTGAACCACTTCCTAAGAATCTGGGAAAAGATTTTGACAAAGCTGCCAACACACCGGTTAGTATGGATACTCCGGCAACAGTAGTGTTGGATGAAGGAACTCCGGGTACGAACCCATATCCGAATGATTCTTCATTGGTCTCGATGACTCCAGAATACCTGAAAAGTCTGATACAGTTAGCAGTGACTAGCACCTTGTCGGCCAGAACTTTAGAGATGGGGGCTCCACCGGGGACACTGATACCTCGGTTGGAGATGCCTCCACCTGCCAAAAATGAAAATACAATGGCTGAAATGCTTAGATCTGGACCTCAAATTGAACCTGTGGTCAGAACTCAAAGCATGCCAAAGAATAGGGCCTGGAATGTGCCCGGAGAAAATAGGGCCTGGAATGTGCCCAGAAAAAATAAGGCTTGGAACGTGCCCAACACATCACCTCTTCCCCTGGGAGACGTCCCAGGGGAAGAAGATGTGAGAACCAGAATTGGTAGGACAGCTGCCGGCGGATCTGCCGCCAGAGATGAGAGAATGGCTACCAGAACCGGTACCAAAGGCTCACGATTAGTTGAGTATGAAAGTGGTGATTAAGAAGAAGAAGCTGAATCCATAGCAAAAGCCACTACAAACAAAGAACTAGCTTCTCTGAAACGAGATATGGAAACAATTAAGAAACACTATGAGAAAATAGAAAATAGATCATTCCGCCCTGGAGGATCCCCATTCTCCGAGGAAATTCTGGCAGATCCGCTACCAGGAAACTTTAAAACTCTGAGCAATGAGTACGATGGGACTACTGATCCTCAGGATCATTTGTTGAGATTTGAGAATGGAGCTTTGCTCCATAGATATTCTGATGGGGTGAAGTGTAGAGTATTCCTCACTACCCTCACGAAATCAGCCCAGAAATGGTTCAGTTAGTTGCCCACAGAATCGATCCATTCTTTTGGGGAACTCAGTAACTTGTTCTTGCACCAGTTCGCTAGTGCTAAAAATCGAAAGACTTCATTGTACTTACTGTCTCTGAAGCAAAAATCGAATGAAAGTTTGAGGGAGTACATTACAAGGTTCAATGAGGCGGCACTGGAGGTACCCTCTGCTTCTGACGAGGTGAAAACCAATTCTTTGGCTCAAGGCTTGAAAGATGGAGACTTTTTCAAGTCTCTTGTCAAGAAACCGCCGTTATCATTTGATGAGCTCCAGGAAAGAGCGGATAAATATATAAATTTGGAGGAAGTTAGAGGGGTAAAAAAAGATGAAAGCCGAACTGATAAAGGTGGGGAGAAAAGGAAAGAACCAGGAAATAAGAAATTGACTTCTCCAGAGAAGGGGAAGGGAAGCAAAGAAAAGACCAGACCTGAAAGATTTGACACTTACACTCCTCTGACACTACAGCCTGCGGAGATGTTGGAAGTGGTGGCCGACCATCCTGGTTTCAAATTCTCATTTTCAGCGGAAAGAGGGCCTAAGAACCCCAAATCTGAATTTTACTGTAGGTTCCATAATGATTATGGACATGATACAAATGAATGCCGGCATTTGAAAGATGCCATTGAGAGATTGATCAGAGAAGGAAATCTGGCAAAGTTTGTTAGGAAAGATAGTGAGAAAAATAGCTATCCGCATAAGAGAAAGGAAGTTCAAGAGAAGGGGAAATAAGTGATGGATCAACAAAGAAAAGATGGACCAAGATATAAAGAGAGGATATATCCAAATGATTGTGGGAGGTCCAGTAGATGGTGACTCCAATCGGGCAAGGAAAACTTCTGTGATATCTGCTCAGCTCTGGGCAAACAGAGTTGGATATGAGGTGTGAGAAATAAGTAATCTCCTATGTATCCAGTTCGGACCTGAAGATGAAATTCCAGTTCAAAGACCACACAACGATGCGTTAGTGGTGACAATGGAAATTGGAGGATATGATGTTGCTAGAGTCTTCATAGATACTGGAAGCTCAGTAGATATCATTTTTTATGAATGCCTGACAAAAATGAATTTGAATGTGGAGCTTAAAGCAGTCGATACAACACTTTTTGGATTCACCGGAGGAGCCATCCATCCCAAAGGGGAGGTATCCCTTCAGGTCAGAATGGGAATCCCACCGGCATGCAATGTGAAGATAGTAAATTTTCTGGTAGTAGATGCCCCTTCATCTTACAATGTGATTTTGGGGAGACCATCTCTGAATCTTTTTCGAGCAGTTGTTTCCACGTACCATATGAAGCTAAATTCCCAGTAGAGGAGGGAGTAGCAGAGCTGGTAGGAGATCAGTGCTGCTCCAGGAAATGCTATGTTGAGACAGTAAAGAAAGCCACACAATATGTAAAAACGGATGAAACCAGGGGAGATGACCCTGTGGGAAAAAGGATGAAAAAGATAGAGCAAATGGAAGGGGAGCTGGAGATGAAAATTCAGGTGGAAGAATAACTTATGCCTGTGGAGTTGTTCCCAAATAAAGTTGGGTTCACCACCAGAGTTGGAACGCAGATGACAAGTCACAAAGCAGAATCAGTTGTTAGATGTTTAAGAAAAAATGCAGATCTATTCGAATTCCAACCAGAGGATCTGGTAGGCATCGACCCAGAAGTGGCTCTGCATAGTTTGAATATTGACCCTAATTGTAAACCTGTGAAACAAAAGTTGAGGCAATTTGGGTATGAAAAGGATCAAATCATAAGGAAATAAGTGGAGAAGCTCCTAAGAGCAAAGCATATAGAGAAGGTGCAATTCCCAGAATGGCTGTCTAATGCTGTTATGGTGGCAAAAGGAGCTGGAGCCTGGAGGATGTGCATAGACTTTCGAGATCTGAATAGGGCATGCCCTAAAGATCATTATCCTTTACCAAGAATTGACCAGCTTGTGGACTCAACGTCCGGATGTGAATTGTTGTCGATGATGGACGCCTATCAAGGTTACCATCAAATATGGATGAAAAGGGAAGATGTGCCTAGAGCTTGCTTTGTGGTGTCTTGTGGCACCTACGGATATGTGAAAATGCCTTTTGGATTAAAGAATGTTGGTGCCACCTACCAAAGAATGGTAGACCTGGTATTCAAGAAACAAATTGGTCGTAACATGGAAGTATACGTAGATGATATGCTTGTGAAAAGTTTCCAAGCAAAAGATCATGCTTCAGATCTGGAGGAAATATTTGGAGTAATCGGAGCTTATCAGATTCGACTAAACCCTTCGAAGTGCGCATTTGGGGTGAGATCTGGAAAGTTTCTAGGGTATATGGTAACTCCCAGAGGCATTGAGGTAAACCAGGCAAAGGTGAAAGCAATTCTTGATATGCAATCACCTAGAAACTTGAAAGAAGCATAAAAGCTGAATGGGCGTATTGCAGCACTTAGTCGTTTCATCTCTCGTTCAGCGGAGAAGAGTTTGCCTTTCTTTAAGATATTGAGGAATGGCTCAAAGTTTGAGTGGAATGAAGAATGCCAAAGAGCTTTTGAAGATCTGAAAGATCATTTTAAAAGATTGCCCCTACTCACCAAACCGGTGCCGAAGGAAACCTTATATCTATACTTCTCAGTGGGAGAATATGCGCTGAGTTCCGTCTTGATAAGAGAGGAGGAAGGGAAACAAATGCCCATATATTATATCAGCAAGATAATGCAAGGACCAGAAGTGAGATATTCTGAGATCGAGAAGTCTGGTCTGGCTGTGATAGTGACAGTTAGAATACTCAGGCCGTATTTTTTATCGCACAAAGTAATTGTAAGAACTAATCTACCCATGAAATCTATAATGGGTAGACCAGACCTGTCTGGCAGAATGGTCAAGTGGGCAGTGAAGCTGGGAGAGTATGATCTCGAGTTTGAGCCCAGAACTGCCATTAAGGCGCAGGCCTTAGCGGATTTTATCCAAGAAACAACAAACGTGGATAAACCTGAGATCTGGAAGGCGTTTGTGGACGGATCTTCATCAACAGCTGGGTGTGGGCCATAGAGGAGTTGAAATTTGCAGTCAAGTTGAAGTTCAAAGCTTCAAACAATGAGGCTGAATATGAAGCACTCTTGAGAGGAATGCAGATGATGTGGGAGATGGGCGCGCAGAGAGCTGTCATCTATTCAGACTCACAGCTGGTTATCCAACAACTCTTGGGGGTATACGAAAGAAAGAATGCCAAGATGATAGAATATGCAGAGTTGGCTGAAAAGGTCAAGAAAAAGTTTGAAAAACTTAGGGTTGAGCAAATTCCCAGAGAGGAAAATGGCATAGCGGATTATCTGGCTAAACTGGCCAGCTCCGCAGAGGAAGGAATGCCAGGAAAGATCACTTTGTTCACAGGAGAAGAGAAAATTCATCTCCCAGAAGTACATTCCATATTTGAAGGAGATGATTGGAGGATCCCAATCATCCAATTTTTCAGAACTGGAGAGGGAACATAAGCAGTTAAGAAAAGAGCCTGTATAAGGTATTGTATGATTGGAGACGATTTATACAGAAGAACATTTTCCCAGCCACACTCGAGGTGTCTCTCAGAGAAGGAAGGGAATTATGTGTTAAGGGAAATCCATGAAGGATGCTGCGGCAGTCATGCTGGATTCAAAGAGTTAATTAGGAAGGTCTTGAGACTGGATACTATTGGCCAACTTTAACAAGAGATGCTCGAGTGCTGGTCAAGAAGTGTGCCAAATGCCAAAAGCATGGACCTATAATACACACACCAGCTGAAGAGATGGGTCTGATGTTCTCTCCATGCCCATTCGATAAATGGGGCATCGACATTGTGGGAAAATTTCCCACGGCACCTGGAGGAAAAGTCTTCATGATAATGGCTGTTGACTACTTCACAAAGTGGGTAGAAGCGGAAGCAGTAAGAAAAATTGATGTAACAACCATCATAAAATTCTTATGGAAGAATATATGTTGTAGATATGGGATACTACGAATCCTGATATCGGATAATGGAACCAAATTTGTAGGAGCCCGAGTTCAGAATTGGTGTTCAGAGATGAACATTCCGCAGAGGTTCGCAGCAGTAGCTCATCCTCAAGCCAATGGGCAAGTAGAAGTTACTAATCGTACCATAGTAAATGGAATTAAAACTCGTCTATCCAGAGCTGGAGAAGATTGGGTAGAAGAAATAGAGCTAGTATTATGGGCATACAGGACCAGCGCCAAAACTGCCACTGGAGAATCGCCTTTTAGTTTGGTGTATGGAGCCCCAACTGTGATCCTAGTTGAAGTAGGTATCAGAACACATCGCATATTGATGTATGATGAAGAGCAAAACACGAAATTGATGAGAGAAAACCTGGATTTATTGGAGGAAGAAAGAGAGATGGCAAATCTAAGAATGGAAAAGTATAAAAGCAAAGTGAAGGCTGCACATGATAAGAAGGTAAGAGTG
Source organism: Prunella vulgaris (assembly GCA_026898435.1). Lineage (NCBI taxonomy): Eukaryota > Viridiplantae > Streptophyta > Magnoliopsida > Lamiales > Lamiaceae > Prunella > Prunella vulgaris. The sequence continues at coordinate 79,058 of JAPKLY010000488.1, read as the reverse complement.
AGAAAATTGGAAAAAGGAGATCTGGTTCTGCGAAGAGCTGATGCTCTCAAACCAACTGGCAAATTGGATCCTAATTGGGAAGGCCCTTATGTGGTGACAAAAGTTTTGAAAGGAGGAGCGTATGAATGGACAGATGAGAACGGCTATCAGTTGCCACGTCCATGGAACATTTCGAACCTGAAGAAGTATTATGCCTAGATGAGCTTGAGCTCAGAGATTCTGAGCAGGTCCTTTTTAATTGTTTTTAAATCAAAGATGTAAGAGATGTTAGGATGAAGTATGATTTTATGAATTCAATGAAGCCCTATTAGAGCTGAGGCATTTCAGTTCTGGTAGATGATTATGCAATACTGAGTACGAAGAAAACTCTTGATAAATTGAAATCTCCAGCTCTTAAATCAATCAAGAACTGAAAAGAGTAGAATTAGTGAAATTTTTTGAAAATTTTGAATTTTAAAAAGTTATTAAATAAACTTCCAAAGAAGTTCAATTAAGAACTGGAGAGAGTAGAATTGGAGAAATTTTTTGAAGAATTTGAATTTTAAAAGTTCTTAAATAAACTTCCAAAGAAGTTCAATTAAGAACTGGAGGGAGTAGAGTTGGAGAAATTTTTTGAAGAATTTGAATTTTAAAGTTCTTAACTAAAATTCCAGAGAAGTTCAATCAAGAACTGGAGAGAGTAGAATTGGAGAATTTTTTTGAAGAATTTGTATTTTAAATAAATAAACTTCTAGAGAAGTTCAATTAAGAATTGGAGGGAGTAGAGTTGTGGGTGAACCGATATTCTAGACATCTTTTTAATAAAAGAGACAAGAAAATATGCAAGCAAGAAAATAAAATATTGCATGAGTAATTGCGAAAATAAAGATGATTCAAAAGCACAGCAAGGAAGTCCCAATGGGACATTGTTCAAAAGACAAAAGCAAAGAAATAGTGTAGCCATAAGAGTCATGCAAATAAAGCAATGAATGAAAACATCTCATTCATTCAAATCAGTAACCAAACCAACATTTGTAACTAAGTCTGCAGAAGCCTGAGCAGCAGAAACGGAAGAAAGTGCCCCAGAATCAGAGTCATTGAAGAAAGTCAGATCATAAAGCAAAGGATCAGCAGGGGATAAATCTGGAGAAGAGAGCACTTCCCCCAGAAGATGGACAGCAGCTTTCCTCATAGCAGGAAGAAACCACGGAGCATCGAGAGGAGCAGAGGCATCTCCTTGAAAGTGAGGAGAAGGAGTAATGGTATCCTTAGCCTTGGAAATATCAAGCTTCTCCGAGAAACCCTTTTCGTGAGCGTGCTGCACAACACATTTGAAGCCATGCTTGATGAAATGATCGATGTGAGGAGTCATGTCACTCAGGTACAGCGAACTAGAACGATACGCTTGAAGGACCCCTTCAAGAAATTCCTGCCCAGAAGAAGTATGAAGAAACTTGGAACGGTGCAAATTAAGGCCATCAAGAACGCCTTGAGCATGACCTTGGGAGTAACTCTCTTCCAAAAGTTGTTTCTCGGCCTTTTGCTGAAGTGCATGAATCTTTTCAGCTTTACGAACTTGTTGCTGGAAGGATGAACTCTCTGACTCAAGAACACTGACACGAGCTTTTAAATCCTTGTACTCCTGGGAAAGCTGGGAGATTGCTTGCTCTTTAGAAGCCAATTCGGAAGCAAGGGGAGCATCACCTTCTAGACCGCCAACTTTCAACAATTCAGTATGCAAATCCAGGAACTATAGAAAGAGCGCAGAAAATTAAATAATGTAAGTAGCAGTAAAGAAAAGTACCATGAAAGAAAGAGATAATAGAAATACCTCACAAAGACGATCATACATGGTGTTCTTTAACGCAGGAACAGAGAGCTTGGAATCAGAAGACTCTACTTTGGGATTCTTGAGGGTCTCCAGAAATTGAGTAGTCTCTATCGGAGGAACTGTGGTGATAGGATCAGGATGTTCCACAGGCATGGCCTGTGCGTTTAGAGAAGCGAGTTCTCTTTAAGACAGACTTAGGCTGGGATTGGGAAGCAGCACCCCTTTTACCTTTCTTCTTAGGAGGGTCATTAGCTGCAACCGTAGCATCAAGAGAAGTGGAAGCAGGAACATGTTGGGGGTTCGCAGACGAAGCCTCAGGAGCTTTAGAAGGAGAGACCGGCATAACATCTTTAGCATCCTCAATATCAGGATCAGAAACATGGGTCTTGGATTCATGACCCTCATCATCAGATAACACTAGGGCATTTGCCCAAGACATGTCTGAAAGTCAAATAAGCAAAAAATGATCAGTAGAAGTGAAAGCTGTTCGTCAGTGCATAATGAATTGTAATATAAACAAGAGAGAAATATACCAAGCTCGGAAGAAGAAGAAACAGCTGAACCAAGGAATCCAAAATGGGAGAGGACATGGGGCTCTTTTAGGAGATGAAAAATTCTGAGTTGCCCCATTTTCGAGATAAGCTCATTTAAACGAGGCATGACCTCCCTATTAATCGGGGAAATAGCTTCTTCGAAAGAAAGTGAATATTTGGAAATTTTTGGGGATCTATATTGCCAACCACTAGTGGTGAAAGGCCATACCCCTGAACGAGGAGTCACAATGAAATAACTATCCTTCCAAATACCATCTATGCTAGGAGGTTTACCCACAAAATAAGCAAGACCTTGAGTTCGGGAACTAAAATAGTAAAATTCGTCACGCCTTTTCAAATCGGGACAGAAGTAAAAACTTTCAGGTGTCGGATCACCGCCATTAGCCTTTAGAATGAAAAAATAAGCAAGCATAAGCCTAACCGATGAGGGATTGACTTGATTTACTGGAATGCCGAAGAGATTGCAAACTGATATGAAGAAAGGGGCGATGGGAAAATGTAACCCAGCTGTTATTTGGGCCGCCCAGAAAGCTAATGAAGGGAATCGTAAATGATTAGGTCGTTCGTCACAGCCAGGTAAATCCACCAAAAAATCAGAAGAACAGTCAAACAAGCCTCTAAGGCTAGCAAGATCCCCCTCATGCAAGTTAGTTTCCCTAGAAATGAGATTCCAGTTTTCCCTATTTTCGCAGAAACAACGTGAATAGGACGACTTGAGAGTGGCACAGTAAAACTAGGGTTGGAAACCTTAGACTTAGCCGGAAGACCTAGAATTATTGAAGGATCCTTAGAAACAGGTAACTTATGCTTGGGAGGCATTTCGATGGAGTAAAAATGAGAATGACTGAAAAGGAATTTCACAAAATAGAAAAGTAAAGAGAAGAACAATGAAAATACCTCGAAGATGAAGGAAGAAGGAAGTCGGGCATTAACACCGGAATCTCCCAATAGAAAAGGTTTAACCCTAAGAAATCATCTCCAAGAAACTTTGGAGAGGAAGCGCCTGAGAAATTTAATGAAAGTCAAAAGAGAACAAGGACGAGAGGGTGAAATGAAAAGGAGAAACTACCCCTGGAAACTGTAAAAGGTAGACAGATGGATGGTGAGGACTTAGTAAAGTCGACACGTGTATGGTGGAGATAAAAGTACTTGAAAGGTCGCCTGTATGTACTTATGCCTTTCTTGCACTAAGAAGTTTTAAATTTATTCAAAAAATGAATAAAGAAGGAAAAGAGAGGGAATAGGAAAAACAATTCTTTCGGAAAAAAGGGACAAGGGTCAGAATTGACTTCTTAATCCCAGAACTAAAAGGAGAAATTATTATTCCATGTAAAATTTTAAAATTTTATTTGGAATAGGAGGGAGTAGTTGATGTGGGATAAGTGTATGTCTCACTGTTCGTAGCCAAAAGAGAAAGAAAGTAGTCTTCGATCTCGAATCCAACTCTGAGTAGAGCCAGAACTGGATGGTTAATTAGAAAGTTAAGGAAAATGTCTCAGAACATAGAAGTTATTTAGATAATAACTTCAGAAGGTTAAACTTTCATCTCTGGGAGAATTGGTAAAACCAAAAGTCAGAACTGGACGATTGCCCTAATTCGTACGCAAATTAATATTTACCCGATGAAACTTGGATAAGAAGTATTGGAGTATCAATAATGCTGAAATAGAGATTCTCCTATATTAGTGCGTAGTGAGCACTACCATGAAAAAGGACAAATAAGGAATCATTCTTGTACCAATGAATTGCGATTGGTGACACTTGGCATAAAGGATAACAAACTACCATATGGTCCCCTCAAGTGGTCCCTTATGACAGATGGGATTTGAGGATAAGAGATTACAATTATACCCTTAAGAGAAAAAGAGGATATACAAAGGTCATTATCATTCATAACAAGACACATTATATTTTTTCGTAACTTAATCTTTATACAATACACACATATATCAATGGTAGCTGACTTGGGCGTTAGAGGATCAACGCCGGGGTCCCTCCCGGATTGATTTCTTATAGATTCTCACTGGAAAACCTCCAGGGCAGGCTGTCGAAGTTGGAAAACTATTTCAGAGGAGCTTCTGCCATCATCTCTGGTTAAAGAAGGATTATATTTAGCTAAACCCAGGTAAACTTGATTCATCCCAACTTGTTAAATTCTTGTTGATGCATGTGACATTTTTGTACACATCATGCACCTTGTTGGTATGAGTAGTACAATCAATTCCTTTAAACCCAATATCTAGCTGCAGCCCCACGAGTTTGAATGCCTCCACCGGACTTGGCGCACCTGCCTCCGCCCGACTTGGCTAGGCAGACTGTTGGACTTGGCGCACCTTGCCTAATCCGCCCAACAATCCCCCCCAACATCTGCCAGGTAACTCATCTGCAACAGATGATTTCACTGGGTATCGAACTCGTGACCTGTGCTCTGATACCAATTGCACGATCGGCTGCCTTGAGTAGAACTGATGTACTATCCTCACAAACCAACACGGGTCTTTTCTAGCGTGCTTATGTCTTCACTTGCACGCACCCTGAGAACTTTCCAGGGGGTCACCCATCATGAAATTGCTCCAAGCCAAGCACGCTTAACTTTAGAGTTCTTTCACAATGGGCACCAGAAAAGAAGATGCACCTTGTTGGTATGAGTAGTACAATCAATTCCTTTAACTCCAATATCTAGTTGCAGCCCCACGAGTTCAAATGCCTCCGCCGGACTTGGCGCACCTGCCTCCGCCCGACTCGGCTAGGCAGACTGTTGGACTCTGCGCACCTTGCCTAATCCGCCCTACATCATCTGAATCCAGGAGACCATCAGATGATAAGGTAACCAGATACAAGTCTCCAGAGCGAAGGAGGGATCCAAGCCCCAAGAGAGGAGGTGTCTGCTATTCTTGCAACAAATCAGGGTATCTTAGCTATGATTGTCCCCAACTGACACTAAGGGAGAGAGAGAAGAGAAGAGAATCATGAGAGATCAGAGATTCGCTGATAAGAGAGCTTTGCTGGCAGAGGAGGAGAAAGAAGACATCAGCTCATCTTCATCCTCATCTAATTTGGAATCAGAGGACGATATCTGCCTTATGGCTAAGGTAGAAGAGGTAAATTCTCCAACCCCCTCTGTTAGCTCATCTTGCTCCTCTACCTATTCCATGGAGTGAGATCTACAGAAAATGTTATTTGATCTCCAATCGTCCTTGAAAGTTTGTTCTAAACTAGAAGAGAAGAACTCTAAGCTGAAGGCTGAAGTTAAAAACTGAGACTGGAAAAGGAGAACACCAGACTACCAGTGATATCCTATGATTCACATGCCAACAAGTCAGCTGAATTGGCAGTAAAATGTGAAGAACATGAGAAGCTGATAGAAAGGTTGCTCTCTGAAAATCTAGTCTTGAGCAATGAACACAAGCAGCTGACAGCTAAGTTCGATGAACTCTTCCAACAGAATGAACTGTTAACCAAAAATTCACAGTAGCTTCAGCTGAAAGTGGATCAGCTGTCTAAGGTAAAGAATGTCATGTCTAATTTAGATGAGTCCTCTCAAACTGTGAATGACAAAAGGGGTCTTGGTTATCCCAAACCACAAAAGAAGAAGAAAAACAGTGAGCCCATTAGGGATCCTCGTAAGGGTAAAGGGCCAGCTGAGCCTGCATCTGAACCAGCTGGGCAGACGAGTACTAAAACTCAGAAGCCTGCTGATAACCAAAATAAGTCCAAAGCTCAAAAGCCTCAAGATCAGAAGAGGCATCCTATTCCTAGATATGCTAAGACGAAGAAGCCTCAGCAGAATCGGTAGAGGGGTGATAAGCCTGGGCCATCTCAGCAGAGAAAGCCCAAGCGAAACAACTCTCAGTCCTAGGTTACATTTAACGTAACTAAAACTGCTAAGCCTTCAAAGGCTAAAGGACTCATTCAAAGGCTTAAGCAGAAATTACCCATACGAGCAACCCACTTATAAGCCTGCTGTTATCACTCATCGCCCTAGAAAAAATCCTCTTAAGGAGATGATTTTTGTGGATAAATATGGAAGAAGGCTGAGATCACCTAATCCTCAAAAGGACGATCTCTTCCTATGGATTCCAAAATAATATTTTAACCAAAATGGACCCAAAGAAAGTGTACCTAAAACATGAGTTTAATTTCAAGCAAGCTCTAGCCCAATTGAGAGAGGAGAAGCCAAGAACCACATCTGGTACATTGACAGCGGATGTTCAAAGCACATGACGTTTGAGAATCATCTCCTCCTGGATTTTGTCACGCTCGATGGGCCTAGAGTGGTGCTTGGTGATAACAATTTTGGAGTCTCCAGAGGAGTTGGTACCCTGCTGATTGGAGGCACTAGAGTTGAAAAAGTCTACTATGTAGGTGGGCTAATGCATAATCTCCTATTAGTATCCTAGTTTTGTGACAAGGGATACTCTGTAAGATTCTCTAAGAACTCTTGTCTTGTGACTAATGATTTAAATGATCAGGTGCTACTAACTGCCTCAGAAGAGGTAACATGTATCTTGCAGATTTTGCAAGCTGTCTAGCTGACTCTTGTTTGGTTGCCAAAAGCTCATCTGAGGTCAACTGGCTCTGGAACAAGAGGTTGTGTAATCTAAATTTCAAGACCCTCAACAAGGTTGAAAGGAAGGGTCTGGTCAGAGGACTACCCAATGAGGTGTTTGCATTTGAGCAGAAGTGTGATGCCTGTCAGAAGGGGAAGCAAATAAAGGCCTCATTCAAGGATGTGCAAAGTACTTCCACAACAAAGGCACTCTAGCTGCTTCGTATGGATTTGTTTGGATCAGTCTCAACTCTCAGCTTCAGTATTCAGCATGAGACATCAGCTGCCAGAACACCTCAACAGAATGGTCTTGCTGAGAGGAGAAATAGAACCCTCAAAGAGGCAGCAAGGACAACGTTAGTTGAATACAACACTCCCCAGAGATTTTGGGGAGAAGCTATCAACACTGCTTGCTACATCCAGAATAGATGCTTGCCAGTCAAGAGGCATGGCAAAACCCCCTATGAGATGTACAAAGGTAAATCCTCTGACCTTTCCTTTGTCCATATCTTTGGATGTATGTGTTTCATCCATGACAATGGAAAGACCAAGTTAAAAACTATTGATGCTAAGGTTGTTGAGGGAATATTCTTAGGATATTCTGGCAGCAGTAAGGCCTATAAAGTTTTTAATAAGGTCTCTCTTTGTGTGGAAGAAACACCCCATGTTGTATTTGATGAATCTGTTCATGAGTACAGCAATGAGTAGATAGCAGATGAGATGGATCAGATGATTCTGAAAGATAAGCCAGATCTGATCAAGGTTGTAGTACCTAGGATCGATTTAGAATATGATTCAGATGATGAGCCCAAATCAGCTGACAAGCCTTCATTAGCACCAGATGAGGGTGAAAAGACTCCTCATACTAACCAAGGGGGAAGGTCAGAACTAACCCAAGAGGAGCGGACCATGGCAGCCAGAGGGGTAAGAAGAGTATGTCTGACTTCCCAGCTGAACAAATCATAGGAGATCCAAGTGTAGGTGTCTAAACAAAAACAAAACTCAACTTGGCCTCCCAATTTAGCTGTTATGTGTCCATGATTGAACCCAGGAATATCCAGGAGGCTCTTCAAGCCCCAAACTGGATTATAGCTATGCAAGAGGAGCTAAATCAGTTTGCAAGACAAGAAGTCTGGACTCTAGTGGAGAGGCCCAGACATCAGAAGGTCATAGGCAGTAAGTGGGTCTTTAAGAACAAGAAGGAAGAAAATGATGTAGTGGTAAGAATCAAGGCAAGGCTAGTTGCCCACAGGTACTCACAGTCAGAGGGGATTGACTGTCAAGTCAGCGTTTTTTAATGGAATCCTGGAAGAAATGGTTTATGTGGAACAACCACCAGGGTTCGAAGTTGGAAACAAGGTATATAGGTTGCAGAAGACTTTATATGGTCTAAAGCAGACACCCAGAGCATGGTACGATACTCTTTCCCAATTTCTGCTGGGCCGTGGCTTCAGCAAAGGGAAGATAGACAAGACCTTTTTTCGGAAAGAAGATGGAGATGATATCCTTCTGGTGCAGATTAATGTTGACGATATCATCTTTGGCTCCCCCAACAAGCAGATGTGTGATTAGTTTGGTCAGCTGATAACACACAAGTTTGAGATGTCAATGATGGGGGTGATGACCGACTTCCTGGGGCTCTAGGTGAAACAGATGCCCCATGGAACATTTATCAGCCAAGCAAAGTATGCCAAGAATCTGATAGATAAATTTGGAGTCAGCAGCAGTAGGGAAGCTAAGATTCCAATGATGGCAAACTTTAGCGTGGATCCAGATGAGGCTGGCGAGAAGGTGAATCACATGCTCTATAGAGGCCTTATAGGCTCTTTTATGTATCTCACTGCCAGCAGACCTGATATCATCTTCACAGTAGGAGTGTGTGCATGATATTAGGCGAACCCTAAAAAGTCTCATCTGGAAGCAGCGAAGAAGATTGTGAAGTATTTGAAGGGTACTTCCAATTTAGGCCCTGGTATCCAGCTGATGATAATTTTCAGCTGAGTGGGTACTCAGACTCTGACTATGGAGTGTGCAAGATTGATAGGAAATCAACTTCAGGCACATGTCAGTTTCTGGGAAGTAAGCTGATTTGTTGGTTCTCCAAGAGGTAGACATCAATAGCTACTTCTACTACAGAGGCAGAGTACATGGCAGCTGGTAGTTACTGCTGTCAGCTCCTTCGGATCAGACAACAGCTCAGGGACTACCATGTGATCACAGAGGATATTCCCATTTTCTGTGATAGCACAAGTGCAATAGCCATTACTCAGAATCCAGTTCTTCATACCAGATGGAAGCATGTGGATATAAGACATCATTTTCTTAGAGACCATGCTGAGAATGGAGACATCAGAATGGAGAAGATTCATACTGAGAAGCAGAGAGCAGACATCCTCACCAAGCCACTTGCTGAAACCAGATTCAGGGAATTAGTAGTAGAGTTAGGGATGGTAGATGAAGAGGCAGTTCTACAGGAGGCCAGATAAGGAGTATAAGTAGTTCAACTAATATCCTGCTGAGGGGGAATCTAATGTCTATGTCAGCTGGTCTGGTATGTCTTCTTTACGTTTTCTTGTCCTCTAACCTATCTTGTTATACCTAACTTGATTCAGGTGTAAGTCAAGAAAACCAGACGAGGCCACCCTTCATCTGATGCATGTCAACTGACAGGCCAGTAAGATGACCAGAAGAGATTGTTTTTAAAGATGGTTCATTTATCTGTTGACTCTTCCATGTCAGTTGAGAGATTAGTCATCTCTTCCTAAGATATTTAAATTTATTTTATTTGAAATAAAATCTCTTTCCAAATCATGGTTAAATCCCCATTTTCTAAAAATAATTTTAGAAAGTTATCTATCAAATGTTTTGATTTATGAAAAATCTGGGATTTTTAACCTTTCCAAAATCGTGTCAGCGCGTAATTAATTTATCACAACCCAAAGTTACTTTTTTAAAAAATTCACACTCATTACTTTCATAAAGTTAAAATTTGGGCAGCCCAAAACGCTTTTCGAAAACCTGACATACACGCATCACCTCTAAAATTCAAAGGTAGTTTAATCCTGGCCCTTGATTTACGTGATGCATTATGTCAATATAAACTGATCTATCGGTCAGATGAAGATCAGCTGAGGTCGCCTTGTGTTAGCCAATTTTGTGTCTCACGCAAGTGCACATGGTAGTTGTAGACGTGGCAAGATGACCAAGTTAAAATTATCGAACACAGGGAAACGGGTCTACGTAAAGTAAGATTGTTGTAGAGAATTGAATCTAAAAAAGCAATAAAAGGCTTGGGGTTTCTATCTACTTTCTTAACGAAGTATGAAATTCTACCTATCACCTTTTATCAAAGTGAGCAAGAGTGGAAGCATGCATTAGTGTAATCCACATATGATTCATTTGGTGCCTATCTCTCCTATTCATACAAAGTCCATTGTTTGACAAATTAAGCATTTAGTTTTATTAATATGTCTAGGTCTCCCTAATGACAATTAATACCCTCATTGAGGTGACTAAATCCTTAGACAATTCTCATTGATCAAAGGGAATTTCATTAAACACCTAGCATGCACAACATTCAATAAAGAGTTTTCATGAATAAGCTCAATTCTCATGTCTTGCTAATCCAATAGGGCTCTAAACATCCAATTGGCAACGTTAAACATTCATTTATAACATCAATTAAGAGAACTAATCATTCAAGATCACAAAGCATTCATAGGATTTATAGGATTACCAAACTACTACATAGGTTTCATACACCAATGCATAGAGAAATTAGCCCATGGCTAATTGATGAACAAAACAACAATTAAGCTATCTAACATCATGATTACAACTAATATGAAAAGAAATTACAACTGTCTTACCTAAATCAATGGAATTGAAAATGCTATCTACTAACTTGGAAATCCAACTTGCAATTTGGAAATCAAAATGGAAAATTGAACCGTAGAAATGTAGCTCTAATCTCGACTAAGCTAATGCAAAGAATGGATCGTCGATCCAACAGGTAGATTAAAAGTAATAGAAGAAAGAAGATTTATAAAATCTAAGAACCCACTTAGTAAGTTCTCAATGAAAATGTGTAGAATGTCCTCGTAAATCTGATGCCTCATGTATATATAGTACTCCTCATGCATGGACCATAATACCCTTCATTAAAACGCGCAAAAGATGAAACTGCCCTTCAAATCTCGGAAAAAAGCTGGTGGGCGAGCAACTCCGCACTCACGGGCGACTCCGCGCGAGCCTTCTTTGCTTGAGCCCGGAACAGGGCGCGCGAGCTTGGCTGTCTGGACGCGCGACTTCCTTCAACTGGGCGTGCGACTTGGACAGGTTCGTGATGTTTAATTTCCGACTTCTTTGTTTTTGATCTGGTTTCTCATCCGAGCCTCCTAGGATCTTCCATGGAGTCATATGAACTTCTACATATGCTCGGATCACCTCGTCTCCTTCATCATAGTCACGAACTCCTCGTTTTTGCTCGTTTTTCACTACAAAACACATTTTCTAGCAAATACGGGATCAATAGCACAATGTATATCATATTAGGGTCAAATATGAACCTAAACTCATCAAAACCATATAAAAATGGATGCAAAAAGATGCAATTATGACCCTAATCACACCCTAAACTAGATTGGTGCACGGTCTCGAGCAACGAAGTGATAAGATAGGGGAATAATTGTATCAATGGAGCATCAAGCACATCATCAAATGCCATGAACATATAACCTAATATCATGCAAGTTTAGAATGAGACATCATCTAATCAACCATCAACATTAAATCAATGAGCAAGATATCAAATCAATGAGTCAAGATCTTCACAAAGATGTGTTTAGCTCATCTCTCAAGTGTTTGAGGTTCTCTCAATCATCACACCACATTCATATACTACCATAAGCTTGGCTTGAGTCTAAGTTCTCCACCACTTGAAATGACAAATCATTCGCATATCAATGAGGACTTTATAAAAGTTGTAGTGTTGGCTCTTCGGTAGGTAATGAGTATATGGATAAAAGTGACTAAGTATGATTAGTAAAGCAAGAAGGAATCATAATGGGGAACATTCACCTCTTCATGCAATAAGCACACACTTCTTCATGCACTCTCTAATTTACACTTTTCAAAGACAATTCTTCCCTTTTTGACAAGTTGTGATCATACTCACAACCCTTAAAAAATCAACCTTTTTTAGGCTTTTCACTTGCACTTGAACCTTCTTTTCACATCAATCCATGCAAACTTGAATTTATTTCCACTTCTTTCTTCCTTCTTTTCACTCTACTAATCATAGGGACAAGAGAGTTCCGAAAAGGAAGGAAGTGTGGCTTAAAGTGTGGTTAGCCAAAGGAAAGGTCTATAGGCTCAAAATGGTAAACAATATAGATAAAAAATGGCCTCAAATTATATCATGTGAACTCCTTATCTAATGTAGTCTCAAATACGACCTAAGCCAAGTTCTAGAGTAACATGCACATGTGTGGAACTCACATCAAAGAATATCATCCGTTCAAGATTGAAATGGGCATCAAAATGGCTCAAACCTCACGGGTAATAGGTGATCTAGACTCATCTCATATCAAACATGCTCAAATCATCAAAGCATCAAGAATCATAGAATCAATAACACCATAAACAAGACATGAAAAAAGAGATAAATCCACTACACCTAATCATTAACTCTCAACAATATCCATACAACAATTAGACTATCTCATGCATCACTACTCAAAACTACCAACAATATGGCAATCATAACAAGCAAAAACAAGTCATCCAACTAGCACAAAGATCTAAAGCATCATCAAAGCACTACAATCTACCAAAGCATAGCATTGCAATTAGATTTACAAAACGAAGACACCCCCCAAACTTTTTTGGATCATGGATCTAAAAAGTTTGGCAAAAGTGAAGTAAATATCATGCAGTGCTCAAATCAAATCAAAATACTCAAGAATCACCAATCAAGCTCAACATAGCAATCTAAAATCTAACCTAATCAAAGCTAGGAATGAAAGCAAGTAGGGATAAAAGAGTGTAAGACCATACCTTGAGTTGGGATTAAGAATGGAAGAGTGACTTGCCACTTATATGAAAATTTCCTTCTTGGCCGAGTAGGAAGAGAAATCTCCTCATCATACCTTTCTAAAGCTCACAAATCACATCAATTATCATTGCAAATAAAAATTTGAAGCACGAATACACACCCCCAAACTTTTTCGGATCAAGGATCCTAAAAGTTTGGCAAAGAGTGATGAAAATAGGATTTGCAATGAATTAATGACCTACAAAAGCATATACAAGCTCAACTCAACCAAGAAACACAGTATATACCAAAAGCTACTCTCCCAAACTAGGATAAATCACATGCACCAACCAAGGTAACAAAATTCACTACCTAATATTAAGCAAATCAATACAAATACACTATCTAAACTACAAAGCAAACCTAATAAGCAAGAAACTTTTTAGGATGGGTTGCCTCCCATCTAGCGCTTGGATTTAATATCCCCTAGCCGGACCACATAAATGGCCAAGGATATATATCATTTTTCCCATTAAACATCTATATCAAAGCATCATGACTAAGGAAACATGTAGGATTTCTACCCCATACACCCACTTGCCTTATCAATTTTAACTTGTAAGCACAACTAAGTTCCTCTTCTTTTCTCATCATACCAACCTACCCCCATCTCTTATTATCAAATATATTCAAGAGGACTCTCAATTAAATCTTATCATCAAGTAATTCAAGAGGTAAGACAAATTCACACTAAACAACATTATCCAATAAAGCACGAATAGAAGAGTCTAAGGATTTAGAAATGCTTATTTCTCCATTAAGCTCATCCTCCACTTCATCTAGTTGTTCTTCTCCCTTTATGCTCATGTCAATGAGTGGACCTTCATCCACCTCTTCTAGTTCTTTCTCTTTTCCTCCTCTTGAAACATATTCTTCGTTCTCCTCTACTACTTGTTCCTTCACCTCCTTCTCCTTCTCTTCTTGAATCCTAACAATACATACAAGAGAAGTGTCATATTCATTATCATCATAAGGAGGATTAATATCATACTCAATGTAATCATAAAGAGGATTAGTAAAATTATTAGGATCGGAAGTTTCTTGAGCACAAGGATCTTTGATCTCCTCAAACTCATCATCACCATAGAGAGCCTTCATAACAAAGTCAAAGGAATCATCAAAGTCCTTGTCTACATCATGAACATCATAATCATCCTCTTCACTCTCATTATCTTCACTCTCATTTTCATCCTCTTCCTTTTCACTCTCTTCTCTTTGCTCTTCTAGTCCATCCTTCTCATCTTCTTTATCCCTAACAAGTTCAAAATGAGGAATATTATAAGCAATATCATCAACAATAATAGGAATATCAGAATCAATGCAATCATGAAGAGGACTAGTAGAAATCATATAATTGGAATTTTTTTAAAATAACGAGCTTTCTTCTCCTCAAAATCTTCATCATCTTCATCTTCCACATTTCCTTCTTCCCCCATGCTTTCCACTACCCTTTCTTCCTATTCACCTAATGGAATATCCAATCCATCATCTAAATTACCCCCATCTTTCTCCTCCACCTTTTCTTCACAAACCTCATAAACTTGTTGTCGCAATTGTCCCAATTGAAACTCTAAGTTCTTAATTTAATGAGCATAGGAATTGCAAGCTTCCTCCAATTTTCGGTTTGTCTTCTCAAAGTTCCTTGCATCTTCCCTTCTCATTTCATCAAGTTTCTTGAATAATAGGAATAGAGTGTTATCTACATGGCTAGGAGGAGTTTCTTCTTGAGTAAAGGGCATAGGAGGAGGTAGATTCTCCACATTGTAAACTTCATTCAATCTTTGATTTTTCTCTTCAAGTTTCCTATCATCTTCACTTGTCATCTCTTCCAATTCTTAAGAATTTGAGCTAGAGCCTCATCTAAATTACTTTAAGAGGTGTTTTCTTGATGGGAAGGCATTTGAGGATATGGAGTGTAGGAGTATGGATCATCATAAGAGGTGTAGGAACATGTATCTTGATAGGTGTAATGATGAGAGTAGGATTCTTGATATGAATATGGAGTAGAATGATAAGATTCTTCTTGTGGAGGTGGTGGTTAATATGGGTAAGGTATCAATATGTAGGAATTAGGAGGATATGTGTATTGTGGAGAATACGAGTAATGATTGTATTCATACATCTTCATTCAAGTTTACTCCTAAAAAAACAAGAAAGTATCAACACTCACCAAGAATGATTAACTACAAACAAGTAAACAAAGAAAACAAAGTAAACATCAAGACAAGCTTAACAAAGTGATTGTTTCCCCAGCAACGGCGCCAAAAACTTGTTTACCAATTTTGTGTCTCACGCAAGTGCACATGGTAGTTGTAGACGTGGCAAGATGACCAAGTTAAAATTATCGAACATAGGGAAACGAGTCTATGTAAAGTAAGATTGTTGTAGAGAATTGAATCTAAGAAAGCAATAAAAGGCTTGGGGTTTCTATCTACTTTCTTGACAAAGTATGAAATTCTACCTATCACCTTTTATCAAAGTGAGCAAGAGTGGAAGCATGCATTAGTGTAATCCACCTATGATTCATTTGGTATCTATCTCTCATATTCATGCAAGGTCCATTGTTTGATTAATTAAGCATTTAGCTTTATTAATATGTCTCCCTAATGACAACTAATACCCTCATTGAGGTGACTAATCTCTT
>JAPKLY010000488.1:25533-48407 GCA_026898435.1 Prunella vulgaris | reverse complement strand
TATTCCATCAGGGGAGTCTTTGGGTTTTATCAAAACATTTTACAAGTCATTTCCCAACACTTTGTGCCCACAGTGGGTTGCTAACCCGATCCTAGTGAAAAAGCCCAACGAAACTTGGAGGCTATGCATCGACTTCACGGACCTCAATGCGGCAATGCCCGAAGGACAATTTCCTGCTACCCCACATTGATCAGCCGGTCGATAACACTACAGGCCATGAAATGATGACTTTCATGGATATTTTTGTAGGTTATCACCAGATAGCGATGCACCCGGACGACAAGGAACATACGACATTCTACACCAACAAGAATCTGTACTGCTGGGAGAGGATGCCGTTCGGACTCATTAACGCCGGAGCTACCTACCAAAGACTAGTGAACAAGATGTTCGACCAGCACATTAGGCACACTATGGAAGCATACGTGGATGACATAGTTGTCCAGAGTCTGCGAAAAGATGATCACCTAGATCACCTAAAATAGTCCTTTGACATACTTCACCACTATAATATGAAGCTGAACCCGAAGAAGAGTAGTTTCGGTGTCCATTCAGGGAAGTTCCTGGGGCACCTGGTGAGTCAAAGAGGAATCGAAGGCAATCCAAATCAAGTTAAGTGCATCGTGGAAATGTTGCCGCCAAAGTCGGTGAAAGATGTTCAAAGACTAACCGAATATTTGGCATCTTTAAACCGCTTCATCTCCAGATCCGGCAATCGGAATCTTCCGTTCTTTGAAGCAATCAAAGCTAACAGGCTTAGACACCCGGACAATTTCCAGTGGACAAGTGAGTACCAGAGGGCCTTCGAGAACATCAAGGAGTACCTGGCCAACACACAAATTTTGTCAAAGCCGGAGCCTGGAGAGAAGCTGTATCTGTACCTAGTGGCGTTGGAGGTGGCCATCAGTTCGGTACTGGTCCGAGAAGAAGGAAAGACACACCTACCGATGTACTATGTGAGACAAGCCCTTCACAAAGCGGAGTTACAATACTCACCCACTGAGAAGCTGGCAGGTGATGAGTGTTAGAAAGCTGCGGCCATACTTCTTCGACCACCCGGTGGAGGTGTTGACGATGTTCTCACTACGGCAAATACTCCACCGGCCGGACACTGCAGGACGCTTGTTGAAATGGTCACTAGAAGTTTTCCAATACGGTATAACCTACGCACCCCGAACAGGGATCAAGGGACAAGCGCTCGCCGATTTCATCGTCAAGCTAACTTTCCCACAAGATCCGACGAGGGGGCATATAGCTCCGTGGAACCTCTACGTAGACAGAACGTTAACTAGCACAGCAGCAGGAGCCGGTATGGTACTGATAAGCCCAGATAAACAGGTCTTCACCTCAGCAATCCGATTCAACTTCAGAACCACGAACAATGAAGCGGAATACGAAGCACTGATAGCCGGACTTAGGTTGTCATTAGCTGTGGGGGCAACCAATCTTCAGATTTTTGGAGATTCCCAGCTAATAATATCCCATGTCTGGGGAGAATACAAAGCCAAGGACCAGCAGATGCCGATGTATCAGAAGATCGTGGCACATCTGATCTCGATGTTCAAACAAGTCTACATCGAGCAGATCCCAAGGCTGGAGAATACACAAGTTGATGTACTAGCCCGACAGCTACCAGTAGCGGTGAAGCGAAGCTGATGGAGGTCATCGTCACCAAGCTAAAGGACCCCTCGACATCCGATTACAAAGCAAATAAGACTTCGAGTGGGGGGCAGGAAGAAGAAAATGATTGGCGCACTCCGATAAAAAATTACTTCAAGGACGGATCGGTCCCAGAAGATGCAAGGGAAGCTAGTTGGCTAGTGAAACAAGCAGCCAGATACACGTTGGTGGATGGCCAACTATATAAACATGGATTCTCTCAACCCCTACTCAAATGCTTATCTGAAAAGCAAGGGTTCGAGGTGTTAGAAGAAATCCACCAAGGAATCTGTAGGAGTCACGCTGGGGGGCAAGCTTTGGCATACAAGACGATCAGACAAGGATACTATTAGCCCACTCTACGAAAAGATGCCATTAGCTTCGCCCGGAGATGCCGGAAGTGCCAACTGTTCGTAAAGTTCATCGTAGTAGTGGTGGACTACTACACTAAATGGGCTGAAGCCGAGGCACTCATGACAGTAACGTAGGAGAGGATGATCAGCTTTACCTATAAGAATCTAATATGTCGATTCGGACTCCCGTAATCAATAGTGATGGACAACGGCAGACAGTTCGACGGTCAGAAGTTGAGAGAGTTTAGAAGTTCGTGGAATATCAAGAAGCACTACTCAACTCCGTACCATCCACAGTCGAACGGACAAGTCGAAGCAGTGACTAAGATACTGAAGCATGTGCTGAAAATCCATCTCGAAGATAAGAAAGGAAGTTGGGCAGATGAGCTTCTGGAAGTGTTGTGGTCCTATAGAACGTCATACAGAGCCAGTACCGGTGAGACACTGTTTGCCTTAGCCTTCGGAACAGAAGCAATCGTACCGGTGGAGGTCCAGAACAAAACATGGAAGGTGGTGGGATATGATGAGAAAGAAAATGATGAAGCCCTAGCTGTAGAAAAATATCTGCTTGGGCAGTCGTACCGGTGAGACACTATTTGCCTTAGCCTCGTCAGAGTTGAAGAATGCCACCTACAAGCAAAGAGCGGAGAAGTACTAAAACTCCCAAGTGCGGAACAAAAGTTTTAAAGTTGGGGAGTTGGTATTGAGAAGGAAGCTGGCAACTCCACCCGGTGTGTTCGGACCTAATTGAGAAGGAAGCTGGCAACTCCACACGGTGTGTTCAGACCTAAACAAGTCTAGGGAGCAGTGGGGGCATCCGGAGTCGGAGCAGTTGGAACCTCAGGCAGGGCGACCTCCAAGGGAACCTCGCCAGTACCCCCCTGACCAGCCGGAGGGCAGAGTCGGGGGAGCTCCGTAATGTTTCCCGTGAGCCCACAGGTGTCCAGCATGCTGGTGTCCACCATGATGATGCTAGTCAAAGCTAGCATCTGTTCATCAGTGGGAAGGGTCTCGAGAGTTTGCTCCCCTTCTTCGGCGTTGACAACCGGGATCTCAATGGTGTGGACAATCTTGAAGTAGTCTCTGACGGAGTCCAAGTCAATCCCTTAGCCGGGAAGGTCACCGATGTCCTGTTTCATGCCCTCCAGGATCTTGGCCTTCTCCAAGCAATCCTTAAACTCGGATGCAAGTGCTTCCCACTCGTCATCCTTATTCATCCGAGCCCACTGGAAGGCATGGAGAACGTCGGCGTAGCAGAGAATGAAGCCATGGTCTATCGAGGCCGTCTTGGCGAGCTCCAAGGCCTCTGGTGAAATTGAAGCATCGACTTGGCTTCAGAGCTCGGTGATCTCAGTTGCCTTCGCGGCAACCACCAATTTACTAAGCAACTCAGAGAAAACATTTTCAGAAACTAAAACGAGTAGAATCTAAGGGCTCACTTTCCGCACGTACTCTGACTCACTGAGATAGTAGTCCAACTGACTCGCTTCCGAGCAGTCAGTAGGTTTGTTATCTCTACTGAGCCTCCGAGCACTTTACTCACACTCAGTTTATCTGACTCGTTACTGAACCGTCCCTGCTGCCCCTGTGGACATTCAGCATACTGAGTACTTCAGGGAATCCTGACTGAGTGCGTTAGAGCATTTTTCTGAATCTTTCAGAAAAATCTGACATCAGTGTATTCCCCCCCCCCATACACTGATTTAACTCGTTTCGGGACCAACAACACATCCTCGTAAAATCTAATTGGTTTGTTTCAAATCACCAGAAGGAATCATCACATCAAATCTAGCTTCGGATAGGTTAGGTGTTCTACCCAATTTTCTCACATACTCAGTGGATGCAAATGAATGTGTAGCTCCAGAATCAAATAACACATAAGTTGAAGTACCAAGAATAGAAAGCTTATTGGTGACAACTGGATTATCTTCTGCATCCTCCTTTGTCATAGTGAAAACTCGTGCTTGCATTCTCCCGTGGTCCCTTTGTACTCTCGGACACATATTAGTCATATGTACCCTCTGCCCAAAAGAAGAATAAATTTTCGATTCATCACGACAAACTCCAAAGTGTGGTTTACCACAATTTCGACACAGAGGTCGTGGTGGTGGTAGTGGTACTCCTCCCTGATCAGTCCTTGGACGTTTATCTGGTCCTCCCTGTTCGGGTCTCTGTCCCTGTCTTGGCTGGAAAGAACGTGATGGTTGAGCTTGCCACATCCTTTTCCAATTAGCTCCACTCCACTGTGGTACTGGCCGCTGCTGGAAGTGACGTCGGACCTCTTGTGCATGTCTGATCCGCATCTCGGCTTGCTCAACAGTCTGTGTTCTCTCTGCTACTTGTGCGTAAGTCATCCCTTGAATTCCAGCCATACTCACATCTCTGTACAACTCTGGCTTCAAGCCCTCGAGAAACCTCTCTACCTTCAGTGCTTCAGTACTCACCATGTGCTCAACAAACCTAGATAACTGCTCAAACATACTAAGGTAGTCAGTGACAGTCATATTTCCCTGCTTCCGCTGTATGAACTCGTTCATCTTCATTATTCTGATAGGAGCCATGAAGTATTTATTTCTGAAGATCTCCTTGAACTTGTTCCATGTCATCGCAGTAACATCTTCAATACTCTTAACAGTATCCCACCAATGTCCAGCGCTACCACGTAACATAAACGAGGCACATAAAACTTTCTCTGTATCAGGGATCCGACTATACTGAAACATGTTGTCTAAGGTTCTCAGCCAGTCTTCAGCAGCTAAAGGATCAGTGGATTCTTCAAAGGTTGGGGGAATCAGTTTTCGGAATCGCTCAGAGACCAAGTCAACAAGCTCAGCTCGTGGCTGTGGTAGATTCACATCAGTACGCTGTCTATCCGTATCTCTTTGTTCAATGAGTTGATGAATTTGTTGTGCCTGACGTTCAACTAAGTCTGCCAGTCGAGTAATAACAGCATCCCGATCGATACCAGGATTTGGTGCTGCCGGTTCAGGAGTTCTTTCTGGACCACTACTTTCACCCTGTTCTCTCACCATATCTATTCAACAAAACTTACCAGTCCTACACCATATGGCCAATATAATCCATGATACACATAATATAAGCATAATTTAAATAAACACTTACTGGGCATAGCCGGGCTCCTGCAAGTTCTGTGCTCGTGTACATAGACAGTCTACAGGAAGCAAACCGTGCTCTGATACCACTCTGACACGACCACACTTATCACATATAATCAAGGTTTGAAATTTCGCGAAATTTCGCCGAAATTTTGGAAATTTGAGGGTACCGATATGGAAATTCACTTGAACGATTATTTTTCCAAAATTTCGATCAAATTTCAGGAAAATATCAGAAATTTCAGGAAATTTCGGTTACTATATCAATATCGGTCCAGGGTAATTTAAATGTGCAGATTATCGAGAAATATCGTGGAAATTTCGGTAATTTATAGGTCAAAATTTCGGGAAATTTCGTGAAATAATTTTTTTTTCAATTCTCAATCCTCGGGACTTGGTACCATTATTTCTTAGACCAAGATGGTCTTTCTTCTTTTACGTTTGTGGCTCATAGAATATCATTTTGGTATTAGCTGTGTAATATTCAATAATTATGAACAATTGTTGTATCATTTTATATTTCTTATGTATGTTTTCTTGATATGTTTGTTGAAAGATTCTCATTTTATTGAGATTTTAAGTTCAATTAATGTATTAAGACTAGTAATAATATTGTCTAAAATTTTATGTTAAATTTCCATTATTTTAATGAAATTTTCATGAATTTTCTATTTTTTACCGATATCGATATTTCCACCGATATATCCATAAATTCAGGGTACCGATATTTCCATCGATACCGATATTTTCATCCTTGCATATAATATATGACAATTCTATATAAAATTCAGCCTAAAAACCGGCTATAATTTTTTTCAACATACGACATAATACTATAACAAACCCAACAACCTGTCATATTCATAAACAAAATCTCCACAAACCAGTAACTGTAAACTTCCAAACCAACACCATTACATGTTATATATTACATAACCCAAAACAACAAATATACAACAACAATGGAAGCAAAATAAGCCACGGTCCTGCCCTCAGGTCGTCATCTATGTACACCGAAACTCAAAAAGCCTGCAAAAGCGCCACAACTACTCCAGTTTGATCACCAGATCACATATCATCAAGGTTACCTACAATGCATAAACTAAATGAGATTTATAAATCTCAGTAAGCAGAAATTATGCATGATGATGTGATTCTTTTGAAAACCTCCCCATGCACACTCTTTTGAAATCACCAATTTATTTATGAAGACTCTCCAGGGCCCCATCTAGACACACTGTCATACACCAGAAAGAGCTCAATATCCACATCATCAACTGAAACGGTGCCTACACCAGGTTTCCACATTGGGTTTCCCTGGGTCGCTTCTTCCCAGGTCGCCTCTTCCGAATCAAACAATCAAATCAAACGGTGGCCTACACCCGGTAGCCTACACCAGGTTTCCCCAGGTCGCCTCTTTCGAATGTACAATCACAATAGACGGTGGCCTACACCAGGTAGCCTACACCAGTTTTCCGCAATGGGTTTCCCTGGATCGCTTCTTCCCAGGTCACCTCTCCCGCCCTCGGGGTATAATCAGTGGCCACTTTCAGAAAATCAATTAATTTCAATGCATGATATGCATGATGCACGTGCAATCAATGACACTTAACAACATTCACAGATTATTGAACATCACAGGTTCAGTCCACATCAATTATGGAGCTCACAAACTCCTTTTACAACACACATAGAGCTCACAGGCTAATTCCACATCATATACAAAGCTCACATGCTCATTTCATATAACGTATAGAGCTCACAGGCTCATTCTACATAACATATAGAGCTCACGGGCTCATTCTATATAATACGGAATATAAATCATATATTACAATCCACTTAAATCCACATATTATAACTCAAACATAAATAAATCATAAAATAATATGTTTATGCATCGTAGTTGCAAATGAATTTCTACTTACCTCAAATCCGCAAATACGTCGACAATATAAACTTCTAAAGCACCCTAACTCCTTCTCGTATCGTATCTAACAACAGTTAATTATAAATATTATTCAAATCTATTAAATAATTAATTCTACTCGAACTTCACCTAATTAATAAAAACACAACTAAATCTTATGCACAAGAATTACCTGAATTAGGATTTTATCGAAATCGAATCAAATTCTTCTTCTTCTTTTTTTTTCTGCGTAATTTCTCTCGCGAGCCCCTCGACTTCTCAGCGTGTGAAATGGGTTTTGAAGTTCATGGTTTTAAGGTTCTGGGGTAATGCATCCGACCGCCTTAGATTTTAGTTACTAATGTTTGTTTTTTTTTTTTTTTTTAATAAACTAACTTACCAAATAAGTTAAAACCTGCCACCTATTATACCTATATATATGTATGCCTGACTAAGTATAGTACCGCCTAAAAGCATAACCCATATATATTATTATATTAATAATATAATATATTATATATAATTTATTTAATTATTCTATTTAATTACTACAATTAATCCTCAAATAATCTACACTTAACTTACACCATTAATACCCAAAGAATTTGCACAACACATTCATATCATACAAGAGTCTCAAATAAATTAAACAAGAATATTTTCATTCATAAACAAATAAAGACATATACCAATTCAATAAATAATTTAACATTTAAAGGTAAAATAATTAACTTAACATCATATGAGTAATATAAAATGTACTCAAATAGCAAATAGCATGATAATAATTAAAGTACACATAATGCATAAAATATATTCAAGTAATTATAAATTAACACATAATAATTTAAATGCACACAAAGCATGAAATATATTGGCCAGTGAGTAGTGAGAAGCTCGGGTATCACAGTGTGACTTTGTTCTTTTTCTTTCTGTCTTTAATTATTTGTGCACAATCACTTTGAAGAGATTTTCAAACTAAAAATGTTTCCGCACTTAAAATTCACCAGCGCATTGTTTTATGAAAACCAGACGACCTCTAGGGAGTCTACTGATTTTTTAAATAGGCCAAAATCGAAAAGGTTTTAAATACTACCAAATCTATTCAACCCCCTTCTAGATTTGGTCAAGTGTTTTATCCTAAAATCTGCCTTTGGAACCAACAAAATGTTTGATACTTTAAAACTAGTTCATGATAAATTTATGATGAACCATTTTTATATAAAATTTTATCTTTCTGGTAAGACTAGTACACGTATAAACACCTCGTGGTTGCAGTACATAAAAGACAAATCTAAGTTTGGAGGTTACGCTTGGGGTGTTTTCCCTTTTTGCAAGTGTCATTTTTCCAAAGTTGAATTATATATGGCAATGTGGTGGAGCCATACATACTAGATAGAGTTCTTAGACAATTTTGTTATATACAAATGATAATTGAGAAGTCACTTGCAGCTAAGGCCAAAATGAGGTGTTACATGAAACCGAACATTAATATAAAATTAGATCATTAAAAATAAATACTCAAATATTTGAATTACATCCTAGCAAACAATGATACAATAAATAATCTATTTTTTTTAACATGAGCTACCAAATGTTAAGATTTAATACATAACTCTCACTTAATAAATCAAATTTTACTACTACGTACTAATTTTATACACTCTACCAAACAGCGGTTCCAACGGTGCAACTCTACTACATAAGTATGAAATCTCATATAAAAATTTTCACATTAATTTTGTTTTAGCACATATTACAATTTCCAAATTGAACCACTTATGTTACCAACTGGGGGGGGGGGGGAGGAATTAAACTAATTAATGATGGACAATTACACAAACATACAACATATATATATGATGCATGAACAACCTTAAAAAAATTAAAAAAAAAACGGAAAAAAAAAATAAAAAAATGGTAGAAATTTACACACTTCTTTTTCAAGGTTTACCAAAAACTTTTCCAGCAAGAATTGCAGCTTTCATGGCATTCTTAATGGTATTCACGACCTCATCAATTTCACAAGTGTTCCCCTTGAATGAAGGTGCACCAGAACTCCTGAACGCCTCCACACAGTTTAGAAAAACTTTATTGCATTGCTGGCTCAAGTAGCTGTCTGCAGCCACCAAAAAATATGTATATACACATATGGTAATGTTAATTGAAATGAATTTAAATTAAACATATATTACTTGTGATGATACTATGTCTCCTGTTAATTTGAGCTCACATAAACACACTTTTTTCGAGTGTTACTATTATACGTACGATTAATATCGCAATTTGAAAAAATATTATAGTTTTAGATAGTGATATCTCGTATACCCAACATCATGCTTACTAAAACTTTATAATTATACGTACAATAGTAATATCTAAAAACAAAAAACAAAAAGATTTCATCAGAGATATTTCACATAAATTTTAGTTTTTTACAAATTCGTCTCACTCGTTGGTGATCTCACAAGTCCGTGCAAAGTGGACAACGTTACTAATTGTCTGTGGAAAATAGTTACTTTTTAAAAAATGACAATACATATTTACACTATTAATTTATGATCTTTATACGTTTACACAATATATCGATTTTTCTAAAACTCATGCAAAATGTAATAAGATTATTTTTTATAGGAGGTGTTGATATGGCGAACTAATACGTCGGTTTCAGAAATAATCCCCAAGGCTTGCCAGATCTCCAGAGCCCACCCGAACTGGGGAGGGACCAGAGCTCGCCCGCCTGTGGAAGGCCCAGAGCTCGCCCGACTGTGGTACATCACTGTGCGATACTCTGGAATCTGGTCAAGGCTTGGGAGCTCGCCCTTTGTCAGCAGGACCCCGGTGGCGCACTCTTTTTCCCTCCATCCGGTTTATCCACAAGGGTGGTTTACGGCGAGGTTTTTAATGAGGCCCATCTAGTTTAAGGCATAGTAGTAGGATGAGGCATGATAAAGGAAGCAGTGTGGGAGATCAAGACGAGGGTAAGGAACCCTCGTCAACACCTGAAGCCACATAGGCTCATAAGGTGCCGTCTCATATTCGCACACCTATAAATAAGACCTCTCTTGTACTATTCAGGGGATTCTCTCATATTTTCACACAATCAATACAATCTTCATTGCAATATTTCTCTCTCTAAACTCTTTACTCTCCCTCCTCAAGAACATAAAATCATAAGATTATTGTTTGGTAGAATTGATCCGTTGTAAAGCCACAAAAACAAACACAATCAGTAAATTCTACCAACAATTTGGCGCTAGAAGGAGGGCCCTCGCATCGAATCTGAAAATTAAAAATTTTCAAGAACGAAACATTAGAGTTTGCTTGAAGCTTTGAAGATTCGAAGATGTTCTTGATAAAACTCAAGAACACTTGAAGATACACATACATCTTCATCCCTTGAACGAAGAACCCAGATTTCCGGACAAAAACCCGAGCCTTCGGATTTTACGAAATCTGCCCGGAACAAGTTTTCAAACGTACGCGTGCACTCGAATAAACTGAATTTTGGATAATTCGTCACACGCGAGGCTAGATGAAAACTTGCACAGCTCCACCTAAGCTGGACGACCACCACTCCAGCGACCTCCACCACCCCGGCGACCTCCCTCCACCTCGGCGACCTTCAGCAAGCTACCCCCTCCGAAACCCAAAAATGGCAAACACTCGAGCCGCTAAGGGACAGGCCTCCGCAGCTGCGGGAAGGTCTAAAGGGGGTGATCAAAACCAGGCCGAGGTGGAGACCTCACGCCAGGTGGTGGAAACTTCACAACCACCTCCCCAGAAGAGCACCGTAGCTCCCCGACCTCCACGAGTTGCGGTGACCCAGGAAGACTTGGCTCCCGCCCTGAGGGACCTGGCCAGCAACCCTGACGAGCTCCAACCCACCATCGCGACCTTACAAAGGTTGCAGCAGCGACAGCAGGACGAGCTCGCCCTGGTACCCAGGTGAGTTCCAGCTGCTGAAGCCCGGGAGTAGACCAGGCCCACTCAGGGCACCCAGACCAGAGGGGACTACAACATACTCCCCACCGAGCAGGAGGCAAGCTCGGCACAAGCTCGCCAGCTCAGGGAGAGGACCGGCAAGGCCCAGATGGTGGAGGAGGATCCCGCTCCTTACAACGGAAGGGAGTCGGCCTACACCGGGGCATTTGGCACCCACCAATCACAAAGGAGGGAAGTCCTCCAAGGTCGCCTGGGCCCGAGATACAAAGAGAATGAACGTACGGCGGCCCCAGCTGCGTCCCATGGGGACTCCGACCAACAGCAACACAGATCAGTCCACGAAAGGCTGAGGAGGCCCGCCACTGATCGGCTAGGCCCCCACGGCGGACGCCAATTCCAGCCCGCCACTGAGAGGTCACCCCAGAGAGAGGCACCCCGGGGACATGCGTCCGCGAGACGCACGACCTTTGAGCAGCCTCCACCGGAGGTGACCCGAGATGACGAGCTGGCCTCACTGAAAAAGGCCGTTGAAATGCTACAAGCACAAGTAGCAGCCAAGTCTGGCGGACCTGACGCCACGACTCTCCCCACCTCTCCATTAGCACCTGCCATCCTCCGCGCACCGGTCCAGAAGAAAATTCAATTCCCGGTGATGTCCGCATACGAAGGCGAATCGGACCCGAAGGTCCACCAGGCCAAGTACGCGGATTTCATGATTTTTGTCGGCGCCACCGACTCCACCCAGTGCCGGAACTTCCCGCTGACCCTAGGGGATCGAGCTCACCGCTGGTTCTCTTCACTCACCCCGGGGTCAATCTGCTCATTTGGCCAACTCTCGCGGGAGTTCCTGGCCCACTTCTCTGGGTTCGGTTCCTACCTTACCCAGAAGCACCGACTCGCCAACATCCACCAAGGCGAGAGCGAGACCGACCAGCAATACCTGGAAAGGTTCGACAAAATCCTGCTGGAAGGCGAGCCAATGAGTGAGGACACCAAGGTCGTCGCAGCGATGGCCGGACTCAGGAGGGGCACCGACCTCTGGAAGGAGATGCACCTCGCATGTCCCAATACTTACAGCGAATTCCGCCACAAGGCGGGGGTGTTTGTAGCTATGCAGGAGGCACTACTGAAAGAAGTTGGTGCCCACGAGGAAAGGAAGCCCTACGGGAGGAAGTCCGGGGGCACCTACAAAGCTCCCCGGAACTTAAAGGCCTTTGGCGAGGGAGACGAGCTCAAAGAAAAGCTCAATCAGGTCCTCACTGCCTCCGTTGACCACGTCTTCACTGCCGTCAAAGGCAAGGCCATGCTGGAGGAGCCAAGGCGGATCCGCCAGGACCGCACGAAGCTCAATCCCAACAAATTCTGTGCCTACCATCAGGCCATCAGCCACTTCACTAGCGAGTGCCGAGACCTCCTCAAGCAACTCTGGAAATTTTACGAGGAGGGGAAATTGGCCGAGTTCGTGAAGAAGGCCCCAGCTAAGAGACCGAGGTTCTAGAGGAGGGCTACCTCCGATGATGAGGAAGAGGAAGCAGACCAACCTGGTCCCCACAATAGACGGAGAGCACCTCCCCAGCCTCAGCAAAACTTGGAGCCCACCCGAGAGCTCCTAGTTCTCGAGGAGGAGATCGGAGCTGCCGGAGGTCTCCAGGACGGGGGATCCTCCATATCCAGGAGAAAGAGGAAGACCGAAATCCGGGCCATAAACCAAGTCCAAGAAGGCAGCTCCGGCCCCAGGTCCATCTCAGCTTTCTGATGAGCTGACATTTTCCTCAGCGGACCTGGAGGGGGTACTGATGCCCCACAACGACTCATTGGTGATAACCGCCAACATCATGAACGTCCGAGTTCACAGGCTACTTGTGGACACCGGCGCATTCACCAACATTCTCTTCAAATCCACCTTGGATGTCTTGGGTGATTTTGAGTCGTATCTAGAACCTAGCAATGCTAGGATAGTGGGGTTCGGAGAAGCTGTAACCGTCCCCCTAGGTAGTGTTAGGTTGAGCGTCCAGCTTGTATCGGCTGAGGATCCCGAAAGGAGACTGACTAGGCTCATAGATTTCCTAGTTGTCGACCAGCAGTCCTCCTACAACTGGTTCCTTGGCCGTCCGTTTATTAATGAATTCAAAGTGGCGTGTTCGACCTACTACTACTGTTTAAAATTTCCAACTCCAAAAGACGCCGGAACTATAAAAGGTGACCAGAAAAAGGCCCGAGAGTGTTTACTCCAGATCAAAGATGGCCAGGTCAAGAAGTCTGTTACACAGGTCCACATCCTCGAAGGGGACGTACAGATTCCTACAGACGAGCCAAACATCCTAGACGTCATCTCTGTCGAAACTGAGATGATGGAGGTAGGCGATTTGTCAGAAATCAACCAAGGCACTGGACCTGTGCAAGACACACAACCTACACCAATGGAGGACTTGGAAGAAGCCCAAGTGTTGAGACCTGCGCAGGGATCGGTACCTGCGTAGGGGCAGCAGCCTACTCCCATGGAGGTAGCTGATGAAGCCCAAGGTGGGGGACCTGCAGGAGGTCAAGAACCAACACAAATGGACGTTGACCCAACTCCCCAAGTCACCACACCATCCCAAGTTGACAGACCACCGGAGGTGTTCACAGCCGACGAGCCCGCCCAAGCTGAAAGGTAACCCGATGACCTCGAACCGCGCATAGGCCACGAGCCTGTGCAGATGTCACAAGAGGAGTGGGACGAGTTCATCGGCGACCCGAGGTGGAAAAATTAAAAGAGAAAAGCCACCCCCATGGAAGAGTTGACGGCACTCCCGGTGGACCCGGAAAGGGACTTGGAACTTTTCATCAGTTCTGAGTTACCTGAACCGTACCGGTCAAGGATGGAGCTGTTCTTAATTACCAACCTGGACGTGTTCGCCTGGTCCCACGAAGACATGACGGGGATCCCATTGGAACACGCTTGCCACAGACTTAACATAGACCCGACGAGGAGACCCGTACACCAAAAGCGAAGAAAGTATGGACCAGACAAGTACGCAGCTCTGACTGATGAGGTCGAGAAGTTGTTAGACAACAAACTCATCAAGGAGGCTTTGTGTCCGCAGTGGGTTGCAAACCCCGTCCTGGTAAGAAAACACAATGGGACGTGGAGACTATGCATCGACTTCACAGACCTGAACAAAGCATGCCCGAAGGACAACTTCCCACTGCCTCACATCGATCAGCTGATGGATAGCACTGCAGGCCAAGAGATGATGACATTCATGGATGCTTTCGCGGGCTATCACCAGATAGCTCTACACCCAGATGACCAGGAACACACGGCGTTCTACACCAACAAGAACATGTATTGCTGGGAAAGGATGCCGTTCGGACTCATCAACGCCGGAGCCACCTACCAAAGATTGGTGAACAAAATGTTTGACCAGCACATCGGTGAATCCATGGAAGTGTATGTGGATGACATAGTTGTCAAGAGTTTGAGAAAGGAGGACCACCTGGACCACCTAAAACAGACCTTCGACATACTGCGCCACTACAACATGAAGTTGAACCCCAAAAAGACCAGCTTCGGCGTACACTCTGGGAAGTTCCTGGGGCACCTAGTTAGCCAGCGGGGAATTGAGGTCAACCCAACACAGGTCCAATGCATAATCGAGATGGGGATACCCATTTCCGTCCAAAAAATTCAAAGACTGACTGGGTGCATGGCAGCCCTGAACAGATTCATCTCCAGGTCTGGCGACCGAAATCGTCCATTTTTCGAGACAATTAAGGTAAACACACGGAGGTACAAAGAGGCGGCCAAAACCAACAAGCTCCACCTCAAAAACCACTTCGTCTGGACAAATGAATGCCAACGAGCCTTCGAAGATATCAAAACATACCTAGCGGATACACAGGTCCTGTCGAAGCCGATACCTGGAGAGAATCTATATCTGTACCTAGCCGCGTCGGAGG
Organism: Prunella vulgaris; assembly: GCA_026898435.1. Taxonomy (NCBI): domain Eukaryota; kingdom Viridiplantae; phylum Streptophyta; class Magnoliopsida; order Lamiales; family Lamiaceae; genus Prunella; species Prunella vulgaris. The sequence continues at coordinate 33,483 of JAPKLY010000488.1, read as the reverse complement.
TGGCCATCAGCTCCGTCCTGGTCCGAGAAGAGGCGAAAACACACCTACCAGTGTACTACGTGAGCCAAGTCTTACATGAAGCTGAGTTGCGGTACACCCCAACAGAGAAGCTGGCTTATGCACTGGTGATGAGTGTTAGAAAATTGAGGCCTTACTTCTTTGACCACCCAGTAGAGGTACTGACAACGTTCCCACTACGTCAAATACTACAGCGCCCAGACACCGCCGGATGCCTGCTGAAATGGTCACTGGAGATCAGCCAATACGGTATAACCTACGCACCCCGAACAGCGATCAAGGGACAAGCACTTGCTGACTTCATCGTCGAGCTAACTTTCCCACAAGATCCGACGAGGGGGCGTATAGCTCCGTGGCATCTCTACGTAGACGGGTCATCAACCAGCATAGCAGCAGGCGCCGGCGTAGTCCTGATCAGCCCAGACAGACAAGTCTTCACCTCCGCAATCCGGTTCGACTTTCGAGCAACCAACAACGAGGTGGAATATGAAGCACTGATAGCAGGACTTAGGCTATCATTAGCTGTGGGGGCAACCAATCTTCAAGTTTTCGGAGATTCACAGCTAATAATATCCCAAGTCCGGGGGGAATATGAGGTAAAAGACCAGCAGATGATGACTTACCAGAAGATAGCCGCACATCTGATCTCGATGTTTACGCAGGTTTACATCAATCAGATACTGCGGCTAGAAAAACACACAAGCAGATGCTCTAGCCCGGCTAGCTACTAGCAACGGCGAAGCGGAATTCACGGAGTTTGTGATCACCACACTGAAAAACCCCTCGACGTCCGATTACAAGATAAATCAAACCTCGAGCGGGGGGCAGGAGGACAGTGAAGGTGGTGAAGATTGGTGCACTCCAATCCAAAAATACCTAACAAACGGAACAACCCCCGTAGACACTTGGGAAGCTAGCAGATTAGTAAAGCAAGCTGCCAGATATACACTGCTGGATGGCCAACTCTACAAACAAGGATTCTCTCTACCCCTACTCAAATGCCTAACTAGGAAGCAGGGGTCCGAAGTGTTAGAAGAAATTCACGAAGGGATTTGTGGGAGTCACGCTGGGGGCAAGCATTGGCATACAAGACGATCAGACAGGGCTACTACTGGCCCACTCTTCGCAAAGATGCCATCAGCTTCGCTCGAAGGTGCCGAAAGTGCCAACTTTTCGCACCTAACATCCACTCCCCAGCCAACCAGCTGAAGTCGGTGTTCAGCCCATGGCCTTTTGAGAAATGGGGAATCGACTTGATCGGCCCATTTCCACCTGGTACAGGCGGTGTAAAGTTTGCTGTCGTAGCAGTGGACTACTACACCAAGTGGGCTGAGGCCGAAGCTCTCACAACCATAACCTAGGAAAGGATGATCGGCTTCATTTGGAAAAACCTGATCTGCAGATTTGGACTCCCGCAGTCGGTCATCACTGATAATGGAAGGCAGTTCGATGGACAGAAGTTGAGGGACTTCTGCAGTTCATGGAACATCAAGAAGTACTACTCAACTCCATATCATCCCCAGTCGAACGGTCAGGTCGAGGCGGTGAACAAAATCTTGAAACACATATTGAAGCTCCGCCTCGAGGAAAAGAAAGGGAGCTGGGCAGACGAACTCCCGGAGGTCCTATGGTCTTATAGAACTTCCTATAGGGCCAGCACCGGGGAGACCCCGTTTGCCCTAGCCTTCGGGACTGAAGCCGTAGTCCCGGTTGAAGTCCAGAACAGGACTTGGAAGGTGGTGGGGTATGATGAAGAAAAGAATGATGAAGCCTTGGCAGTAGAAAAGGATCTGATCGAAGAGACCAGAGCTTCGTCAGAAATGAAAAACGCCACCTACAAGCGCAGAGCGGAAAAATATTACAACACTCAGGTCCGAGACCGAAAATTCAAGGTCGGAGACCTGGTGTTAAAAAAGAAATTGATGGCCCCACCAGGTGTATTCGGTTCAAACTGGGAAGGACCATTCCGGGTCACCGCAGCCTAGCCAAACGGTACCTATGATCTAGAAGACACAGAAGGCAAGGCTTCGTCATACACCTGGAGCTCAACACATCTAAAAAAGTTCGACCAATAGACTAGAATCTTGTAATAGACTAGGCGAAGGTTTGCATCAGAAATGTCGATGGCAACCGATGTAAATAACGTTACTGTAAAAAGTCAGAGAAATTCAAAAATTCCCAAGTGTTTGGACCTGTGCAGCTCTCCAACCGGGCGAGCCGCACCAGGTCACCCACTGCTCCAGAAAACTCACCGAGCCCAGCTCGCCCACATGCTCAAAAATCCTCAATGCGCAAGGACCAAGGTCCCAAACGTTATAATTAAATTGCTCGAAGGCAAAGGCCAAAGTGCCCAAGGTCGAGAAGGTACCCTCCTTAAAGGGTTGCTAAGCACCTACTGCCATAAGTTAGAAAATTTCGCGAAAAAGACGAAGAAACGTCTAAGGCAAGGTTCATGAAACCCAATGGCCCAACGTGAATCAATCGAAGTGCAGTTCACCGCCCTAAGTGGTCTAAGACGAACGATTCGCGGCCCTAAGTGGCGTAAGACGAAGAATACGCACTCTCAAAACAGAGGTACAATTCGTAGTCGTAAGTGACGTAAAACGAACGATTCGCTTCTCAAAGTAGAATAAGACGAACAATTATGTACCAGAAAAATAAACAAAAAACGAGCTATTTACGAAATTATAAAGTAAAGGCGCAAATACATAAAGGAAAAGAGTTGGACAAAAAATGCTCGTCTTATATTCAAAAAGATACTTAAGAGATTTTCAAGCCAAAAATATGCTTGAAAAAATCCTAAGTATAAGTAGCTGTGCTGGCCACAAAGGCCGACCAGCTGGCCATCTTTGAACTACAAAAAGCTCCTTCTGGGCGAGCTGCACGTGCCCGGCGAGCTAAGTCTACTTGAGCAAAAAGCAAAGGCTACAAAAATAGAGCTCCTTCTGGGCGAGCCCCGCAACCCGGCGACCTATCGAAACTTGGAAAATAAAAACTAAACTAAGAAAGCAATAGTAAAGAAGGCCTAGGGCTCGGGGTCGGTGACCTCTGGAGTAGGGGCGACCTGGCGGATGGGCATGGCAAGCTTGACATCAGAAGTGATGTTCCCGGAGAGTCCGCTTGTGCCGAGCTCGCTGATATTTATCATCGCATCCCCACAGACCTCCTGCATCTGCTCCATTGTCGGCGGGGCCTCGCCTCCAGCATCCCCCTCGGCACCTTCAGGCTCTTGGGCGAGGTCAGCAGTCAAGACCTGCTTCGTCTGGATAATTATGAATTTTTGACGAGCAGCGTCAAGATTGATCCCATAGCCCGCGAGGTCTCCAATATTCAACTCCGTGCCAGGGGGGATCGAGGACTTCTCCAAGCAATCCTCAAACTCGCTGACGAGGGCTTCCCACTCACTGTCATTATTAATCCGCGCCCATTGGAAGGAGCGGATTACCTCAGCAAAGTAGAGCACGAAGCCCTTGTCGGTGGCGACCACCTCGGCGAGCTCAAGTGCCTCAGGAGTGATGGCGGTGTCAGAACGGCTCTTGAGCTCGGCGATCTCCAGAGCCTTAGCAGCAATCTCCTCCCGCAACTTCCGGCACTCCTCTGAGTTCCCTCGACTCTGATCGCGAAGGAGCCCTACCTCAACCCGAGTCAGGACGAGCTCCTCTTCCCGAGCGGTGAGTGTCCGGCGGGCTTCCTCCAGCTCGGCCTGTTGTTGGCGGAGGTCGGCTTGTAGTTTTTCTGCTTTTTTGATAGCAAGCCGCTCCGCCTCCAGTGAGGCCTTCGTTTTGGTCTCCGCCCTCGCAAGCTCCTCGAGGGCCTTCTTCCGCTCGTCGCCCACCTTAGTGAGCGCCTTCTTTGTATCATGGCGAGCTCTATCAGAGGCGGCGATATCGTCGTTGACGAGCTGGGCCGCCGCCATTGCCGCACAGGCGTAGTGCATCGCCAGCCTCGCCTTGTCGGCAGGCTTCTGCCTCTCGATCATGCCGAGCTCTGAGGCGGAGAGGTACTTAGGGGCCTCAGTAAAAACCCGGCGAGCCGCCCCATCAGGAAGGTCCCTCGATGAGCTCAGGGCCTTACACCGCTCGGCGATATGGAGAGATTCAGGTCGCTGCGGGAACTCGGCGAGAGTATACCTACACAATACTCAAATCAGTTAGAAAAAATCATAGAAGTTACAAAGGCTTCCAACTTCAAAAGAGGTCGCCCACTTACCCAAACCTATCAGGGTTGAGCCCGAGCAGGGTATCATCCCGAATAGGGACCCCGTAGGGAGGCAGCGAGGGCGCACTCTGAGGAGTTGGGGGCGCCTGAGAAGATTGAACAGCAAGAGCTCGCCCTGACCCTGCTGGGGTTGATCTGGAGCTGCCCTCGGCCCTAACTCGTTTGGTGGGGCGAGCCTCTTCCTCACTCACTCGCGAGCCATCCCCTCGGTGGAGAGCTCGCCTCGTCTGGGGAGGTGGAGGGGGTTGAGCGCCCCGCTCGAGGTCCGAACCTAGGCCGGTCCCCTTTTTAGCAGCGGCGACCTTCTCCTTCGTTGGGGGAGGCGCCGAGGTCCTCTGAGAGCCCGAGCCCCCAGCCTTATCAGCGGCTTTGGAAAGCTCGAGCTTCTTGGTGGCATCCAAGACCGCCCCCGAGGGGATACCTTCCCTCCCTGGGCTAGGCTTGCCCATCCTGAGCTGCTTAGCTAAGAAATAGTATGCTTCAGGAACTTTAACAGGTGGGAGCTCGGCAGTAGGACCTACACCTGCACAAGATGATCAAGTAGGTCAGGCGACCTCAATTTACGGAGCAGCGAGCTGGCAGAACTTCAAAATGGAGAAGTGCAAAACCTTGAGCAGCGAGGTGGTGTGGTGAAGTGATGAGGCCGGCGAGCCTGCGGCAATGGTGTTGGCACAAGTGTTCGATCTCGCGATCCTTCTTCTCCCTCAAACAACACACCGTCCGCACAGACTCGAAGCCAATCGAAACCTCCGGTTTCCCACGGCTCGACTTGTGGCGCTTCAAACCTACAAAAAGATAGATTAGATCAGTAATCTAATCCGACGCACACACACTAAGGTATGCCACCTACAGCTCGCCTCCCCATATGTCTCTGGAGTAGGGATACGCCCTCCACGACCATCAGAACTCGCCAATCCCCCCCGATAAAGAAGAACTACTCCTTCCAATCCCGGATTTTGTTGGGGAGGTCGCCTAAAAATTTGCCCCCCGGGCGAGCTTGGAAAGAATAATATCCCTTCCCCTCCTTCACTTGTCTGATCATGATGAAGAGCTCGTTGATCTCCGCCGTACTCAGCCGATTTTCATAGCCCTCGAGGCCGAAGACTGTCAGGGCTGCCAACTGATTGCTCCATGCGTTCGGAGTAAGTTGGGTAATGGCGAGGCCCGTGTCCGCCAAAAACTGCCCAATGATGGGGTGGAGGGGAAGGGTGAGCCCCGCCTTCAAAGTGTGATAATTCATGGCTGTGAGCTCGGCAGGGGGGAGGTCGGCTTGTTCTTTCTCCTCAGCGGGATACATAAAAATGTCCAGCGGGATGCGGAACCGCCTCCGAATATTCGAAAGGGCAAAATCGCTTATGATGCTCTCCACCCCGTTGGCCTTAAGGTCAGACTTGCCAGCGGCTTTTTGAATCGGAACTCGCCGGGGTAGGGGGAAGCTCGCCCCGTGGGTTCTCACATATTCGCCCCTGTCGAACTCGTTCATGACCTCGGTAGAGACTTGATGTTCAGGGAGCTTGGGAAAAGGAAAGTTGATGAAACAGAGGTATTCATAAGTAACCTCCGTCCCCATATCCTCGCCGACCTCTTCGTCGACCTCGCGGGCCAGCTCGCCAGCAAGGTCGCCAGGCCCAACCTAGGCGACCTCCTCCCAGGCCTCAATCTCGGCGGCCTCCTCTTCAACGGGGGTCGCGGCTCCTCCGTGAGCTCGCTCTGAGTAATCCTAGAGTTCGCGGAGGGACGATTCCTCACCGGAGCTCGTAACTTGCTCGCTGGAGTCAGAACGAACTGACCCCAAGAGCTCGCTACTGTCCGGGAAGGTTTCAGAGCTCGCCCCAGAGCTTGATGAGAGGACCACAGGTGCCTCTCGGGGGTTTGGAAGGTCATCGATCATTTGTCCTTTGCCCAGATCACGATGCGGGGGGGTACGGCTTGAAGAGTTCTCAGACATAATGTAGGCGTCCGAAAACAAGGAACAAGGAAGAAGAGAAAGGAGAAATCCGGATTTCTACCTTGGGAGACGTTCGGAGACGCGTCTGAAGCAGAGGGATGATCGCCAGAAATGTGCTCTGAGAAGTGAGAAAGCAAAAGTGAGGAAATTCCTCATTTTCGCCTATTTATAGACGCTGGGCGCGAGCTCGAAATTCCCGGAAGATCAGGGACCTTTTTGCAAAGAATTTGAAAAGTTATTATTATGGGCGGGAATCGAGATAACAAGAGACTTGTGTGACGCTGGATCCCGCATCGTGTCGGCCGAGGCGACCTCCGAGGCGCAGCTCGCCTACTAGCTCGGCACCCCCGGAAATAGCTCGCCAGACCTCATATTCTCCAGCTCGCCCACACATTGGACAAAGTCATGATGCGCGCAAGCTGGGGGGCAAATGTTGATATGGCGAATTAATACGTCGGTTTCAGAAATAATCCCCAAGGCTTGCCAGGTCTCCAGAGCCCACCCGAACTGGGGAAGGACCAGAGCTCGCCCGCCTGTGGAAGGCCCAGAGCTCGCCCGACTGTGGTACATCACTGTGCGATACTCTGGAATCTGGTCAAGGCTCGGGAGCTCGCCCTTTGTCAGCAGGACCCCGGTGGCGCACTCTTTTTCCCTCTGTCCGGTTTATCCACAAGGGTGGTTTACGGCGAGGTTTTTAATGAGGCCCATCTAGTCTAAGGCATAGTAGTAGGATGAGGCATGATAAAGGAAGCAGTGTGGGAGATCAAGACGAGGGTAAGGAACCCTCGTCAACACCGGAAGCCACATAGGCTCGTAAGGTGCCGTCTCATATTCGCACACCTATAAATAATACCTCTCTTGTACTATTCAGGGGATTCTCTCATATTTTCACACAATCAATACAATCTTCATTGCAATATTTCTCTCTCTAAACTCTTTACTCTCCCTCCTCAAGAACATAAAATCATAAGATTATTGTTTGGTAGAATTGATCCGTTGTAAAGCCACATAAACAAACACAATCAGTAAATTCTACCAACAGGAGGGAGAGAGTATATCTGATGCACAATTAATTTTACGAACTCTATTTACAAAATCTACTCCCTCTAACCCAATTTAAATTTCACATTTTTTTGGAGCGTCCCATAATAAATTTCACATACTAATTGAAAAAATAATACTTTTATAATATTTATTTTATTTTAAAATACTCTTTTTATTAATTAATTAAAAAAATGTGGAGTTTAATTCAAAATAGAAGGAACACTTGGTGCTAGTCAGCTTTACTATACGAGATAGATGATTAAATTTCATTTGAACTCTGTTATTCCAAATTATTAGAGGTGATGGAAATTAAAAAAAAGAAAATTGTCACAAATAAATATTCAAAAATCTTACGAAGTAGACATTCAAAATTTGTCTTTTACTTTATGTTGTCTGTTTAAAATTGATACGTGTCGACTACGTTAAGCATGGCTATTATATTAGTTTGAAAACTGACAAGTAACAAAAAGAGGAACTATACGAATAATACAGTCCAAACTGATGAGATTGAAAACAACTCTACAACTCTCAAATTAAAACAATTAATGACATGAACTCTCTTTTTAAATATCATTTTTATACATGTAAAATAACATTTATTTAAAAATTATATAATACTGATATGATATACTACTTTGTTTTTGAAAATTTTGCTTAACTTTTATTTTAGTTTGTTTAATAAAAAATTGCATACCCTAAAATAAAAATATTTCTTAAAATTT
>JAPKLY010000488.1:9856-20533 GCA_026898435.1 Prunella vulgaris | reverse complement strand
CTGTGTGATGGAAAATGGGTAGGTCTTGTGGTTAATTTGTCTTTTAATACCCCGTGACATTTTTTTGTAATGTTGTTTCAGATTCCTCACCTAAGGGGAATCATTTTTTTTTCATTTATTTACTGCACTAGTTGATTGAACTTCAATAATGCCGAGGGGAGTACGTGTGCACATGAGCTATATATGGTACACAAAATAAATATATATATATATATATATATATATATATATATATATAGGCAGACTTGTGTAGAAATTTCTACCGTAGAAATTACCAAAAATAAAGACAAAAATTTGGATCCAATAAAACTCACGGGTCAGACGCGGGTCGACCAAAAAAACTGGGTCAGTGTCGGATCTTACCAAATATTACCAAATCTTACCAAATAAACCACAAATTTCGCGCATTACATACTTAAAACACAGAAACTCAAAACCAAAAACTCACAGCGAATCTAAAAAATGGCGAATTCACGAGCAACAAGGAAAGGATTCCGATCAAAAGAAGCACGAAACTAATTGGAATCTCAAAAAAGACGTTCAGAAGAAGATTTTGAAGTGATTACAGTCCAAACAGTACAGCAGAAACATGGATGATTACTTTCCAGACTGCCAAATAATAGAAAGAGCAAATTTGATAGGTTCTACAACAACATGTAACATCACAAACACAGATCAAATAGTAACTCATGCATGTGGAATGAATTTTAAAAATATGTTACATATTCATAATATGTATGTTACAAAATAAAATAACTAGTGTTACAATTCTCTAGATAGGAAAAATATGTTACTCAATGAACATATTCATGTTACTTTATGACTTACATAGTGTTACTAATTACTGGATTGAATTATATGTTACTGTCTTCAATTCCATATGTTACTATCTTCAATTACATATGTCACTCATAAATAAATAAAAAATATTATATGTATAAATATAGAATAAAAAAGTTATATATACATAATATGTTACATATTCATAATATGTATGTTACAAAATAAAATAACTAGTGATACAATTCTCTAGATGAGAAAAATATGTTACTCAATGAACATATTCATGTTACTTTATGACTTACATAGTGTTACTAATTACTGGATTGAATTATATGTGTTGGGACAATCAGGAGTGTTTTGATTAGATCCCAAAACCCCTTGACGAATTTGCCTAAGTATAGTTCATCAGGATGATAGGCTCAGGATAGATAGGTTAGAATAGATTTTCTATTCACAGGTATTCAGTTCAGGGGGAACTTACTGAGGAGTGAAGACTAATGGAAGACGTTCCTGATGTTTGAAGTCTGAAGACATGTCCAATCCTGAAGGGTTGATCACTGAAGCTGATCAACCTGAAACTGAACCTGAAAATCCTTGAAAGAGTCCTGAAGATGCCTAGAATTTATCCTGAAGAAAACTTCTGACCCTGACAGAACTGAGTAGTCTAAGCATGCTCAGGAAAGTCTTTATCAGTGAAGGCTCAGTGTAACCTTGATCAGGCTGAACGTCTTACTGATGTTCTTAAATCTTGACTTGGGCCTAGTATCATTTAACCTGATACTTGTAAGTCCTGAGACCCAAAGGTTACACGTGCGAATGGAAGTCTGATGAAGCAGAAAGAATATCAGAGTCTCCAACATAAGACAAACATTTATGCTGAGTAAAGTACGAGAAACTCAGTGTTATAAATGTACGAGGTTCAGTAAAGTCAATGCCGACAAACTAGCCGTTGAGTAAACGACCAGTAAAAAGGCGACACGTATGTACGGAGACTGAAACGCATTTAATTCTTCTCAGAGGTGCAGGCGGCGGATCAGAAACTTTACCATACTAGGTATGGTCCATGTCAGACAAGGACAACCAAAGACTGCACCTACCCTAAATAGGAAGGTTTGAAACGGATCAATTCCAACGGATCTATTTCAAACCTCCCTATAAATACAGAGAGCCTTGCACCCATTCAAGGCTAACGGGAAATTTCCAAGAGAAACTCTCAAGATTCCAAGCACTCAAAGTTGATTTGAAACAACACTCTGAAACTTAAATTTCCCTAGTGTTGTAGTAGGAATCTCATCTGTATTATTCACTTAGAGTATTGATCCCATCCTTAACTTTGATTTGTTAGAGGGATCAATACAAAATAGTTGGAAAACGTGTATACCAAACCCCTCAGGTTGTGAGTTGGTTGGTAGTAAGGACTGGGACTTGTAAAACCACCCACGGGTCAGTTCCTAAGAGAGGAAGTTGGCTACTCGTGTCCCTTGGCACGTAAAACCCAAGTACCTATCCTCAGGGTTTTGAGGATAGCTTCCTGTTCAATCAGGTCGTGGACGTAGGAGTTGGTTATCTCCGAACCACGTTAAAAGAACCTTGTGTGCTGATTTACTATTCTGCTCAGGATCATAAACTGTCATCATATTAAACTGAAGCATACTTGCATTGTTTCTGAAAAACCATCAAGACTGACTTGTCATCCTGATCAGTAAATTGTGCACCAGCCTTAACCACGTTTCCACTAAGTAAACTGATAAAGTTTTCAGAACTAAAACGAGTAAACACTTAAGGGCTCACATTCCGCACTAATCTGAGCTTACTGAGATAGTAGCCCAACTGACTAGCTTCCGAGCGGTCAGTAGGATTGTTATCTCTACTGAGCTTCTGAGAGAACAACTCTGACTTAGATTATTTGGTTCTTCACTGATCCGTCCCTGCTGCCCCTGAGGATCATCAGTAGACTGAACAGTTCAGGAGCTTCCTGACTAAGTCTGAAAGAGAATTTTCCTGAGATTTCGGGAAAATCTGACATCAGTGTATTCCCCCCCATACACTGATTATACTCGTTTCGGGACCAACAAGTGGTATCAGAGCAGTGGTTCAAAAGACCACTGACTTTGTTTACCAACAGTTTCTGAGGAGAAACTTTTGGTGGACAACTGAACTGATCTGTTTCTGAAAACTTACATACATGGCATCCAGTTCTAAGCGCCTTGAAGGAAGTCTTCCTGAATTCTCTATTGATAATTATGATTATTGGAAATTCAGGGGTCCTTGCACATCTATACTCCATCCATGATCAGATGCCCCAGGTGATTGAGCATGGTCCTATCAGATTTATGAGGAATCTTCAGACCATCTGGCCCGTAGCTGGTAATGTTCCTGTTCCGGCTGCCGGAGATGAGCCTGTGGAGAGGTCCTCACTTACTGCTGATCAGATTAAGCAAATCGAACTAGATAATGTTGCGAAGAATATTATACTCCACACTGTTTCTTACGAGAATTTGGTCAGGCTCATGCATCCGACAATCGCGAAGGAGATCTGGGATGCACTGAAGGAGATGAGTGAGGGCTCGGAGAAGATCAAGGAGAACAAGAGAAATCTTGCTATCAGGAAGTTCGAGGCTTTTCGGATGCTGGAGGGAGAGTCCATCAATCAGATGGAAGCTCGATTCATTAAGATGATGAACGAGCTAGCAACCCTTGGGAAGGAGTTTCCCAAGAGGGAGGTGTCATCTAAAATCCTAAACTGTCTCCCTGAAAGATGGGACACAGGAGTGATCTTGTTGAAGAACACTCAGGATCTCACCAACATTACTCACTCTCACCTATTCTCAGAGTTAAAGGCTCTGAAATTCGACCTCGATAAGAGGAAGAAGAAGGGTGTTGTCAGTGAGGAAGTTAGTGAGGAGAAGACACCTGAAAAGGAGAAGAACGTGGCTCTTAAAGCTACTCCTGAGCCTGAGGCTGGATCTGGCTCTAAGTCTCTGAAGGACATGAACAAGGATGAGCTGGCCTTGGAATACAGCCTGATGGCACGACGATTCGAGAAGCTAAACTCTCATTTCGGCAGGTATAAGAAGTTTTATATTGACAGTCGTGATTGCAGGTATTCCAGCCCCAGGAGATCGAGCCCCCGGAGGGAAGAGAGGAGGGGTTCTGATTCCAGGAGAGATCGTGATGAGCCTGAACGGCGCAGAGATGAGAAGAGAAGAGAAGAGACGACACTGAGCCCAGAAGATCCAGCTCCAAACCTAAACGATCATCAGGGAGCCGGAGGGAGTCGTCAGATATAAGGTACACTGACAAAAAGTTTGCTTCTGATGTAGATCAGTGCTACCACTGCAAGAAGATCGGACATTATCAGTATTATTGTCAGGAGCTCAGTGCTCGTGAGCGAGAAGATCGGAGAGCCAAGAGAGAGCTCAGGGCATCAGACCGGAGAGCTATGCTTGCTGAGGATTCCTCAGATTCTGATGGCCCAGGACGCCGGTCCCCTGAACTCTTCTCCGATGAGGAGTATGATGACCTCTGCCTGATGGCAGATGATGAGGTATGTTCTACTGCCTCTTCTCCTGATCACGCACCTGAGCTTATCTCAGACTCAGCAGGAGAACTCGACCTTCAGCTTGCTCTAGAGCAATTGATGGTTGACTTCTCAAGGCTGTAGGAGACTCATATTCACACAGTGGATGTGAATGCACAACTGAGTGGGGAAAATGATCGGTTAACTGAGTCTCTCAGATTGAGAGATACTGAGGAAGCCCTCAGATTAGTAAATCTTCAGGAAGAGTTGCTTCATGCTCGGAATAAGCATGATGGAACTCCATTGGAGGTTGAAAGGCTGAAAGGTGTAATCAACTCTCTGATTGAGACTCGTGATACTGATCTGTTCCTCGCTCAGGAACAGCTGATGATTGAGCGAATTGCACTAAGAGAGATGTTCGAAACTGAGTGGCAAGCTCGCCTTTTGGCTGAGCAAACTGCTTGGGATCTTGAGCTGATCTCAAAAGAGAATGCTCATCAGAACCTGGTGCTTCAATACACCACTGAGATTGAGGCCCTGAAAGAAAAGAATGGGCACCTTGAGGATAAGCTGAAGAAGTTACACACATCTACCCAAGTGGTTGATGAGTTAACAAGTTTCTCTCAGCTGACCGATGGTGCTAAAGCTGGGTTAGACTATGATGCCTCAAAAGACCCAAAGGGCAAGAAAAAGAGAGGTGCTTCAGGGAGTAACTCTCAGAAGAAGTTTGTCCCTGCCCAAACTGACGACAAGAGCCCTGGTGTTGCTCGTCAGGACAAAGGCAAAGGAAAGGAGAAAAAGCCTGCTGAACCTGTCAGGCAAAGGACTGAGGAGGCTAAGTCAAAACCTAAGGAAAAGACTCAAGCTCCTCATCCTGAGTTGAGGAAGAAGGATCAAGGGAACTCCAAGGCTAAGCCAAGGAATTCTCAGGCTGGAAAGAATTCTACTCCGAGCACGTCTCATGCTCAGCCTCAGAATGCTCAGGGTAGAAGGAACTCTGGTCAGGGAAGGCCTCAGGCAAGGCCGAGGAATACTGAGGTCCGGACACCTCAGGTAGGGCAAAGGGCCCATCAGGAATGTCCCAATCCCCAAAGGAGAAAGACGAACCAAGTGGCCCCTGAAAGGCAACGGAGACCTGACTCCGTTAACACTCAGGCCAGACCTCAAGTGCCAAGAGGTCAGACCCGAGCTGCTCCTTCCCAGGACCAAACTCAGCCCAATGCACCCAGGCCAAGGAAGATACAACATTTGTTTATGATGTAATGGTAAAAGGAGAAGCACATAGGGTAATTTTTGAACAGATGATGATTAGAATACAGTGCAGCTGCAAAAAATTTGAAGAGTGTAGCATATTGTGCTGCCACTGCATACGTGTGGTGCATATTAACTCGGTACAAGAAATACCGAGTGAATACATACGTACGAGGTGGAGAAAGGATGCAAAGTTACAAATTTGGGAAAAAAACACAGCAATGGAAGTAAATAACGTATAAAGTTCAATTCCGTGGAGACATTAAATGGCTAGGAGGAGCTACAGCCTTATATTAGAGTGCGAGAGAGATCCTGAAACAAGAAAAATGCTAGAAGAAAGTATGGAAAGAGACTCAATGAAGGCAAAGGCGTTTAACTCGAAACAACAGCCAGAAAAATTAGCAGAAACTGTGGAAGGAGTTGAAATACGGGATCCTAGACGCTCAACAACAAAGGAAAGGAAAGCTAGAATGAAAGGTCACTTCAAAGGAACTCAAAAAAGAAGAAAAACTGCCAATGGAATATGGCACACAAACACCAAATGCTCATTTGATGTAAAACTCATTCTCTATACTGCATTTATAATTTTTATTGTTGAAGATTATGTTATTGATGCCTTATTTAAGTGTTACAAAATGGATAAATTTGTGTTACTATTTGGATATGTTACTGTTGCCTTAAATTAGTATTACAAAAATAATTAAACTGTGTTAATATATAAATATGTTACTGTTGACCTTTGTTTGTGTTATAAAAAGGATTAAATTCTGTTACTAAAGGGGATATGTTACAGTTGCTTGATGCCAGTGTTACAAAATTTGAAAATCTGTGTTACTATGGAATATGTTACAGATACCTTATGTCAATGTTACAAATTTTGACACTCTGTGTTACTATCAAATTATAAGCATGTTACTTTTTGAGCTGAACAGCTAATAATAAAATGTAATTTATTAACAATTTGTAAATATTCAATTGAATATATGTTACTATACATTTAAATATATGTTACTCTTTGTATAAAATTGAGTTAAAAGAGCATTTTCAAACTTATTTGACTTAATATTTGGGTTAAATTTGATTAAAAAAAATGTTACAAGTGACTTTTGTGAATGTTACTATATAATATATATTAGTGTTACATTTAAATTTTTTAAAAAGAATATCACTATAAATCTTTAAAAACGTTGAAAATTGATTATATTTTCTATAAAATAATAATTTGTCTTAGAAAAAATTTCACAACAAAATAAATTTGTATGTTACTATTGACTTGATTCAATATTACTATTCAATTAAATTTTTGTTACTATTATGTAAATAATACTATGTAAAATAAAATGAAAAATTACCTTCATAATCTTTCTTTGTACTTCCTCATTTGATAAAAAAACTGATTTTTATAAACAAAAAATTAATGTTACAATATGTCACAAAATGTGTTACTATATAATATTTTATATATAATATTATACCTTATGATGGATGGATTTCCAACATAAGTATTACCAAAACAATCCTGTGAACAAAAATATAACAAACATAAAAAATAAGCATATATACTGAGATAATAAATTGTACAATATTCAAGACTGCAAAAACTACAGAAACTACCCCCATATTCAGTGTACCATATAAACACAATAAAAACTGCAAAAACAACCCCACATATTCAACCTAAAAAGATCCAATGTATCAAGGACTTCAATAACTTACACAACCCCCACAACCTGGTAAATACAAACTAGCAACAAAAAAGATTTTGTAATACCCCGAACCAAATTAGGATTTATCTATTATATATATTAAATGTTATGTTATATGTATACATATTTTAACTTATTGATCTTTTATTTCTTTAAGGACGTTATGTTTTTAAAAGGTTGATTCATACTCAACGGTTGGTCCAAAACCAGAACCGGAAGCACTCCTAGCACCGTAACTATGAATCGGACTTAAATATATCGATGGAATGAGTATGATAAGGTCCTAAATAGGCTTTTAAAGGGCTTTAATTTTTCAAAGAATTATTAAACAAAAATTTAGACGTTTGTTGCCAAATGTCGAACCGAAAACCCTAAATTTAAAAAAATCGTCAATCCGGCGAGTAATTACAGTTCCTAATCAAGACTTAATTTGTAAAATGAGTTAAATACAATTTTTGATTAATAAATACAAGATATAAAAATTCTGTGTGCCAAAACGATCAAAATATTAATTTTCGGAGCCCAAAACGCAACCGAATAATATCCGATTTCAACACCGAAAACCATATTGCGTCCCAAAATACAGTTAGAACTCAAATTCCCCTCCTAAATACCCCCATGACCGAAACCAATCTGATTGTTTGAAGAAAATTGGGTCAAAATGCCCATACCCCTAAATTAAGGAACCATGCTTTCTTTTCCTACTTCCCAACTTTTCATACCTACCCTTGACTTCTCCTACCCTCTCCTACACACTCAAATTCAGCCAAGACAAGAATTTACCTCCATATATGCATTATCTTGATACTCTTCCTTCATTTGACAAGAAACCAATGAAAGAAAACAAGCAAATCATCTCTTTCCCCCTTCACTTACAACTTTCGGCCATTATCATTTCAAGGGAGAAGGAAATTTTCTTCTCCCATTTACAACCATAAGATGCTTTCATTCTCATGTATAAAGTCATCTATGAAGTTGTATTGAAGTTTTGAAGCCAACTCCAAGCAAAAAAAAATAAGCTCTCCATCTCTCCTTCTCTCTTTAAGTTCATGTTTTCCTCTCTTTTTTTCCTAACTTACTCTATTGCCTTGTTTTAGCTCAAAATCAAAGTATTCCTCCAAGGGGTGCTCCATTCCTACAAGCTTAAGGGTCAAGGGACAAATAAAGTTTCTTTTATTAACAAGAAAAAGGCTCCAGGGTTGTAAAACCCCAACTCAAAACATTTGGTTTTCTTGCATGTGTATGAAAGCTATGTGTGTTTTTTTTTTTGTTCCATATTTTTTAGATACCATGAAACCTTAGGACTTTGTTACTTTTAATGTTTAAATGCATGTTAAATGAAGTCTTGGATGATGTTTTTAAAGGTGTTAAAATGTGGGTGGCATGGTAGTTATGGAATAGAAAATGTAAGTGAAAGCATGCACACAAACCACACACTCTATACACTGACCTCGGATTTCTTACAGGATTCGGAACTCATGTTTTATAAATGTTTGGACACTATTTATATGGTTAGAAACTAGATCAAGTTAGCTTTTATTTGAATCTAGTTTGAGCAATTTTGGAGTTTTCGTTGATAAGTTATGAATTTTCTACGAACGTGTGACAAAATGCTCCTTATTTCGAAATTATGAATTTTCTGGGAGTAATCAGTTCATGGAAAAATATTTTAAAAATTATGGTAAAATACTACATGAAGTTTAGTACCTGCATGATTTATTTCTTGATTTTAGAGGTGTTTAAATATTTTTTACCAAAATTATTTCGGAAGTTGCACAGTTTTTGGAATTTCTGGAACAATCTGCCATGTTTTGAAAACAAGCCTAAAACTCATATTTTCCTAAACCAAATTACATGAAAGAAATTTTATTTGTGAACAAGACTTGATGAGGTAGCTACTGTAAAAATTTCACAGTTTTTGGATGAGTTTTGATATTTTTATAAAATGCTCAAAGTTTGTATGAGTGTAGTCCAAAATGCAAACTGCCCTACTTGAATGTTGTTGCTCATGTGTTACCTTCTTGTAAAAGAAAAATGTAAATGTTTTCCATGATAAAACTAGTCTAAATTCTATGTTTAGTGAAGGCTATGTGTTAATTAATGCTATTTGAATGCATGATTTAAGTGAATGGCATGATGTTTGGTGTTGATTTTAGATTAAGGACTATATTTTCTTGTTTGCCTTGAGAAGTCCCCAAATTTGGAATTCTTTGAATTTTGAGAAAAATCGGCTCGAGCACAACTTTTGTAAAATACACTATTAAATACTACGTGAACTTAGGGATCTCCATGTTTAATTTCAAAAATTTTGAACTAGCCTAAATATTTACAAAAATTATTTTTTTTGTTAAGGTCGTGATGTTGGAATTTTCTATGGAAACCTAAGAAAATCATTGTCCTCTTTCTAAACATGATCCAAAACCTAAAATTTTCACTCACAAAATGAATTGCCACAAGGTGTTGTACACCTAATTATGATCCTATTATACAAATGTTGTGATTTTTTGGTTATATTAAAATGTGTTTAGAAAATACTTAAGAATAAAAAATAAAAGGTATTCCTTTTCAAATTGTTTCTTGCTGAAATAGATCATATTTGATGAGCATGATGTGATAGTGATTTGGAGTTCTAAAATGCTATGTATGAAACTTTGTTTGCATGGTTTTGAACTCATTATTCTAATTTTATGATGATATGTTTATCATTTAAAGGTTTAGGACACTAATTATTGCAAGTTTAAAACCTTAGTAAATTGCGTGCTATATGTTCTTTTTATTTAAAGTTTAGGACATTAAAATACTACATGTTCTTCTACTTTAAGATGTTATGTGCTATATACTCTTCAAGTTTAGAATATTATATTTTCTTGCAAAGTTTAGGATATTATGTTTCCTTGCTATGTTTAAAACATCATGTTTTCTTGCTATGTCTAGTGCATCATGTTTTCTTGCTAACTTTTAAATGTTATATTCTCTTGTTTGAATTTATGACTATATATTTTCTTAAGTGATAAGAATAAAGAGAATAAGACTTTAAGTGCTCAAAAGTCCCCTTTCGGATAAACGTGTATAAACTCTAAAAGAATTTCTAAGACATCAATAACTGAAATGCAACGAATGGTGCTAGGTGTAAGTGCGAGAATGGTGACGAGGATTTCTGGGCGAAAAGAATGGTGATTGTTTTTACAAAAGGAAAGCGTTTAAGGTGGGTGGCATTTACTGTATTGCCTTGAATATTATATGGACTATTGGTGTATTTGAATGAAAATGTTTTGACCTTTGGGTCTGATTACAAGGTTATTACCCAAATGCCTACGGGCGAAGTATCTCAAACGATATGTAGTGGTCTGGCTTGTGTAGCTAGGCGCCGCGGTGGACAGAGCCTCAGGGCTATATCTCAAATGATATGTAGTGGTC
>JAPKLY010000487.1:209493-329916 GCA_026898435.1 Prunella vulgaris | reverse complement strand
CCGCATCTCCTGCAAACTGCCTTCTTGTACCTTTGGTACAACCCAGAACTCGTTTGTATGCTACTCCTGGACATTTTGTTTCCCCCTCACTCCCAAGAATATACAATCACTCGTTTGCTAAAATCTTAAAAATATGGAGTTCCACCCCATACATATACACACATATATATAGCCCTCTGTTGTCCCATCTAATTGCTTCTATTTAAAAAAAAAAACAACTTTATAATTAACCTAACGGTATAGTTGTCAGAGTAGGCCCAACGGTCTTTTTTTTTTTTTTTGTTCATAGCCGCGTCAATGCACAATGGTACACTACAATATGTATTGGTAGTCAAGAATAATAGTTGGTACATTCTTAGGAGTATCAAATACCCACACTCGGAGATCCACTTACCTCCTTATTTTCCCATAGGCCTTTATGCGTTACCCATCTTCCAATTACATGGGTCCCATCATATCTAAGAATATTTTAACTTATTCTTGAGTTGAATTTTCCACAATTTTGTTATTCTAGGTTGTTTTTTAACATATTGTTAAATAGATGCTTTACATGTCCCCTTGTCGCACAATACGACTATATTTTTTGGTGCGCCTTCTTATCAAATTTAAATGTGTCTTTTTAAAATTGTATTTTAAAATCATTATTTTTTACTTAGTTTGTCACACACGTATTTTTCCACATATTTTCGTCACACCAAATATTATTTGCTTTACACACCATATCTAAGAATATTTTACCTTATTTTCCTAATATTTCCCCAAAAAATTTAATCGAATTTAGGTTTTTAACATTTTTGTTAAATATAAATTTCATTAGATATTTTTTCTTTTTATATAAGTATTTCCCCATTTCGGAATCAATGCTCACCCTATTTCTGTTCTGAAATGCCCCCCCTTACTCAACGCTTGAGAATCATATCATTTTAAATCAATACATTACACTCTTTCAGTCTCCCAAATCAATACATTACACCTATCTTACACTCTACATTGTCTCAAATCAATACATTACACTCCCCCACATCGTACACCTATCTTACTGTTTTACATAATATTTTTTGTGGAATTGTTCACGTGAGACGAAATCACACATACTACTGTATAAGTATTCTTGTCCCACACCCCTATATATATATTTTCTGTAGTCAACAACACCTAATTCCATTTTATTTGACTTTATTGTCCATGTACATTATTTCTATTTTCTAATATTTTCTCTTTTTTTGTAAAAACTGACTCCTTTAAATTTATATATCTATATCTATATCCTATCTCAATACTCGCCTTATTTATGGTATGAAATAGCTCCCCTACTTAGCGCTTGAGAGTCCTACAATATTACACGTCCCAAATCAACACATTAAACAGTCCCAGTTCATACAACCTTTGTCTATTTTTAATGACAATTTTTTGTTCCCTCTATATTCTACATTTCCTATAAATATTCATGTAAGGCCAAATCACACATACTGCCATCATGTCCCCTTGTGCCTTCTCACGAAATTTCACTTGTGTTTTATTAGATTTGGGACCAACACATTATTTGTAATTTCAAATAATTAATTTTACATTCTTGACACACTAACTATTTTAAATTTAGGACATCTCCCCATCTTTTCACATTTTTTGTTTTCACATCTATTTGTCCCACTACAATAATTTTGCCTTTCACGTATTTTACTTCTTGCGAGGCCAAATCACACATACTACTATACATTATTGACTCCTACCATATCACACGTCCCAAGATAATACATTAAATTGTCCCCCATCGTACACCACTCTAACTATTTTTCACGACAAATATTTACATTCTTCATTTCCTCTTAATATATTGATTTTTTTTTTCACCTCCTCACCAAATTTCCTTTGTGTTTTATTAGATTGTCCCCTCACATGATTTTATTAGATTGTCACACTAACTACATTGATTTACATTTCTCAATCTTTTCTCGTATTTTTCCATTTCAACCTAAATTTTATTGCCTTTCATGTATTTATATTTCTTATAACTAACAAAGATTATTTCCCTATTATTTTTCTAATTGTTTTATAACTGAAATCCAACTTCCAAGTATATTAGCTGTCTCAGTTATCATTATCCTACTGACATTGCCTTTTCAATAAAAGTGACATCCATTATGTTCAATGTGAATTATATAATTGCCTTATAAATATGATTGGTTCTCAAATTAGACATAGCAAGTCTTGGGGGTAATTCAGTCATTATAATCACAACATTGTTATTCTGAAGGGGTTTTCCGTCTTTTTGCCCATACCCAACTGTCATGTAGCATTTAATTCTTGTAGCCCAATTTTCTTGGCTAATCATTACTCCCAATTTAACCCATTCCTAGGTCTCTGTGTTAAACCAAAAATAGCACCCCTCTATTCTGCCTCTACACAATTGCAAACCCTCTCATTCGTTGCCACGTTTAAATAAGTTATCTCACACCTCTCAGGTTAAATTCCGTCTAACGCAGCCATTCACCATTCCCGCCTTCGTCTTCTACATCCTCCCAAATGCCACCTCAATTTTTTTAAAATGTCATATCCGCCAGCTCAACCATCATTTCATTTCAAGTTTACACTCTACATATATTTTCAGATTATTTTCTCCATAAACATTCTTCTTCCCTGAGATCAAAACACCTTCCTTCTCACTGATATCAAATCAACATACCTTTTCTAAAATATTAAGCCATATCCCTCAAGACAATGTCTAAGAGAGTTGACGTCCCACCATCGACAGAACTCGGTGGTACCATTTTCCCCGCTGAAATTATGGAGGAAATACTCTCTCGTGTTCCCGTTGAGAACCTGATGTAAATGAAAAGGGTCAACATTGCGTGGCTCACAACAATTTCGGACATGTACTTCTCCGGCGTTAAGCATCTCCAGGCCATGAATGCACAAAATGGAGTCGGCTTTATACTACAGTCACAAGTGGGTTTTTACCCTCTTGGATACGAGCCTTCCAACCCAGGCAAAGAAGGAAATCGGCTCTCTCTACTGGACGACGACCCTATGTGGTACACACTAGCAAACTGTAATGGGTTTGTTCTCAACTGCACAGTTGAGGATCGCTTATTCATCTGCAACCTTATGAACGATAACTGCTGGGAGATTCCAAGCCCGAAGTTTGTTTTCCAAGAAGGTGCCACATACGCTTCTGCCTTTTTTGGCCTTGGATGTGTTCCGGGTACTACAGAGTACAAGGTAGTACGAGGTTCGACTTTCACTGCTACTCCACCGAAACCAGTGTTTGGGCTCCCATGGGGGAGTTCCTGTTTCAGTACCCTGTGTGGTCCCCCGGTGTTTACGCAGATGGTTGCTTTAACTGGCAGATTTCTACTCTATATCGAATTGAAAGCATTGCTAGCCTTTGTTGCAGGACAGGAACATTTCGCCTCATTCGCCTACCCGATGCTAGGGAGAGGATCCTTGCATATGGTGATGTTGGCTCCGTTGACGAGGACAAGCTTGCAATTTGTTCCTGCATTACCTACTCCTTTGAGGAATACGAACTCTGGATTCTGGAAAAGTTTAGAGATGATTCATCATGGAAACGTGTGCATTTCGAGCCCGGTTACCCACTAGATGAAGACGAGTTCATTCTTGGAATTCAGCCACCACGTTTGCTGCTCCCAGATGGCAGGAGACTGCTCCTTCGTGTTGAGCCATCAGGCTGTTTTGTCGAGTACGACCTTATTGACAACGTATACATTCCAATCAAAGGCCCCAATTGGTACCAGGAGTGTTGTAGTATGTTTCCTTTTACCCAGACCCTTGCCCGTTTGGTTTAATGGTTTCTACCCGTGGATTCTTGCCTTGTGAGACATGTTTTGTAATGATGCATATTTTAATATTTTTGTTTATGATGTAATATGGTCACATATTACAGAGTAAACAAATGCGTAGTATAGTTATTTTTGTTATAATATGGTTATAATGAATCCTCACTATTTTCACCTATATATATATATCGTAGTCTGGTTTGTATTAACTGTTTGCCATGTTTCTGTTATTATTAATTATTTTCTTGCCCTGGTTTTATTCCCCTTTGGTAGAGCTGGCAAAAGGGCCGGACCAGGCCAGCCCAGCCCACCGGGCCAACTGATGTTCACGGGCCGGGTCGGGCCGACCCATTTTTGAGTCGGCCCTATAAAAATTGAGCCCAGCCCAGCCCAATATAGCCCACGGGCTAACGGGCCAGCCCGGCCCATTTATTTAAAATAATAATTTTAAAAATTATACTATAATCATTGTTGCACTACTATTAATTTATACTTTTACAATCCACAAACCAACAACACAAATATAAAATAGAATTAAAACCACAAATTCAAACATAAATTAAAAAAGAAATAAAGATCATTACTCATAGTCATAGTGTCCTAATATAATAAAAGCAGTTCATAAGTAGAGAAGAGGGGGAGTCGTGTGTTCTCCTATTGGAAATTAGGAAACTAGGGTTTGTTGAATTATGAGGTGTATTGAAAAATGAAAACAGTACACTCCAAAGCCCAAAAGTCTTAGAATCCATTATTTTTAATTCTATTATTTTAAAATAAATTTAATTATATTATTTTAAAATAAATTTTATTTCACCGGGCTAAACGGGCCAAACGGGTCGGGCCAAAATGGCCCAATTTTTTTCGGGCCACTATTTTTCTAGCCCAGCCCATACGTCGGGTAGGCCAGGCCGGAATTGCCAGCTCTATCCTTTGGTATCTAATGTAATAAATTTATCTATGTGCATGTGTTTTCCACAGTTACATGAATTGTATTAATTGTTGTTTGTGTGCTTCTCCAGTTGTATTAATTGTATTTGTTGGTGACTGCATTTTGTCAATTTTTTGTGATTCAATAAAACCTTATTTGGAATTCTCCATCTCCAAATTGTTTCTTTCAGAAATTCCCTATATTTTGTTTAACCATATTTTTATTTTTGAGCTTTTCCCCTTGTGATATTTTTGAACAAGGATATCATCTACAAACTTTCCTTTCGTCTAATACCCCTCCCAATTTTTTTTTCTCAATTTTTTTTAGTTTAGTTACTTTTTAATTTTTGTCACCCGTTTAATGTTCCGCACAAGCCTTGTGCTCATATGAATTTTGTCTTAGTTTATAATTGTCTTGTTGGTGCACTGATTTAATTGTACTATCACATAGTATCGTTTTGCTTTTCAAAGTTGTTACGTCCACGATGCATGGTTTCAAAAAAAAAAACTTTACTCTTTACAGAACCGCCTGAAATAGGACATTTAATGAGGGATGTGTATAATATACCTGCCACTCACCCACCTCCTAAACCTCCCTTCATATTAAACCATAACCGTTATTTTTAGTTATCTATCACTCATGCGAACTTCTCAATGCCCCTACAGTCAAATCCATACATTAACACATATGCTTCAATTACAAAAAATATTTGTTCTACCATAGTCATTCACCTAGTTTTTTTTATCCCACAATCCAAACAATTTTTTCCAACTACTATATGTTTAATGTACAATCCTCCTACAATTGTGTTGTCCACAACTTTCCCCTAGAAAAGTAGATGTATAATGCTACCAGAACAATTCACACATTACCATACTTCCCATCCACGCATCTATACATGCTCTTTTTAAGTTACACATACTTAAGTTCAGATAAACCTTACTAGTCATTAAATGTACCATGGTGCACACTCCCACCTTCATGTCAGCGAGTTTGTTTAATATAACAGATATCAATGTCGCCATTAACTGTATTACGATACACGAAATAGGCTTCCGGTACACACTCATCACATAGCATGCAGTAAGGTACACAGTATACACATGTGCACATCGGTACACAAAGTACACACATGGTACACAAAATAGGTAATACATGCACATATCCCACCATGGTACACAATCACTCTTACACTTGGTGTGCAGATGTCTTCACCTACACACCCATTGTTGTTAGCACCAAGTAGCTCAGCCTCTCTACAGGTCCAAACCCTATTTATATCCCTACACCCAGACAAATATCACTTGTGCTCCACTCACATACACACATAAACACTTCTCTTACACACCTTCTATACAACATACAACCATACATATTAGCAAATTGAACCTACTTGTCAAGAAACTAAAGTTGTACCGTACGTACACAATTACACACCCTCTTACCCAACTTCCTTCGCCCTACACGCACACATTATGCCTGTCCCAGGTATACATTCTTTGGGTCCATCAACCATTCAACCATTTGCGCCCTATAACCCCCCGATGCAGCCTTCGTGAGGGCCCTTTTCAGTGTACTCTTCATACTTATCTCCGACTCCATGTTAAAACACACAATGACTCCGCAATCCAAACTTTCTGCTTCCTGCTGCGCACGTGGTACCACCAGAGGCTTAGTGTTGTTGCATAGCATCTGGTACTTCCCTGGCGATTTCTGGGCCAAATTGCTCAGCCGGCCCACAACGTACTCGGTCTGCAATACATACAAACAAAAAACAACAACAATGTATTTCATAATGTTGTAAATTTCGTCATACTTATTAGACAAATGCCCATACAGATTCAATCCACATCTCACCATAATCATGCATCTGTCTAAGTGCACATCCTTGATGTGTTTTGACCTTGGAACCATGGAATTGAAAAAGCTCCACCTGCTGGTGTTCATCTCCAACTTTAGTAGAGTCCAAAGATCACCCAACTCACCATTTTTCCTCTCCAGATCCCTTGTAAGCAAAGGGAATAACAACGTATCAGACATTCCAATACTCTCCAACCGTTTGTCCACCAAATGTATCAAACTCCTACTTCTACCATGCTTGTTAGCTACAATTAGCTCCTGCATTATTTTTGAACAAAACCTATATTACCACACTTACAAAAATTTCAAGTTTATTTCCTTATCGGCTAACATAATAAACATTTTACCCAGCAGGACGCTTAAAAGAAGATCACACGTCCAGATTGTCTGACTGAGGAATACTTAATCTGCAAAATCCTCGCCCATGAATCCACAACCTAGAAAAATAATTGTTATCATAGTCAGGGCACCTACACTTTTAAATATTCTACAGTCATCACATTACCCAGTTAAAAGTTGCAAAAAAACCATTACCCCAGTAGATATCCTTTCATAGTGCAAAATTGCTATTATGTCTTTCAAGTACACCACCCCCATTGCATCCTCCGTACTCCAGACCACATAACTGCCAGAACACAACAAAAATAATACAGGTCAACCAATTAAGTTTATACGTTAAACAAGTTTACAAAAACAAATCATATGAAGGATAGAACTTATTCTTCACCACCAACTCTCCAGTATTCATCTATGCATTCTTTTGCCTCTTCAGATATCCTGCTCACTACATGGAAAGTTGTTTCCCATCTCATTTTCTTTTTTTTTACCTCTTCGCTCGTGTACTGCAACCATTTCCTTTGTACTCATCTGCGGGGATTTCTCTAATGCTTTCCTATCATCACCCCTTGTCCGTGCTTTCACACAACGTGTTATTGTGCTAGGCTGAATAACCCGCTTGCCTCTTTTCTTCTGCCCATTTGGTGACTGACTTTTATCACTACTTTCCCCTCTCCTGTCCACCATTTCATACGTCTTGAGGAAGTCTACCAGGTATTCATTCTCCTCCATCAGCTTAGTATTCTTTTTCTTTGTGATTGAGAGCTCTGCAAGTGTGTCAATCTCCTTCATCGTTCGTTCATCCTCCATGACCTGCGTTGTTATTGGGTTTGTAATAGCATTCAATTGCCTCTGAGATTCCATCAACTCACCCTTTAATCGCCCCATCTCCTCCTTCATCTGCTTAATTTCATTATCTTTCCGTAGAGTGTTCACCTCCAACTGCTTCTGCAATGCTTGTACACGCGCCGTCTTCTCCTGCACCCTTATTTGTACAATTTCCTCCCCCAATTTTTGCTTCCCAGCCTCCAACTTAGTCACATGTGCATCGTTGTCCCTCCCCAACCTTCCACTTCGACTCTACTCATCAGACGTTTTCGTCTCCTGCTCCACGAACTGCTTGTGCAGAACACTTATTCATCCATCCTTCTCTGCAACCAGCTTTCTTAAATGCGCTATTTCATCCTTCATTCTTTCGTTCTTACATACGAACGCACCTAGAACCACATGTTCCTCATTAGTACGTTGTCCTTCCTCCTCAACCCGTTCCCCACTACCAACACCACCACTCACCACTCTGGTCCCTATATTTCCACATCCGGACTTCAGCCGTTCTTCTACCATCTTTGAACTTCCTGGTTCACTATCCATCATGCTCCCAAAAATTGCTTTCTGCATCCCGCGCACACTATCGCTCATTCTCCCATCCTTCCCTACCTTTTCATTCCTCGCATCTGTACCCTTGCTAGTTCCAGGCCTTCTCTCTGCTGTGTGGTTAAAACCATCATTACGGTTAATCGGTGTCTCGTTCGGTGTTCTGGTACAAATCGGTTGCATTCGATACACGCAGTAGTCTGAATCTTCATGTTCATTTCGAATAGAGTTATCCATGTTAGCCTGTTCCTGCTCTAAATCACTCTCTGTTCCACCTTCTGAGTTATTCGCGTTCATTGGTTCATTCCATTGTCTGCTTAGCTCCCTTAGTGTTTCCTTCTCATACGCTGTTGGCTTCAGCACCACCCTGTGTATCTGCAATTGTCAATTCAATCATCTATACACGTTAATTGTTCTGTCCATTTTTCGATAACATAACAAGCTCACATTCTGCACATACTCTTTAACCATAAAAATAGTTCTCGCATTTCACGATATATCAAAATTGTACTCACATCATTTGGTGCTAGTCTCCTGAGCCTGATTCCTTTAAGCACATTACTCAATGCCGACAGGTCCCACCTAAGGATACGCGGGAAAGCACCAGCATGTACAGGCTAAACCAGATTCAAATGCTCACAAAGCTAGAACTACAATATGTTTACGTGGCAGCTCGTTAGTAAAACTTTACTAAGTTATTTTATTCTTATGTCACCACATACAATTATAAAACAATGTGAAGCAAATGGGCGTGTCCACCGCTTCCACACTTACCGGCAGTAGGATAGCACAGCCTCCAAGCTTCAAGTTCATGTTCAATGACATCTGCTCCAAAAGCACACTAACAATGACTTCATTCCAGTCATACTACTTCACTTCTTCAATGTTTTCTAGGTATACAGTGTAATGCCATGGTACGGATGTGTTCCTACCAGGCGTTAGTAGCACAGCCATTAGATACAAATGTACAAGCCTTGCTACATCCGCATTACTTCTAGGATCACTCGATTGCATAACGTCCCTCAGCTTTACATACACACACCTCTTTGTCTTGTGCCCACCTCTGTCGCGATTCATCCCTTGTCCAAAATACCTTGTCACCCATCCTGGCACAATATAATCAGTGCTCCTCAATGGTATATGCACTGAACCACACATGACTCCGAAAATGAGTTGTACATCCCGTGTTGTGAGGGTCAATCTTTCATCTCCGAATATGAACTCTCTGGAGGGTTTGTCAAATGTGCTCATGATATTCTTGATATCCACCTCATTTTTGTGCCACATAACCCTTCATGCCTCATAGTCAGTTGTACGTATCACTTCAAATAACAGCCAGAACGGGGTCTTTCTAATTTCACTCAGTTGCGTATCTGTGAATCGCAAAGCCTGTATTTCCTTCATAGTTGTTACCATATTACTTCTAAAATAATTCCGCCCATCATCCTTGGCTTTGCGCCCTACACTAATTTAACAAATTTATTCATTTCCACATCAGTCTGTAATTACAGTATTCCTAATCTATAAAATTTGATTCTTATATGTTGACAGTAGTGCATACCAAATGGATTCTTCGGGCCTCTCTCCGAGTCACTTGATTCCGTCGTCGATGCGCCCAATATATCCTCCAGTATTCCCCTACCTGTATCTTGCTCACTCTCTGAAAATTTTGCATTACCAATAACAGATTGTGATACACCAAAATATCTAAAGTATAATTCATCATAACATCTATCATCATATATTGCCTTACCTCGAACAGAAGCAGTTTTATAAGCATTGTTTCTACGCGCCCTGCCACGATCCCTCCGGTTACCTTGGTCTTGTGAATCTGCTTCAATAATGTGTTACAAACTGCACTTATCTTAAATATTGAAATCTACATGTCACGCCCCAAATTTTCATACAATTACTAGCAAGCGGAAGACTTAATTTATAAAAGAAAATTGATTCAGAAAAACATTTTAGGGCGAGACTAAATTTTTCCTCTTGAAATAGAAGTCCTCCTTTCTTTCATTTAAAAAGTTTTAGAGTTAGACAGTTAGGAAACTGATATTTATAAAACTCCAAACAAAAATTGAGTACAAGCAAATAGATACGTCATTCTAAGAATTAAACGATAAAAAGTAATCACATACTTAGATCATGCCACAACAATTGAGGACACTAACTTATCGATATGCAACTTAAACATATATTATACTAAACATGTGACTTCTCAACAAATATAATTATTGCACCCATAAACTTAACACATTTGACTACCATACAACATATTGGACGTCACTTAACCTTTATAAACACATACAATTTTCGTGGACAGCAACAACTCATCAAAATCTCAAAATTCATGTCGTGAGTGTATTTACTAAAACTGGGTATGCCACAACAAATTAGCCAGTTAACACATACATATTACAAACAAATAAATAAAACTTAATTTACTTTGTGAGCACACTTTAGCCACAATATCCAAAAGATAACAACATCCAGAGGCATAAAATTATAACACATTTTAAATGTCATGTACCAACAAAATAATTATGAGTACACATAGACATACAATGCATTAATATATTATGTTACATTTAGGTTTACTAATTAACTTCATACACATTACTACATATCAATCACAATTATACCAAGTTAATGAACACACAATAACAACACTTGCAACTAAACAATATTACATTAATTCATACCAAATAAATAAATATATATATATATATATATATATATATGCAAGTGTATTAGAAAAAAAATGAGTTTTCCACAAAATTCCTGCTGTGCGTCATCGACAAAAGGCTTTTATTTGGACCACTTAGACAACTCCTAAAATCTTAAGAAAAATCATACAAGTGCCTCACATCATCTAGAACACGTAAATAATTTTTATAAAATTTTTGTACACGCTGAGCATTCACAAAAAAATCGAAACGTCACAGAATTGACCACTTTCGTCACGTATTTTTCTAAAATTCATATCTAACTCGTTTCTAATCCGAATCGAGTGAAACCAGTTGCAAGTGAAAGTAATTTTATCCTATTTTTTAAATATTTGAACATTCAACATACACACTTAACTCAATATTCCAGAATAATTTCTAAGCTTACAGCAATGTTCTACCATAATAGTACAAACACAGATCACTATCTTTGTTTATCATTATTAATTGCTATGACATAACACTATGTCACACCGCAACCAAACATACTTCATCATAATATATATACAAACTAAACCATTATCGATACCACTTTTATATTACAACTTTATTCATACACAAACAATTTATTGCATAATCAATATATTAACATGATACGTAGCTCAATGTAATAAAATCTTTAGTCCCACTATGTAATCAAAAAGTTCTCACGCATTTACATTCAACATTCACATTACTTCATGTAAATACACATTATCCATATCTTCTTGAACACATTATCCTATTTTCTAAATATTTGAACATTCACATTACTTCATGTAAATACACATTATCCACTATGTAAATACACATTGTTGTAATCGAGAGAAAAGCATAAAGCGTAAATAAAGAACACAGAGTTGATAACCCAGTTTGTCACAAAGTGACTACGTCTGGGGGCGACCAAGCCAGAGAATATAAACTATAATCTCCCGTAAAAGTGTTTACAATATGGAAGCATCATCAAATACAAGGGTGTACGATACATTATATAGAAGTATATAACCCTAACATCTAAGTCTTCTGGGCTTAAAGCCCACTGGACTATAATCTAATATAATGTCCACTATAATATAATATATTATGAGAATATATTATAACACTCCCCCTTGGACATAATAATGACAAGGAAGAATACAAGAGTTACCTAGTGGAGTATTATAAATGATCTTGAGGATCCAATCAACATGATTGTTTAGTATTTGATACTCCCCCTGAAGATAACAACCTTCCAAGTCGACGCATCCCGATTCCATGTACGTACTTTTCAAATGTCGAAGTGGGAAGGGATTTAGTGAACAAATCAGCTAGATTGTCACTTGAGCGTACTTGTTTTATCGTGATCTCACCACTCTTCTGAAGTTCATGTGGATAAAAGTATTTTGGGGAAATATGTTTCGTCAAGTTCCCTTTGACATAGCCATTGCTCATTTGTGCAATACATGCAGCATTATCTTCATAGATAATTGAGGGGTTTAAGTCAACAGAAGGGATACCACACGAATCGTGAATGTGTTTTATAAGGGACTTTAACCAAACACATTCTCGTGTAGTTTCGTACAGAGCTATGATCTTTGAGTGGTTTGATGATGTGGTCACCAAAGTTTATTTGAAAGATCTCTATGAAATGGCTGTACTACCACAGAGGAAAACATAACACGTTTGTGATTTCGCATTATTGGGATCAGATAGATAACCAGCATCAGCATAACCTATAAGTGTTTTGTCTTGGTTTCTTTGATAGAAAAAAACAAGATCTTGAGAACCTTGAAGATATCATAAAATATCTTTCACATCATTCAAATGTCTTCTCGTAGGGGAGGCACTGAACCTTGCAAGTAAATTCACTGCAGAGGCAATATCGGGTCTAGTGCAGTTTGCAAGATAGAGCAGTGCACCAATTACACTTAGATAGGGAATCTCAGGTCCCAATAGCTCTTCGGTATCTTCTTTAGGTCTAAATGGGTCCTTTTCCAAATAAAGGGAACGGACAGCCATTGGAGTGCTTAAAGGATGAGATCTATCCATATGGAATCTCTCCAACACTTTCTTTAGGTAAGCTGATTGGTGTATCAGTATTTCTTCAGGAAAATGCTCGATCTGTAAGCCGAGACAGAACTTGGTTTTACCCAAAGTTTTCATTTCAAATTCAGTTTTTAAGATTGAACTTGCTTCTTCAATCTCTTACCTTGTTTCGATAATGTTTAGATCATCAACATACACCGAGATGATGCAAAAACCATTAAGGGATTTCTTAATGAAAACATAAGGAAAAGCCTCGTTATTTACGTATTCCTTCTTCAGGAGGAATTGACTTAGTCGATTATACCACATACGACCTGACTATTTTAAGCCATATAACGAGTGTTGCAATTTAATGCTGAACATACTACGATGTTCGTTATTCCTCATCTGGGGAATATTTAATCCATTAGGGATTTTCATATAGATGTCAGAATCTAATGATCCGTATAAGTATGCGGTGACTACGTCCATTAACTGCATTTCTAAGTTTAGTTTAACTGCCAGGGATATTAGGAAGCGGAATGTTATAGCATCCACAAAAGGAGAGTAGGTTTGATCGAAATCAATACTGGGTCTCTGCGAAAACCCTTGAGCCACTAACCTCGCTTTGTATCTCACAATTTCATTGTTCTCGTTTCGCTTTCGTACAAATACCCACTTGTATCCAATAGGGACAACATTTTTCAGGGTACGAACGATGGAACCAAAAACTTTTCATTTGTTTAGCGAGCCTAGCTCTGCCTTTATTGCAGCTTCCCATTACACCCAATCAGAGCACTTTCGGCACTCGGATATAGTTTTTGGTACAGGATCTAGATCATTATTCGAAATGGTGATGGCAATTAAGGCTGCAAATGTGCTGTCGACAACAGTTGTGTTTCTATTATAAGATTCTCCCGTATTTATGAAGTTTGTTAAAACTTCAATGTTTACATCGACCAGATCCTCTTCATTTTCCAAAGAGTATCGGTCTGATGATTCCGCATTCTCAGAGTCATTGTTTCCTTTTGCACGTGCATTTTGACTCTAATTTTCGTCTACAAGATGAATCTCTTCAAGAGATTTTAGGGGTGACATAGTGTGTTTGCTAGCTTTACACTTACGCGAACTTGGTTCGCTTATGTTAATGCTTCCTTTACGCTTTTAGCGCATGGGGGGATTAACATTTGTCTTCAAAGGGAGTTGTACCCTTTGAGGCGCATTTACAGCAGGTATATGCGACTTAGTCATGCCTTTATGATCAGTGAATGCATCTGGCAGATTATTTGCTAAGTATTGCAAATTTATTATATTTTGAACTTCGAGTTCAGTTTGATTTGTGCGTGGGTCTAAGAACTGAAGATCTTTTGTGTTCCAAGTAATTTCACGGCATTTATTAAGTGTGGTATTTTTCTCTCCCCCTAATGCCGGAAATAGATCTTCATCGAATGTGCAGTTAGCGAAACGGGCTGTAAACTGATCCCCAGTTAAAGGCTCGAGGTATTTAAGTATGGTGGGAGATACATAACCGATGTAAATACCGAGTTTCCTTTGTGGGCCCATAGATGTTTGCTTAGGTGGTGGTATGGGAACATACACTGCACAACCGAATGTACGCAGATGGGAAATGTTAGGTTCATTTCCACGCACGAGTTGAATAAGAGAATATTCATGATATGCAGTTGGTCGGAATTGGATTAGTGATGATGCATGTGGAATAGCATGCCCCCAACATGAAACAGGTAAGTTCATTTTTTTTAGTAGCGGTCTAGCGATTAATTTAAGAAATTTAATTAATAATTCGGCTGGACCATTTTGAGTATGAACATGAGGGACCGAATGCTCCACTTTGATTCCCAGTGCAATGCAAAAATCATTGAATGTCTTAGAGGTGAATTCACCGGCATTGTCCATGCGCATGGATTTGATTGGATGATCTGGGAATTATGATATCAATAAGATAATCTGAGCAATAAGCTTTGCAAAAGCAGTATTGCGGGTGGATAGCAAGGTAGCATAAGTCCACCAAGTGGAGGCATCTATTAGGACCATAAAATACTGAAATGGTCCAGATGCAGGGTGTATCGGTCCACAAATATCTCCTTGAATCCGCTCAAGGAATTTAGGAGATTCAGTTCTTACTTTACTACTAGAAGGACGAATTATAAGTTTACCCATTGTGCAAGCATCACATATGTATTCATTAACAGAATGGATTATGTTGTGTGTTATGTTATGGCCAGATGAATTACATAAAATCCAATGCATCATGGTTTGTCCGGGATGTCCTAACCGCTCATGCCATAGTTTGAAAGAATTTAGATCATTAAATTTTAGATTAAGGGCTATATGGAGATTTGAGGGTCTGATGTATGTGTAATACAAGCCAGACGAGAAAGATGGAAGTTTTTTGACGATGTGTTTACGACAATTTAAATAGTGAGGAGGGTACACTTTGATTGTGGAAACAATAAAGCATTTTCGATTATTAATTCGGTATCCATAGGAAGTATTATCGAGTCTCTCGCAGAGCCAACGATTTGTATGTCGTCATCGGAAATAGTAGTGACACTTCCTTTTTTTTCAGTTAATGTTTGGAAAAATTGTCTATCTTTCAAGATAGTATGTGTAGTAGCACTATCTACTAAGAACAAAATATTAATCTCCATAAGCACAGAATTGTACGTTTAGATATGAGGAATGCTAAGGAGAGCCAAGATTACAGACGCTGATTGATCAGCCACACAAGGGATCACTTAGGCCCTACAAATATAAAAAACGTATCAACTTATTTCTGTAGACGATAGTCATATGTTCACCCAAGAGGTCATCCTTGTCTATGACAGCTTGCTTCGAGCAGGTCGGTGTGGTGTGGTGTGTTTCACCGTGAGGAGCCTTCCCCTTTTTGTCTTTTAGCATACATTGATACGCCTCCACCAAATGTTTTGGTGTACGACACGAGCGAGACCAATGGTCGTCGCATCCACACTTGTGACAGACTTGTTTGTTCTGTGCACGTGAGCTCGGCGGTTGATCTTGAGGTGCATTCTTTTCAGTTGCACTATGTTGTGCATTGTTGCGACCTCGACCTCTTTCCCTACCACGTCCTCGACCTCGGGTCGATCCACGGCCCCACTTGCCTCATTTCCTTTTCCACGTTTATGGCCTCTAGAGTTTCTCCGAGTAGCATGTGCCTCAGGCACAACTTGTGAGCCAACCAGTCTAGTATTGTGATTTTTCATCAACAATTGGTTGTGCTTTTCTGCAACTAAAAGTGCAGAAATGAGCTCGGAGTGTGATTGATACTCTTTGGCCCTGTGCTGCTGCTGGAGTACAAGATTACTAGCGTGGAAAGTGGAAAGAGTTTTTTCAATTAACTGATCATCAGTTATTGTTTCTTTGCACAGCTTAAGCTAAGAAACTATGCTATTTAGGGCGGAGTTGTACTCCGTTACAGACTTGAAGTCTTGAAAACGAAGTGTTATCCATTCATGTCTGGCTTCGGGGAGGATCACATCGTGGTGTTGTTGGAATCGATCCTGGAGGGATTTCCACAATATCGATGGATCTTTTCCAGTGAGGTATTTGTTCTTAAGATCTTTGTGAAGATGATGTCTTAAGAAGATTAGAGCTTGTGCCTTTTGGGCATGAGTAGATTTAGATGGTTGTCTAATTGTGTCAGTAAGGTCCTTAGAGGCTAAGTGAATTTCAACGTTGAGAGCCCATGTCAAGAAGTTATGGCAATCAAGTGCCAATTTATCGAATTCACGTTTAGTGATGTTTGACATATTTTTGCTACAAAAATTAATAAATGGAAATTTATTAAAAATTATTTGTTTGTAGCATTTAATAATTAAGGCTCAATCAATAAAATATTGCTAAGACAAAAGTTAATTTAAGGGGGTATTTTTAAAAAAAAATTGGGTGTATGACATGTATGAGACATTTATTAATGGGATTTCGGGCCCAAAAATAATTATTGGATAAGGCCTAAAAAAATTTGATGATTTGGGCTTCATAATATTATTATTATGTATTTTATTAATGGAACTCCGGGCCCAAAAATAATTAATATGGGTCCAACATCAAATGGCCCAAGGGCAATACAGGCCCAAATGGGATGGCCCAATTTAGGAGTATTAAAAACAGGCCCAATAAATGTAAATATACATGCCATTTAATATAATGAGGCCCGACACCATGTGGCCCATTTATAAAATAAGAATAGGCCTAAGTAAAAAAAATCTAAGCCCAATAGTAGAGGCCCAAACCAAATGTAATTAGGGTTTCAGTGCACGTTCCAAAACTTGGTCGAAGGTTTCAGTGCACGTTCCAAAAGCCTATTTTTGCGAAGATTTGGTCAATGTGGCGGAAAAATGGGCAAAAAAATCGCGGAAAAGATATGGCCACGTCGCCGGTCATGGTTTCGCGTGGCGTAAGGGCTCATCGCCGTCGACGTAAAGCGGCCGTCGGGCGCCAGAGGCGCGTAGCCGTCCGCCATTGAGTAAAGGCGCACCGCCGCCGTCGTACGCGCAGTGCATCACCATCGCGGATGCTGTTCGCGTCTCCGTTCAAGGCGCCTTCGCCGTTTCCGCAACTGCCGCGTAGCCAACACTTTAGCTTTCGCGCAGCAGTTGCCGTCGTGCGTTGAGCTGTCGTGGCTCATAGGCGGAGGTGTCGGCCCAGAGGCGCCGTCTCCGATTTCGCAGCGCGTGGCCCGTCGCACAGAGGTGTTGCGTCCGATGACCGTCGCGGTAGAGGCGGCGTTACGCCAAAAGAGGCAGCGTCGCGGCACGCGGCCCGCTTCAGGGGGACCGTCGTTCTCCATCCGGTATCTGCGCAACCATCGTATAGACGGAGGAGTCGCGGATGAGAAGTCCGCCGTCGATGGAATCGGCGTTCGTGATTTTTCGGGTAGGTGCGATGATTTCAGAATTCGCGATTGAATTTCGCAAAAACAGGTTTCGATTGTTCTGGGATTTTCGATTTCAATTTGGGAATTTCTCGATTTCTCAGAAAAAGAGAACTGGGTTTTTTATTTTGCAAAACAGGGTTTCTGATGATCTGGAAACAGGGAGTTTCAATTCGGATTTAGGGGTTTTGAATCGGGTTTTGTTATGCTCAATTCCGAAAAATACACAGTGTATAAACATATGGAGCATATGAATACAGGCATAGGAGATCATGTATAAGAAAATATGCATACGAAAGATTCTAGAACATATATTTAGATATTTTTCAGATTATAATTAAAAGAAAAATATAATACACATGTTCAGTCCAGTATAGAGCTGTCAAAACGGGCGGGCCCGGAAAACCCGGCCTAAAGGACAGGACGGGCCCAAAAAATACTGGTCCGAAAAGAACCGGGCCTATTTGGCCCGGCCCAGTAGGCCCAATGGGCTTGGGCCGGGCCGGTGGCCCAGGGCTGGCCCGGTAGACAAATTTTTTATTTTTTTTATTTTCGCATTCACCCACGACACAGATACACAAAATCAATTCAAAACACAAGCCCAATTTACGTCCCAATTTTAAAAAGGATTTGAATGCTAAATAATATACAATTTAATTAATAAAGTATGATAAAGTGTAATTAAAGGTGATAAATAAGTGTTTCAAAATTCTGTAGAAAATTTAATGTTAAGAGATTTTCTTTATAGATATTTTTTTATACTGTCCCCTCTCTTTTTTTTTTCCGTTCTATTTTATTCATCCATATAAATTAATATTTTTATTTATTAGATACCAATAGCGACATTTCAAAAAAAAAACATTATACTAATATGCACTTATATCCTCATTTATTAAATTTATATTAAATAATGATGCTATTTATTAGAAAGGGATGATGCATTTTATCCTTTTAACTTTAGTTTATTTTGTTTTTCATACCGTAGAAATGGAGGTGTTTTTTACCAAACAACATACCTTAATTTAACCTGAGACAGAAAAATTACATAAGTTTAAAAAAATGGATTGAGAGTTATTTAATTGTGATCTCCTCTGCACTTGTTATAGTAAGTTATTTACATCAATTTACTGTTTTTTAAAATAGTATTTACATCAATATGTATATTTATGTTTGTGGCCATAATATTGTTAAATGGTATTACTATTTATATTTAATTATTTATGTTTGGTATATCAAATCATTTTAAGTATATGATTGTGTGTATTTTACACAAGTTTTGGGCATGTATTTAGAAATTTAAAATTTTATTTTATTATTATATATATTTTTAAAAAAAAACCGGGCCGATTTGGCCCGATGGCCCGGCAGCCTGCCTAAGGCCAGGACGGGCCCCAAAAATTATGGCCCGGTAACAACCGGGCCGGGCCGACCCGTCCCAGAAAATAGCGATTGGCCCGATGGGCTGGGCCGGGCCAGCCCGGCCCGACCCAATTGACAGCTCTAGTCCAGCATAATTATCATATGAATGAAACATGTCATAAAGCATACGATTTGCAAGGTATAAAGCATACGGAATGCAGTGAATGCAAAAATCATATTATCAAATAATTATAACATATGATCTGCAGGATACCAATGCATAAAATTTTTCAGATTAAAATTAAAGCAGAAACTTACGGTTTCAGCAACAAAAAAATAATAATCCTGAATTCGATTTGATCCAGAAAACAGCTTGAGCAATCCTCTCGTGAATCCTTTCCTCGTAGAGACTCATGCTGATAACGTGTTGTAATCGAGAGAAAAGCATAAAGCGTAAATGAAGAACACAGAGTTGATAACCCAGTTTGTCACAAAGTGACTACGTTTGGGGGCGACCAAGCCAGGAGAATATAAACTATAATCTGCTGTAAAAGTGTTTACAATATGGAAGCATCATCAAATACAAGGGTGTACAATACATTATACAGAAATATCTAACCCTAACATCTAAGTCTTAGGCCCACTGAACTATAATCTAATATTATGTCCACTATAATATAATATATTATGAGAATATATTATAACATAGATAACATATGAAATAAGGCTGCCAGCATTTCCAAAATTTTAAAAGATAAATAATTGTTGACTTGGCCGATTGATTGCAACAGTAAGAAAAAGAAGAAGAGACTCACCTTAGAATTCCATTGCTGGTTTCTATCGTGATTGGTGAAGGAAACAATCTGCTGTCTTTTCTTTGGGGATTTTCGGATGAAGAAATTGTTGTGATGTGTTTCAATCTCTTGAAACTCACGGCTGATGGAAAAAGTAAAGGTTTGCTCTTACTTTCACTCGCAAAGTTTTTCGCAATTAGGGTTTATAAGGAGGAATGAGATTTAGCCATGTTATACATATATTTATATTATACGTATCTTCCTCAAAGAAAATGAATTAATATCCATAACCTTCTCATCAAGCATTAACTGCCGTTTCCTCACAAAATGGGAGTGGGTTGACTCCCTCAAAACTTAACTCTCAAGCACTAAATTCAAATCCTTAATGTAACCCTTTATTTACACTTAAATATTTAAAGTATTCTTATATCACTAAATTCTCAAATTATAATACTTAAGTAATACTCATAAATATCTTAACTTAATACTACCTCCGTCCCCCAAAAGTTTGCGGTACTTTTTGGGACACGACTTTTAAGGGAAAGTGTAATGAGTAGATTGTGTATGGTGGAGATTGTGAGGTAAATATTTTAAAGGTGGAGATTTAAATGAATTTTTCCATTTTAGGAGTGTGAAAACTTTTGTGGGACAAACTAAAAAGAAAAATATGCAAACTTTTGTGGGACAGAGATAGTTATACACAATATCCGACAAATGTGTATATACTAATTATCCTCAAAAGTAAATTCCAATTTAAATCCTTAAATATTCCATGAAATATCAAATGAAATATATCTCCTAATTATCTCAAAAATATTCCAATTTAATCCTCAATTAAATCACCGAATATTCCCTTCTTGTTGTAACTTGAGGCATCCAAAAAATAACATGGTGGACTAAGTCCACTCCAACTTAAACTTATCTCCAATTGAATACTATTTAAAAATTAATCCTCCATGTATTTAAATCCCAGAATATTCTAATATTACTATATCCTCAACTTATAACACTTAATGACAATCATAAATATCTTGACTTAATTCCTTATTATTATATCCCAAAAATTATAAGCTAAATATCCACAAAACAAATTCAAATTTAATCTCTTAATATCCCATAAAATAAAATAAATTACATTATCTCTTAATACACTTAATTGGATTCCTTTCCAATTTCGGTCCTCTAGCTTTCGAACACCTTAATCTATAGCCAAAAAATAAATTATTCAGATCTTAAATTAAATTCTCAAATACTCAATTCGACTTAAAATCTCAAATAGTAACCTATAAATTATAAAGTAAATTTATTTAAGCTGGGCGTTACACTACGTAAACATAAATACCCAGAACACAATTACCTGCATTTGGGGTTGAATACTGATTAGTAGTGTGCATTCTACCTGTCAATGAAATCATTCAATAATTAAATTCTACTTTACTGATTTGGATACACTTATTTTAGAATCAACCTATATATTTATGATCATAAATAACCACTCACGCGTTCAACGCGTTATCATTCTTAGTCTTTTAGGCACTACACAAAGCATATTAACATAGACCACCAATATCATTTATTAACACCTTCTTACGTAACAAAGCGTATCCAATTTGCTGCGTTCCTGGTGTTTTGGGTAAGTCTTCAGACAAATCAATGCTATATCAGATCTAGCAAGCTAAAACCAAAACTTTCAACATGGATTGCAAACACTTTCTGCTATGCAACATTCCTTGGTTTCAATCACTTTTTTTTATATTTAGTCTAAATAATATACTTGTTAAACATTATTTAGAGATTATACAGTTTAATGACATCATTCAATTAATAAATATCAGTTTGTTCAGTAGTCTAGGTATATTCTACGGCTAATCTCACTTTAGATTAAACCTCGAACCACATTCAACACACACATCCCTGATCCTAATCAGGGCACAGCAATGGTACACTTCTATAACTAGGGTACATCTTCATGACGACGGTACACAACTCACCCACCTCGTCCAAAAAATAATCCATCATTCAGACATGGTCCCCACCCACAAAATAATACGCCCCCCCAAACCCCGACATCATCGTACGCCCACCAACCACCACAAAAATGGTAATCTAAGACCTTACCCCACACCCACAAAAAATTAAACCCGACATTATCGTGCGCCCACCAAACACCAAAAACTTACTTTACTATGTTTAGTCAGAGCAATTGAGAACAAAAAAACAAAACAAACATTACCTCTGATTCTGGGTCGCTTTCCCCTCCTGTCTTCCAACACACCATTGTCTCTGTCGTCCAATCGCATCCCAGTCCCTCTTCTCTTCGGCATTTTACACCTCTGGGCAATTTCTGCGCAAGGTCGACACATATGTTCGTAAAATATTCAAAAAAATATAAACCCTAGCTTTTGATTCTTACTCATGGGTTCCCCTTAGACTTCATACTTAGGATTCACACTTTCAGGTAGACTTCATACTCATGGGTTCCCCTTAGATTCTACCGACATTTATGCACACATACATGTTTTATTTTCCGTCTTCCTCCTAATTGTGTACCAACCCTCTCACCGAACGAAATGAAGTGGATTTTTGTTGATTAATCTGTGTGCTAATTGTTATTGTTTCCCCCCTTTTTCCAATCTTTACTGTAGAAACCGTCTAATCAAGAAAGTTGTATGAACAGTTACACCTATTTTTTGTCAGTACCTTTTTTGGCTACTATTTGCTTTTTAAGTCTTGTCCCATCAATAATAAACAGTGATGCAAATGGCGGCTGCCCAGGCGCTTGGCGGCACCCGGCCGCCGACGCCTAGGCCTTGGCGATGAAAAATGGCGGACGACAGATTTGGCGCCGCCTAGGCGGCCTTGGCGGTGACATGATTATGGCGGGTTCGGCGGGTTTGAAGGATTTTTGGATTTTTTTTTTAAGGTTATGTTTATGACTTTATTTTTAGAAGCCTGAAGGAGGCCTACTTTTGATGGATTTTTAAAATTTAAAGTCTATATTTAATATTTATTAAATAAACTAATAACTAAACTAATCTAAACTAAAGTA
Organism: Prunella vulgaris; assembly: GCA_026898435.1. Taxonomy (NCBI): domain Eukaryota; kingdom Viridiplantae; phylum Streptophyta; class Magnoliopsida; order Lamiales; family Lamiaceae; genus Prunella; species Prunella vulgaris. Next base: position 306,798 of record JAPKLY010000487.1, on the reverse strand, counting down.
ATACTTATAGTCTTATACTAATAACTATTAACTAATATTAAACTATTAATCATATTTTATTTTAAGTTTACTATTTATTGTGAAATGTATATTTTTATTAGAAAAAATTAATATTAGTAGATTTTTTTAAAAAATAATTAGAAATATATTAAAAAACTTTGGCGCCGCCTAGGCGGCCTTGGCGCTTGAAGGTGGTCGGCCGCCCGCCGACCGTCGAACGCCATTTACACCCTTGATAATAAATGAGCCTATGTTTTAATTAAAAAACCTATTTTTGCTCCTACTTGTTATGTGTGTAACATAGATGTCTGTACATGTATATTACACTTAATAAAGAGCCCTATATGTAACAAACCTATTGAATTATTAGTTTGGTCAAATTGGAATATTACTCTACTCATTTGCAATATTGACAGCTAGCTATGGAGCCCACATATGGATACGTGTAACTGCAATTGTTACAGTAATTGAGAACAAACATGCCTCACTCGTGCCCTGCTCCACCACTAGCAACAATTCACAGCTGCACCTCTCAACTCACACTCTCACTTCACACCCAAACGGCCACTGTACCTGCACTCAACCACCGCTTCCAATCCGAAGCCAATCAGAACCCAGCCGATCTCACTCAAGCACAGCAATCCACCGACTGCACCTGGCCGTCGACAGGAAACGGCTTCGGAAGCCATAACCGCACCACCTCACACAGCCCTGAATCTCGCCGATCTCAGCCGTCGACTACAGCGTCTGAGTCCGCCTATTCTTTGCTATCGCCGCCGTCAATACAGCCTGTTTCGTCTTTACCGGAATCCATGGAATCAAAGTTTCTCTGTCCTCTGTTCTTGCCGAGCCGTGACTCCACCCCTCACTGCTCGATTCTGTCGATCTTTGCCGGAAATGAACAGCGCTCCTCTTCCACCGATTCGATCAGCCGCCTGCCGTTTCGTGTCTCCACCACCAGCGACACCACAGCCATGCCTCCACTGCAAATCCGTCGCAATCCCAGATTCAACCGCCCCAATGCCATTCTTTGTTACCGAAAGTGAAGATAGAAAATTGTATTTGGGCTTTCTAAGGTAACTTGGGCCCAAGTTTTATTTTCTATTTAATTATCAGGCCCAAATGATTTCTGCCCAAATTGCTGAGGAACTCTTAATATATCCAGGGTTTTACACGAGAATAATGACACACGCTTTAGTAGGTAATTATTCACGCCGTTAGGGCAGTAGGTAGATTAGTACAGAGGGTTTAGCTGATTATTTTTTCCGAGGGTTTTTCACGTACCGGAGGATTCAGGAATTTTTCATGAACATTAGGAATTAGATATATTTTTTTTTCTACAGTAGTTTGATTCTTGTTTTGGACTTTTGATTTATTTGAATTAGTTTAGTTTGATTATTTATTTAATTCTTGCTCTGAAATTTTTAGTAATTTAGATTATTATTGTTTGATTTTAATTTTTAATTAGGTTTTATGCAATTTCTTGTTCCAATTAGTTTTAATAATCTTCATCTCATTTGTCTTATTCAATTTTTGTTATATTCAATGATGCCTGCTATCTCAATTAACTTCAGTAGATTTTATCTCATCTTTGATCAATGATACTTTTTATCTCAATTAGTCATGTCTTTCAATAGTTATGATTTAAAGTCTTTCTGCGTTGGGTGAAATTCACCCGATGCATGCACGTTTTAGTTTAGATTATTAGTTTAGATTTCTTGCTTTATTTGATTTTTGCTTAATTGTGTAATTAGATAGAAACTAAATCCTGCAATTTTATTTTTGTTTATTTGATTCCATAACTCACAAACACATCTTAGGATTAGTTTGTCTTATTGCTTCCTTATGGTTCAATATTATTTTATAACTTGGTCAACTTACCACTACACGATCCTATACACTTGTAGGAAAGTGCATTTGTGTGCGAACACAAATCGCTAGTCAAGTTTTTGGCGCCGTTGCCAGGAAAGCAACATAGATAGTTTAGTTTTAGGTTTGTTTGTTTGAGTCATTTTAATTCTATTTAACTTTGTGGACTTGATGAGTGTTTTGTAGGAGTGAACTTCATTGAAGAGGATGAACGGATACAATATAGACTTTATGGATTATCCGTCTCACCCATACTCAGATCCTCCCCAATCAAGCTTTATGGATGATCATGACAGGTTAGCTCAGAAGAACGCAAGAGCCTTAGGAGCATGATGAAGATGCTAATTGAGATGATGGGAAACCCTGACCCAGATTCTTCTCCACCATACAAAGATCCTCATGATCCATATCAGCCCGAGTACCACCAACCTCCTAATCCATACTACCCACCATCTCCTGATCCATATCATCCCGATTACCACAAACCTCCTAATCCATATTACCCACCATCTCCTGATCCATATTATCCACCACCTTGCCAGCAATATTCTCCATATCCACCTCCAGAACCCAACTATCCACCACCTGAATATAACCAACCTCCTCCACAACAATACTCCTTTCCTCCTCAGCCATATCAAGACTCAAACTTCTATCCTTACTCGTATCCCTATTCTGATCCCTACTCTAACTCGTACCCCTGTTCCGATCCCTACTCTTATCCTCATCATGATCCCTATCCATATCAAGATCCATACTCGTATACTCCTCCTTCTCCCCCTCCTATGCCTTTTAGCAAAGACGAAGATGAAACAGAAGAAGATGAACCAAAAGAAACTATTAAAGATCGTGTTTATAGATACATTGAGGAAAATGGTGTTGAAGGCTACACAATAGACCTGCGCTATGAGAAAGGATCTTTCATTCCCTATGATTTCACTATTATTAGGGACGAGGAAGAAAAAGAAATTCGAAAGGAAAAAAAGGTCCCAAGCGAAGTGGATGAATATGTCATTCCACAATCCAAAGGAGATGTAGAGGAATGTCCCTTGATGGACACGAGCGAAACTAAGGAAGAAAATCAAGAAAAAGTAGAAGACGAATTTGAGAGCGAAATGAGCAATCCTGAACTTTTAACTTTCTCTATTTCACTTGATATTGTACCTGTTGATTTTATTTTACCTCCTTACAGGTTTGATGAAAAAGTGGAATTAAAGATACTCTTGGGATTCCTCGAGAAAAAGAGAGAGGATTGGATTGAGATGAAGGTGAGAAGAGAAAGAATAGATGCATGCAAACTTGGAGGTAAGACAAAGGGAGTCTGGCATACTCATGGTTTAAGCCTCATTGACTTCGAGGCTAAACGATTGAGATACAATGGCAAGGAGGACCGTTATCCTTGGTCATTCCGACGAGCATATGAGGTATTGTCCGGCATAGGACATTAAAAATAGCGCTTAATGAGAGACAACCCATTTTCTTGCTTTTGTTTATTTTTATTTCTTTGATTTGTTAGTTTGTTAATCCTTGTTTCTCTCCAAGTGTGTGCTTTGTAGGTCTTGAATGGTTGCGTGCAAAAAGGGAACAAGAGAAAGATATTGTGTTGGTTCGAAGAGAATGAGTAATTTGGTGCAGATTGAGGTACCACGAACCCAAACTTAGAGATTGCTAAGCAATCTCTAAGTTTGGGGGATTAATCATTTTTACTATTTTTATGCCTACACTGCACAGACTCACATACTTTGTTCTTGTTGCTCTAGTTATTGGATTTGTGTGCTCTTTATGAGTTGTAGGAATGTGCCTGTTAGTGTTGAGTTATTCTGCTTTGATTTGAGTCTCATATGGACACCCCTGTCTCAAACTTAGAATTTCATAGCAATATCTAAGTTTGGGGGATTGTATGTTTATTTGAATGGATTTCTATACATTTGCATAGGCACACCTACCCCCCCTCTTTGTTGATGATTTTGTGGTCCTTTGCCTGTTGAGATCATTGAATCTGTGCAATGTGTGAATACTTGAGATTGAATAGGGAGATATTGGATTGAGAAGTGCATGATTGTGTTATTGAGTGAAGTGCATATGAGTTTTCATTTGTGTTTGAGTAGAGTGTGTTAGTCATTGATACTTTGATGCTAGGAGTTGAGATGAGATCATTTTGAGTCAATAAAATTTGTCACAATCACATTGCATGTGAGATTTTGAGCCCATTCCTTTTCATTTTAAACAGATGAAGTTTTCTTGGTTGTGTGGTCCTCTTTGTATGTTGTCGCTCTAGAACTTGCCTTGAGTCTGATTTGAGATTACAGAATTTAAGAATTTTGCAAAAATGAGATGAGGTCTTCTTTGAATTGCATGAGTCACTTAGCCATATATTTCGTACCTGAATTCATTGATTCCCTAATCAGCCCTTTTGAGCCTTATATCCTATTTTCTTGGCAGCCTGTTTTGAAACATATATCCTGCGTAGCCTTGTTCACCCAATGGATAGTAGAGTTTGAATTTGTTGATTGGGAAATACTGTGAATGCGTTGAAAAGAAAATAAAAAAGGAATACTTGGTGAAAGTATGAAAAAAAATGGTTAAGACCTTGCCTGAAAATGTAAGGTGCTGTTGAGAAATTAATGAGAAAAAAAAAAGAGTGGGAAAAAAAAAGCAAAAGAAAAAAAAAGTGAAGTAAAGTGTAGAGTTGAGATTGTGTTGAATTGAAATTTGTGTCTCAGAGAGGAAGATGTTATAAATTTTATGCTCTACTAACCCTTTAAGTCACTTTTATCCAAATGATTCATATCCTAACCAAAGAGCCAACATTATAACCAAATGAAAAGCCCTCATTGATTTGCAATTGACTTACTTTTACAGTAGAGGAGAATAGAGGCAATAGGCAAGCTTATGGTAGTGCAGCTTGATTAGGGTCATAATTGCATGTTTTTAGCACTCATTTCTATATGCTTTTGGTGATATTATGTTCATATTTGACCCTATTATGCGATACTTTGTGTATTTAACCCTTTTTGGCTAGAAAGTTGTGATTGTAGGTGAAAACGAGCAAAATGAGGAAGAAACGAGCAAGATCGAGAAAAGTCCGAAATTCTGGAGTTGAGCAAAATGGAGAAATTAATATTCCATGTTCAAGAGCTTGAAGAGAGGGTCACAACGGAAGAAGAATCGGGTTGAAAGGAGTTCTAGAGCTCAAGATATGACGAAAACAAGGAAGTCGCGCATCAACCGAGACTAAGGCCTCGGTCGACAAGGATCCCTTCATCAGAAGACACCCTTGGCGCGACTAAGCCACCTGGAAAGACACGCTTCGCTCGACCCAGGTGTCGACCAAGCTTGGACGACAATCCAACAAGTCTTGCACGACAAAATGCACGGTGTCGACCAAGTGGTCGACAATGCTACAAGTCTTGGGCGACAGAGGTTCAGTTTACTCAGATTTTCAGGGCTATTTTCGTACTTTCGCTCGTTTTAATGAAGGGTATCTTAGTCAATGATCCAAGGGCACTATATATACTTCCAGCTCAAGCTACATTTCTACCGTTCCCTTTTCAATTTCTATTGTCGGATCGATTTTTAGCTTCTAGAGGTAATCTTGTATCTTTTCAATTTCACTGTAATAGGTAAATTCTTGTATACTCTTTATAATTCCTGCATAATGATGATTGTAGTTATTTCAATTTCTCTTTTGTTTACCAAATTAGCCATGGGCTAATCCCTTTGTGTGTTAGTGTATGACTCTTATGGATTAGTGTGGTGTTTATGTTGATCTTATGAATGCCTGAGATGTTGTATGATCAATTCTCTATTATGATGATTTGTATGAATGCTTATATGCATAATTGATTGTATGGGTCATTAGGATTTAGTCTCATATGAGAGTTGGGCTAATTTCCTTAATATTCTTGTAATTAGGCCAATGCATATGAAGTGTTTGTTAAAATTCCTAAGATAGTGAGAATTACCTTAGTGAATTGGGAAGACAATTAGAGGCTCTTATGTGCATTTAGGGAGACCTTTGCATGTTCGAGTGGCTTGCCTATTTATTGTACAATACCTCAATGCATGTGTAAGTGATACTTCACCACATGAAACATAGGATAGTACACTTATACACTTCTCACACAACTCGCTCACTTTGTGAATCAAGGTGATAGGTAGTTTACTTGTTTGACGCACTTGTAGACGATAGATACCTTATCCCCTTTACTTGCTTTGTGTTTTCGAATTCAGAACAATTATCTTACCTTACAAATACCCCTCTCCCTGTGTTCGATATAAAATAAACTTGGTTAAGCTTGTCATTACAATAACGATCGTGTACACTTGCACGTAGACACCGAATAGGCAAACAAGTTTTTAGCATTGTTGCCGGGGAGAGGGGCTAGTTTGTTTGGTTGTGTGATATTTGTTCTTTTTTTCAATTTTGTACTATTTTGGTGTGAGAAGTTTTGATACCTGGAAATTTTTGCAGGATTTTGAGAAAGAAAGATGGATCGATACAACAGCTCTTCCTATCATCCACCAAATACTCAACCTTCTACATTATATACTTGTCACCCTTACACCTATTCCAATGAAGGATCCTACCAACATAATCATACATCCTATAACTCTACACCTACCACATCCTATCACCAAGGAAATTCCACTTATCTCAATGAAACACTACAGCTTATACTCAAGGAACTTGACAACTTAAGAAGAGAAGGACGAAGGTGTTTCGAGGATACAAACTTAAAGTTTGATGCAATTTGCCGAGACCAAGGAGGTAGACTAAGGAGTTTAGAAGTACAAGTGGAGTAAGTCTCAAGAAGATGTGGACAAAGGGCCTGAGAATGCAAATCTTCCTTGATCGAAGCTCAATTGAGAGAAGAGTGTAGTGCTATTGAGTTAAGAAGTGGAAGAAGATATGAGGGACCAAGTGTTCCAAATTGTGATGAGGATGGAGAAAAGGAGATAGAAGAGGAGAGAATTGATGATATAGATATGGGAGTTGATATGGAATATCATATTCCATTAAGCAAGGAAGATGGGAAGGAAGAGGAAAGTAAGTTGGAAGAAGGGTTAGTGGAAGAAGAAGAGCAAAGAAAAATTGAAAAGGAGGAAAGCTATTTTCCTAAGTGAAAAAAAGTTAGAGAAGAGAGAGAAAAGAAGAACAAGGTAAAAGTCGATGAATGGGGAGTGCCAAAGGCAGTAGTACTCATTCCATATCCTCAAAAGTTTGCCAAAAAGAAGCTCGATGATAAATTCAACAAATTCCTAGAAGTTTTCAAGAAGCTTTATATAAACATTCCTTTTTATGAAGCCTTGGAACAAATGCCAAGTTATGCAAAGTTTATGAAAGATCTTTTAGCCAAAAAGGAGAAGAGTGGAAGAGCCGGAAACGGTGAAATTAACTAAGGAGAGTAATGATGCTTTGACAAGGAAGCTTCCTCAAAAAGAGAAGGATCCGGGATGCTTCACAATTGTTTGTGACATGGGTAAAGGTGTAGTACACAAAGTCCTATGTGAACTAGGAGCAAGCATCAATTTAATTCCACTCTCAATTTTCAAAAGCCTAGACCAAGGCCACTTGAAGGAAACATCCACAACACTCCAATTGGAGGATGGCTCGACTACCATTCCTAATGGCTTGTTAAAATCAAAGATTTCACATTCCCAGCGGACTTTTATGTTCTTGATATGGAAGAAGACAAAGACATTCCTCTCATTCTAGGAAGGCCTTTCTTGGCTACCGCCCGAGCGGTCATTGATGTCTATAATGGAGAGCTAACTTTGAAGCTTGGAGGAGATGAACTTCACTTTTCTATCCAAGATGCTATGAAGCATCCAAGTGAGAATTCCTCTTGTAACTCAATTGATGTTGTAGAGCTTTGTATACAAGAAGCTTATGAAAATGCTGAAATTCCTTTCTTTATTTCTAACTATGAGATTTCTAACTACAATGAAGCTAAAGAAAGTGTTTGTCTTGTTGTTAATGATATAGGTGATGAAGATGAAGGACCCACAAACACTCAAGAGAGAGAGATGCTCTTGGAAATTAAAGAGGAAGAGATCGCAAGCAAAGACAAGGAAGAGGAAGCTAGGATTGCTTTAAAGCCATTGGCCGATCATCTTAAATATGCTTATCTTGATGAAAATGAAAGAAATCTGGTAATCGTATCCTCTTCTCTTCAAGGTGATGAAATTGAGAAATTGCTTATTATGCTTAGGAAACATAAATCGGCTATAGGTTGGACGGTGGATGATCTTAAGGGTGTAAATCCTTCATTATGCATGCATAGAATACGTCTAGAAGAAAATGCAAAGCCATTAGTTCAACCACAAAGAAGAGTGAATCCTATAATACAAGAAGTCATTAAGAAAGAAGTGTTGAAATTGCTTGGAGCGAATATGATCTTCCCTATTAGTGACAGCCCTTGGGTGTCACCCTTGCATGTAGTGTCTAAGAAGGGTGGAATGACTCATAAAAACTGAAAATAATGAAGTAATTGCTACAAGGGTTGCCACGGGTTGGCGTGTTTGTGTTTATTATAGGGAATTGAATAAGGCTACTTGTAAGGATCACTTTCCCTTGCCCTTTATGGACCAAATGTTAGATAGATTGTGTGGGTATCGATAATATTGCTTCCTCGATGGTTATTCCGGATATAATCAAATCATGATTGCACCGGAAGACCAAGAGAACACTACTTTCACATGCACCTATGGAACGTACGCTTGGAGACGCATGCCCTTTGGGCTATGCAATGCTCCAGCTACATTCCAAAGGTTAATGATGTCAATATTCCATGGATTAATTGAGCAAATTATGGAAGTGTTTATGGACGATTTCAGCATTTTTAGAAATACTTATGATATTTGCTTGTCTAATCTTGAGAAGGTGCTAATTAGATGTGAAGATGCGAATTTGGTGCTCAATTGGGAGAGATGCCATTTTATGGTAAGTGAAGGTGTTGTCCTTGGCCATCACATCTCATCTAATGGGCTGCAAGTTGACCGTGCTAAGGTAGTAGCTATTGAGAAGTTATCCCCGCCTATAAACGAGAAGGGAGTAAGATCTTTTTTGGGACATGCTGGATTTTATCGTAGATTTATCAAAGATTTTTCTAAATTGTCTAAGCCCTTATCTCGTTCGCTTGAAAAAGATGTTCCTTTTAAATTTGATGAAGCTTGTTTGAAATCTTTCAGGTTGCTTAAAGAAGCCTTGGTGAGTGCACCAATCTTAATTACCCCCGATTGGAATGAACCTTTTGTTCTTATGTGCGATTCGAGTGATTATGCTATGTGGGTGGTGTTAGGCCAATTAAGGGAGAAAAGATTTCAGGCAATCTATTATGCTTCAAAGACCTTCTCATCGACTCAATTGAATTACACCACTACCGAAAGAGAGCTTTTAGCCATTGTATATGCCGTGGAGAAGTTTCGTCCATATCTAGTGGGGACAAAAACCATTGTCTACACGGACCACTCGGCTATCAAGTTCTTGATGATGAAGAAGGATTCGAAACCTCGGTTGATTAGGTGGGTGTTGCTCTTACAAGAATTCAATTTGGAAATTAGAGATAAGAAGGGTAGCGAAAATGTGATAGCCGATCACTTGTCAAGATTAGTGAGAAGAGATGAGGCTTTAGAAGAGAAAGAGGAGATACTCGAAAGTTTTCCCGATGAGCGTATTTTTAGAGTTGAAGGAGAAAAAATTTGGAAGATGGAAGATGAAACTCCATGGTATGCCGACTTTGCTAACTTCTTAGCAAGTGGAGCAACTCCTTATGGAATGAATTCAAATGCAAGGAAGCAGTTTTACAAGGAGGTACGTCGTTATATTTGGGATGATCCATATTTGTATCGTCGATGTGCTGATTTCATGATTAGGAGATGTGTTCCGGATGAAGAGATTGAAAGTGTGCTTACACATTGCCATTCTTTGCCTTGTGGAGGACATTTTGGGTCCATCAAGACGGCGCATAAGGTATTTCAATGTGGTTTTTATTAGCTTTCGGTTTTTAAGGATTGTCACATGTTCGTTTCTAGATGTGATAGTTGCCAAAGAGTTGGGGGGTTGTCAAGACGTTATGAGATGCCTTTGAATATTTTTCAAGAGGTAGAGGTTTTCGATGTATGTGGTATTGATTTTATGGGACCCTTCCCCTCTTCTCATGGGTATCTATACATTCTTTTGGCTGTGGCTTATGTTTCAAAGTGGGTGGAAGCAATCCCAACGAAATTCAATGATGCACGAGTTGTGATGGAATTCTTAAGGAAGAATATCTTTGCCCGATTTGGTGTGCCAAGATCGTTGATTATTGATGGGGGTACTCACTTCGTGAATAGGGTGTTGGGTAATCTACTTGTTAAGTATGATGTTAAGCACAAAATTTCAGCGGCCAATCACCCCCAAACTAATGGGCTAGCGGAAGTGTCAAATCGCCAAATTAAGCTTATCTTAGAGAAGACCGTGAGCTCTAATAGGAAAGATTGGGCACTAAAGTTGGATGATGCGTTATGGGCATATCGTACGGCCTTTAAAACTCCATTGAACCTTTCTCCTTACCAACTTGTATATGGTAAACCTTGTCATTTGCCCGTTGAGCTTAAACACAAAGCTTATTGGGCCATTAAGAAGTTGAATTTTGATGAGAAAGCGTGTGGGGAGAAAAGGCATCTTCAATTGCTAGAGTTGGATGAATTTAGAGATGAGGCGTATGAAAATGCTAAGATTTTCAAGGAAAAGACTAAGAGATGGCATGATGCCAATATAAAAGAGAAGTCATTTAAAGTGCTCGATCAAGTACTTTTGTTCAATTCAAGATTAAAGTTATTTCCCGGAAAATTAAAGTCAAAATGGAGTGGGCCCTTTACGATTTCAAATTGCTTTGCAAGTGGATGGTACGAATTGATGAATGATAAAGGGGAACTCTTCTATGCTAATGGGCACCGTTTGAAGCTTTACCATAACTCCAAGCCAAAAGAAGTGGTAAATTATTTGAGGCTATGTGATGTTGAGCCACCATGATTTGAGCTTAAGAGTTGTCCGGCTAGGGGACGTTAAATCCAAGCGCTAGATGGGAGGTAACCCATCCTTTTAGGTTTTTAGGATTTTATTGTTTTTTTGGTCTAATAGTGTATGTTTTGATCTTGTAGGTGTAGATGATCTAAGGGGGTACCCTCATAATATCATTGTTTCTAGGGTGAGGTATTGTATTCTTTCTCTTTGTGAAATGCTTGGCTTAGCCAAGTTTAGGGGTATTGTTTCTTGGTATTGATTTGAAGATGTTTTGCTTTGCTTATTTGATGATGGTTTAGTTTTGAGCTTTATTGTGCATTGCATGATTCTTGCCTCCACTTCTTTGCCAAACTTTTTAGACCCTTGGTCCAAAAAAGTTTGGGGGGTGTGATCGTTTCGTCATTCTCATGACAATGCTATCTTTAGATTGATTTTTGGAAGTATTCTTATGCTTTGATGCCTATTGTATTGATGAGCCCTTGTTTAGCTTGTTTATTTTTGGCCATATTGTTACTTGCTTTGAGTAGTGAATGCATGAGATATGTTTATTGTTGTGTGGATGAGTTGAAAGTCATGATTAGTGTAGTGGATTTATTGCTTGATTCTTGTCTTATCCTTGATACTTTTGATTCCATGATTCTTGAGATTTTGATGATATGAGCATATTGATATGATATGAGTCTTGATCACCCATTACCCGTGAGTTTTGAGCCATTTATGCCCGTTTCAATCTTGAACGGATGGCATTTCTTTGATGTGAGTTCCACACATGTGCATTATACTCTGGAACTTGGCTTTGATCTTGTTTGAGGCTACATTAGACATTGATTTCATATGATATGATATGAGGCATTTTCTTTGATTTATATTGAACCACTTAGCCCTATGAGCCTACCATTGATATTGATATCTTTTGCTACCCATTTTGTGCTTATAGACCTTTCATTTGGCTAATTGCACTTTAAGCCATTTTCCTTCCTTTTTGGAACTCTCTTGTCCCTATGATTAGTAGAGTGAAAAGAAGGAAGGAAGATTGGTGATATAATGAAGAAATTGGTGGCCAATGTGGAAAGAAATTTGATGCATGAATTGTTATGAAAGAAGGTTCAACAGGAAAGTTCTTGCAAGTGATTGAAAAAAAAGGTTGACTTTTCATGAAAATTTGGTCAAGTTTGACTCAAGTGTTGTGAGTATGTTCACAATTTTGCAAAAAGGGAAGATTGATACTTAGAAGTGTGATTTTGAAAGAGCATGAAGATGAGATTGCTATTTTCATGAAGATATGATTTACATGATGATTCATTCTATGCTTTACTAATCATACTTAGTCACTTTTACCTATATGTTCCTTCCCTACCAAAGAGCCAACACTACAACCTTTAAAAATCCTCATTGATGTGTGATTGCATTGTCATTCCAAGTGGTGGAGAATATAGACTTGAGCCAAGCCTATGGGGTATGTGTATGTTGTGTGATGTATGAGTGAGCTTAAACACTTGAGTGATGAGAGAAACACCTATCTTGAGAGGATCATGACTCATTGACTTGATTTTGTGCTTATTGATTTGATTTTGATAGATAAGTGGATGATATTGTATTTTAGATTTGCTAGATATTGAGTGATGATTCTATGGAATTGATCTTGTTCTTGATGCTTCATACATACAATTATTCCTCTATCTTATCGCTTCGTTGCTCGAGGCCGAGCAACAATCAAGTTTGGGGGTATGATTAGGGTCATAATTGCATGTTTTTAGCACTCATTTCTATATGCTTTTGGTGATATTATGTTCATATTTGACCCTATTATGTGATACATTGTGTATTTAACCCTTTTTGGCTATAAAGTTGTGATTGTAGGTGAAAACGAGCAAAATGAGGAAGAAACGAGCAAGATCGAGAAAAGTCCGAAATTCTGGAGTTGAGCAAAATAGAGAAATTAATATTCCATGTTTAAGAGCTTGAAGAGAGGGTCACAACGGAAGAAGAATCGAGTCGATCGGAGTTCTAGAGCTCAAGATATGACGAAAACAAGGAAGTCGCGCATCAACCGAGACTAAGGCCTCGGTCGACAAGGATCCCTTCATCAGAAGACACCCTTGGCGAGACCAAGCCACCTGGAAAGACACGCTTCGCTCGACCTAGGTGTCGACCAAGCTTGGACGACAATCCAACAAGTCTTGCGCGATAAAAATGCACGGTGTCGACCAAGTGGTCGACAATGCTACAAGTCTTGGGCGACAGAGGTTCAGTTTACTCGGATTTTCAGGGCTATTTTCGTACTTTCGTGTGTTTTAATGAAGGGCATCTTAGTCAATGATCCAAGGGCACTATATATACTTCCATCTCAGATTTGCAAAGGGACTTTTATCATTTTCTTAGATTCACTTACATCATATATTCTCTCACTAGATTAGGAGATGTTAGAGGTAGTTTCCAAGTGGGTGTTCTTAGATTTCCATTTACGATTTCTGCGATTACTTTCGATCTACCGTGCGGATCTTCAATCCATCTTCTCCAGCATTCTTAGCATAGCTCAAGCTACATTTCTACCGTTCGCTTTTCAATTTCTATTGACGGATCGATTTTTAGCTTCTAGAGGTAATCTTGTATCTTTTCAATTTCATTGTAATAGGTAAATTCTTGTATACTCTTTATAATTCCTGCATAATGATGATTGTAGTTACTTCAATTTCTCTTTTGTTTACCAAATTAGCCATGAGCTAATCCCTTTGTGTGTTAGTGTATGACTCTTATGGATTAGTGTGGTGTTTTTGTTGATCTTATGAATGCTTGAGATGTTGTATGATCAATTCTCTATTATGATGGTTTGTATGAATGCTTATATGCATAATTGATTGTATGGGTCATTAGGATTTAGTCTCATACGAGAGTTGGGCTAATTTCCTTAATATTCTTGTCATTAGGTCAATGCATATGAAGTGTTTGTTAAAATTCCTAAGATAGTGAGAATTACCTTAGTGAATTGGGAAGACAATTAGAGGCTCTTATGTGCATTTAGGGAAACCTTTGCATGTTCGAGTGGCTTGCCTATTGATTGTACAATACCTCAATGCATGAGTAAGTGATACTTCACCACATGAAACATAGGATAGTACACTAATACACTTCTCACACAACTCGCTCACTTTGTGAATCAAGGTGATATGTAGTTTAATTGTTTGACGCAATTGTAGACGATAGATACCTTATCCCCTTTACTTGCTTTGTGTTTTCGAATTCGGAACAATTATCTTACCTTACAAATACCTCTCTCCCTGTGTTCGATATAAAATAAACTTGGTTAAGCTTGCCATTACAATAACAATCGTGTACACTTGCACGTAGACACCGAATAGGCAAACAAAACTATTGAGAGTGATATTGAGTGCTGAATTCTAACACATACACTTGAGTGATGAGTGTTACACTACCGAGAGGATTATGATAAGTTGAGTTGATTTGATGTGTTTGATTCTTGATAACTAGAATATAAGTTGATATGATGAGCATGCTTGATTGAACACTTGTGAGCTTGTGATGTATGGAACATGATGATTTGATAATCACCAATTGATTCCAATATTCCCCTAGGTTTGATCGATTCATTGCTTGAGACGAGCGATACTCTAGTTTAGGGGAGTGATTAGGGTCATATTTACATCAATCTGTGCTTATTTTGAGATGAATTTTTAAAGTCTTGCATGCATTTAGGGTCTTAATTTAATTAATTGTGCTTGATTCTCAAAATATTCAAGTTGTTAAAAAATATAAGAAATTGATATGAATTAATGAGATAATTGATTGAATTATTAATTTGGTCTAATTGGAATATTACTCTACTCATTTGCAATATTGACAGCTAGCTATGGAGCCCACACATGGATACGGGTAACTGCAATTGTTACAGTAATTGAGAACAAACATGCCTCACTCGTGCCCTGCTCCTCCACTAGCAACAATTCACAGCTGCACCTCTCAACTCACACTCTCACTTCACACCCAAACGGCCACTGTACCTGCACTCAACCACCGCTTCCAATCCGAAGCCCAATCGGAACCCAGCCGATCTCACTCAAGCACAGCAATCCACCGACTGCACCTGGCCGTCGACAGGAAACGGCTTCGGAAGCCATAACCGCACCACCTCACACAGCCCTGAATCTCGCCGATCTCAGCCGTCGCCTACAGCGTCTGAGTCCGCCTATTCTTTGCTATCGCCGCCGTCAATACAGCCTGTTGCGTCTTTACCGGAATCCATGGAATCGAAGCTTCTCTGTCCTCTGTTCTTGCCGAGCCGCGACTCCACCCCTCACTGCTCGATTCCGTCAATCTTTGCCGGAAATGAACAGCGCTCCTCTTCCACCGATTCGATCAGCCGTCTGCCGTTTCGTGTCTCCACCACCAGCACGCCACAGCCATGCCTCCAGTGCAAATCCCAGATTCAACCGCCCCAATGCCGTTCTTGTTACCGAAAGTGAAGATAGAAGATTGTATTTGGGCTTTCTAAGGTAACTTGGGCCCAAGTTTTATTTTCTATTTAATTGTTAGGCCCAAATGATTTCTAGCCCTATTGCTGAGGAACTCTTAATATATCCAGGGTTTTACTCGAGAATAATGAAGCACGCTGGAGGATTCAGGAATTTTTCATGAACATTAGGAATTAGATATTATTTTTTTTCTACAGTAGTTTGATTCTTGTTTTGGACTTTTGATTTATTTGAATTAGTTTAGTTTGATTATTTATTTAATTCTTGCTCTGAAATTTTTAGTAATTTAGATTATTATTGTTTGATTTCAATTTTTAATTAGGTTTTATGCAATTTCTTGTTTCAATTAGTTTTAATAATCTTCGTCTCATTTGTCTTATTCAATTTGTGTTATATTCAATAATGTCTGCTATCTCAATTAATTTCAATAAATTTTATTTCATCTTTGATCAATGATATTTTTTATCTCAATTAGTCTTGTCTTTCAATAGTTATGATTTAAAGTCTTTCTGCGTTGGGTGGAATTAACCCGAAACATGCACATTTTAGTTTAGATTATTAGTTTAGATTTCTTGCTTTATTTTATTTTTGCTTCATTGTGTAGTTAGATAGAAACCAAATCCTGCAATTTCATTTTTGTTTATTTGTTTCCATAACTCATACACACACATATTAGGATTAGATTGTTTTATTGCTTCCTTAGGGTTCGATATTATTTTATAACTTGGTCAGCTTACCACTATACGATCCTACACTTGTTGGAAAGTGCGAACACAAATCACTATCAGCAAAGGAAAATGTGTTCTTTATCTCATGCTTTAAAGGGGTTGATCAACATTTTTTCTTATTATAATAGTGTAGAGGATAACCTTGATAAAACTCATAAATAACTACATTCAGATATCATTGCAAGAACTCGAGAAGCATACAGACAGTGCAAACTAGAATCTGGCAATAAGCTCCAATAAACCAACAGAAAGAATAATCAATAATTCAAGAAGAAACATACAGGTACTTAGAATATTGGAATATTGTTTCATCTATCTTCAATGATTCTGACCCAAGTTCACACTTTGTTGTTTATAGCATAATGTACAACAAAAAGACAAAAAACAGAAAACATTTTCACACAGGCAAGTATCAATCAAAAGAGGTTTACTAAAGAATATGCTATAGAAAGATGAAGTACCACGCCTTCTTTTACAAGTTGGAGCCCCGGATTGTCATAATAAGAGGCCTTTTGGATTTCCTGTTTACTTTTGCATACATAGTTGTTCGCAGAACTAGACAAATAACTAGTAGCCCTTTTGGATTCTTCAGGACCCTTATGAAGATAACCGTCTTCTAATTGGCCCTTACCCCTGAAACTGAGTTGTTTCTTGATATTCTTCGAATTTTCCTCTTTCTCCTTTTGGGATGCATCAGCAAATCGAGGTGATCTATGAGCAGCCTCCATCTTATCCTTGAGATCCTAAACTCTAAGGGCTCATTTGGTTCGTAAGATAAAAATATATATCCGCTAAAAACATGCATGTTTTTGGCGGATATATATTTTTATCTTACGAACCAAATGAGCCCTAAATGTAACAGAAGGTGACCCAGAGATGGAAAGTTGGCTTTAGCAGCTGATCGTGGACTTTGCTCAATTATTTTTGCAGCTGCCTCAGTTATGGAAGCAGCATTTCTGGATGGAACAAACCTTGGACTTCTGATAGGAGATAAAAGCCGGAGATGAGAGACAGATGGCTTAAGAGACCTGGGAGGAAATACCTCTAATTGGAATCTCTCAAAAGGTCTGTTAGGCATCTTTTGCACCCTCTGGTCTAAAAGATTCCTAGTTGATCCATCCAAATTATTTCGCACGCTCTAAAAGATTACAATATCATGTTCGTTTTGAAATGCAGGCTCAGCCATTAAGAAGTCTTTAAGAGTTGGTGGTCGAAGTGAGTCTAATCCCATAAGGCGTGTTACATCCCCAGGTAATTTTGATCCATCTTTTAAATAACCACTTGCTGACAAAGCATAGCAATAATCACTGTGGCCAGTGGCATTAGAAGGAAAACCATTCTCAAGCCCCTTCATTCGAGCATACAACAAAATGCATAAGGTCAATATCACAAGCTTAGATGATTATTTGGTGCCAACTAGGATATTCAATAGAAATACCTGCTATCTCCGTACAATGGTGGAACCATGGTAAATTTCTTTAACATGGTTTGACCCATCTGAACCATAAGAATCATCACCAACTGCAACTACAACATTGATAGATCCCAACATAGCTGATATTATACTTTCTCAAATTTGATTATATCTATTTATATGTAAAATTTAAAAACATCACTAACAGCATCTTATGCACCACATATCATTGTATTAGCCAATTAGAAAGTGAAGAGTCATGGTCTAAAACTTTCATAAACATCTTATGAACCACATATCATCGTATTAACCAGTCAAATAATTTGAAGAAACATAATAGAAGCGAACTATTATCAGTTTGCATTAGTATTTGCATAGAAGCGAAACATATAGAAGCGAACTCTTATGAACCCAAAGTATTGCATTTATATACCAGTTTCAATTAAAGTAGGCAATGAGGATCTTCACATTAGATGTTCGAGAATAATTTTTCTTCAAAGTAGTAAAAAGTAACAAATAGAAAATTATTAGCGAGCAGCGATCAATTTACTAACATTAATAGAAATGAACTATTATCACCGGCGCGACGTCTACACAAAGCCGCAACGAATGTTGACGAGCGATGTTTGAGACGACGAAGATTCAGTGAACAATCAGAGCAAAGACAGCGCGAGATGAAACGACGTGCGTGGGAGAGACAATCGGAGCAAATTCAGGCGAGAGGAAATGGAAACGACGTGCTTGGATTAGGGTTTGAGAACATTCAGGCGAGATGAAATGGAAACGGCGTGCGTGGATTAGGGTTTCAGAAGATTTTTAGATAATGTGGGTAACAAAGGAAAATGAAAAAATTGGTAAAAAACATCTTATATACTGACCCGAAATTGTTATATATGGATCCAATATGTGTGTATATCATTGACACAAAACTTTGCCTTTATATTTTACTCTTTGTCCCAATTAGCATTTAGCTTAATGGAGTGATGAAAATTTTTACAACTAAAAAATTACTACCTCTGTCTACCAAAAATCTGCCGTGCTTTTGCGGGCACTGTAATGAGAAGAATGTTTAAGATTTAAATTGTGAGATAGAGATTTTAAGGGTAAAGATTTAAAGAAATATTTCTATTTTGGGAATATGCAAAATTTTACAAGACAAACAAAAAAAGAAAATATGCAAACTTTTGTGAGACTGGAGTAGTATTAAACACTTACATTTTTTAGTTCTTCTGTTGCCACACTAACCACTAGTGTAAAATAGATCAAGCAAATAAGCAATTAGTAAATTATATACTCCCTCCGTCCCAGAGGTGTTTTCACCTTTGGGATGACACATTTTTTAAGAAAAGTAGAGTGTTGTGTAAAATTATATTATTAAAATAATGAGATTAGTTGGATTGTGAGGATAAAGTTAAAGTAATAGTTTCCATTTATAGGGTGTGAAAACAATTGTAGGACGGACGGAAAAGGAAAGTGTGAAAACAATTGTGGGACGGAGGGAGTATGTGTTATGGTGTGCCGGGTAGCCAACAAGATTTGTTCATATATATTTTATTATTCAGCTTAAAAAAAAATTGAAGTCATGGATTAGACTAGCTTGCCTCATTGCTTGGCCTGATAGGCTGGACTGGGCGGATCCAAGAACAAGCCAATTATATTCTCCTACTAAATAAGTGCCCACATAATTAGCAGGATTTTTATAAAATACTTAAATTAATTTGTTGATTGTAAAATGATATAATTATATTTAATTATAAATAGTATAATGTATTATAAGAATATTGAAAATGGTGATAAAGTTGAGATTAAACCTAGTTATAGATCTTGAATTAATATAGAATCAGTCCTAAAACTTTAAATACCTTTTTGGTATTATATTTTAAAGCTTTTTCTTAAAAAATATATTAAACTGTATATATTATTTAAATAATATACATATGATACGTTTGGTATATGTGCTTTATTGTAATTAAGCTGAAATTATTAAACTCGTAAACAATACTTAGTGAACTATTAATGGGTGTTAATACGACTTTCTATTCAAAATTTTAAAAAATAGATATTGGAAAATTCGCAATATTGGTCAAGTTCAATATTTTTGAGGACCAAATTGCACTTATTCTCTTATTACTAAAATTATAATTTTTATTATTATTACGTATATATCAAACATTATGATGAGTTGATTTAAGTGCACCAGCATAATCATGACATTGAACTAATTACTTTTATATGTTTCATAATATATGACATTAATTATTTTTAAGATTAAATATATAAATAAATACAGAATTTAAAAATATATATATATATATGTTCACTTCTCTCATGTTCATCCTCTCCTTCCTCACACTCCCCTAATTCGAGTTCTTCATCTTCCATATACATTCAACTAATTACTTTTATTCTTCAAGAATCAATCCCCAATAATCAAACTCATCCCCTCAAAACTATCCAAGAACAAATATAAATAAATTGTCCCAGGACATTGTTTAATATTAAACCATCAAATTTTGAAGAAGAGTTGCTCAAACAAAAAGGAAAAATTAGTCTCATTTTCATCTTAGTTCAATATTAGAAATCGAGTCAAAATTAAAAAAAATCGTCATCTTCATCACAGCTCATCTGAATCTTTATAAGAAATGACACACTTCTTCTTCTTCTTTTTCTCCTTTGGATATGAATGCTCAAATCTCACACATTAACGCAACTGAAAATTAAATTCATGCCGCTCAAGATATGTGTGTCACCATCATCCGAGCGTCACTTTCACTTTGCTTTAGATTTGTCCGCCACTGTCAAGAGCGCTAAATCCAAAATGCTCTTATTCTAGATTTGTGCAAAGGAGGGTCGGCGACTCACGGATTAATTTGGTTCATTTAGGGTTCTGCAAATTTAGAAATCAATGGAGGGGGTGGTGTTGAGGAAAGAAGATGTCAGGTCACAGATTTTTAATTCTTTTCTTATTTATTTTATTTAACATTTTTTAATTTATTTGATTTTTTAAATTAACTAAATTTTTTTCTATAGCTTATTTGTATTAT
The DNA here is from genome assembly GCA_026898435.1 of Prunella vulgaris. Taxonomy (NCBI): domain Eukaryota; kingdom Viridiplantae; phylum Streptophyta; class Magnoliopsida; order Lamiales; family Lamiaceae; genus Prunella; species Prunella vulgaris. The sequence continues at coordinate 286,243 of JAPKLY010000487.1, read as the reverse complement.
ATTTTTTTCTTTGAAATTAGTATATTTATAAATTTCAAAATTTTAAATATAAATAGTAAAATTTTAAAAATAATTCTTGATTAATATTTAGATTATTTTATTTATATAAATTATTAAAAAATCACATGTTGCCAGTTTAACTTTTAAAATATGACCTAATTTGAAAATATTCTGAATTTTTTTAACAATTTTTTCTAATTTGAATTTTTTAAAAATAAATATGAAATTATTTATAAAAATATTGCACTTAGACATTAAGACTCAATCATCAATGTCACTTGTAATAAAAAGTCAAACTATATAATCAACGGTTGTGTAACCTGCTATTATAGGTAATAGGACCGATTTCAAAATATTTTTCAATTTGTAGGACCAAAATCAAAATGAGCAATTGATTGGGACCAAAATCAAATTGGTGTCAACTTATTGGACTTATAAAACTATAATCCCTTTATTAAAAATAATTACTTAGTAAAACAAATAATCATATTTTTATTGACACTAAATAAAATATTTTAGTAAAACAACTATTACTTAAAAATATATATAAATTGCAGAGTACGAGGGCAACTAATTGGTGTGTATAAATATTCTTAGTTATACAAACGCATACGCTAAACAATTCTATAGCTAAGAAAATAATTGAATCACGATCGATGGAGGAAAACATGATGAGCCCAACATTTGCATCCAACAAAATGGAGAGTTCATTTGCATTTTTGATGACGTTTTTCTTGTGTTTTATGAAAATAACCTGCAAAGAGACGTATGTGTAACAACAAATTTTCACGAAATTAAAATTTATTATTAATAACGCGAAAATGGATTTACAATTTGATTTATTTCGGATCTACCGAAATTTTTGGGATTCTACAATCTCTAATTTCTCCTCTGATTCTTCTCTTGAATTTTGACTTTGGGACTTCTTGAATTTTTCGAAGTTTACGGGACTTTGATCTTGAAAGATCTATGATTTTCGGACTTATCGATCTTGAGAGGTCTTTAATTTCGGCCTTATAACGTTAATCTGATGGCATCGAGCCTTATTTCGGATCAAACTTTATTTTTAGGGACTTTTCGGGACTTCGATCTTAAAAGATCTTTGATTCATGGACTTATCGAACATTACACTTTAGACTTGCTCTCTGATTTGCTCTGTGTAAGTGAAAGTGACAAGAATGAGACCCCTATTTATAGGTGTAGAATTTTAGTTTTGCAGACCAGATTTGATGGGCCAAAAGATTTGATTTGGGGAATATTCTCAGAATATGTCAGATTTGATAATCTTCAAAGATATTTTGACAGATTTGTTAGGCTTTCAAGATTTGATTTATCATACTGGACTTAATTTAAATTGTTGGGCTTTTAAGGGGCAATTTAATTTATTAGGCCCTTTTGAGGCCCAATTTTTTTTTATTGGACTTTAAAGATCCAATTTGATTTATCGGACTTTAGAAGCTCAATTTAATTTATTGGATTCTTAAGAGCCCAATTTTAATTTATTGGATTTTAGAGGTCCAATTTGATTTATTAGGCTTTATAGGCCCAATTTAATTTATTAAACTTTAAAGGCCCAATTTGATTTATTGGACTTTAGAGGTCCAATTTAACTTATTGGGCTTTAGAGACCCAATTTGATTTATTGGACTTTAGAGGTCCAATTCGATTTATTGGGCTTTCTTGAATTTGTGATGAATACAATTTTCATCTTATTCTTGAATTTACTTTTTGACGTAAATGTGAAGCTCAAAAGAATGAGGCCCAAATGTGGTTCCAATCATATTCATAAGCCCAAAGATGTATTCTTGATATGAAAATTGGGAAAATTACAGGCCGGTTATTAGATTAGTGTGCTAATCTAAGCTGGGTTCTTGTACATTAAAACATTTCATCCGGGTGTTATATACATTATCAAAACCCATGATATTCCTATAAATTACGTCTAATGCCACTGATCCTATCTAAACCCAAATTCGTGTAATTAAATCAAATCTTCCCCAAATCTCCCATAATCATATCTTCGTAGATTTCATATCTTCCTAAATCTTTTCCTAATCATATTCTCTCTTTCTCTACAACACAAAATGGGGACGGAGCGATGGGTCTCGGCAGCGGAGCAGGCGAAAGGATGATTTTTCGGAGGGGATGCCAATTTTATGAGGTCCGATTTTTCGGCAGCGGAGGTTTCGACATTGGAAAGCCCCAAATAGGCTGGATATTGACCAAAGTTACAACGGTCTGCGATTGTTATGGTGTTTCATCTTCTTCACCTTCGCCATCGAGGTGGGTTTTCAAGGAGGTGAAGAAATAGGAAAGAGGTCGAAGGGGAGTCGGATTTGGTGAAGGGGTTCGAAGACCATGGGTCATCGGCTTCCATGGAAAATTCTGGCATGGAGGTGACGAACGATTTTCAAAGTGTCTGCCTTCATTCTTTAGAGTGGACGGCGTCGAGTTTTCGTCAGAAGGTACGACTTCGATCTGGAAGCACCGGCGTCGGACGACAACAGAGCACTGTGGGCTTGTTCCAATTTCGATTTCTTTATCCGAGCGGCGGCATAGGGTTCTGATTTCAGGTGAATTCATTATTTTTATGTTCTTCCAATTTCGATTTCTTCGTCAGTGGCTTCAATTAGGGTGACGAAGGGGATGTAGGGGCTTTGACGACACGGAGGCTTTTTGTTTCGAACTCAGTGGCTTCTATCATGGTGGTTTCATACTCAATGGTTTCTATCATTGGGGCACTTCTACTATTAGGGAACAATTTTTTCTCTGTTTGATTTTTGTGTTAGTGGGTTTGGTCGGTTTCAGAGATGAGCACACCGATTGTGACGATGGGTGTAGGCGGAACTTGGTCGCGGCGGTGGTGTGTGCTTGAGGCGGAATGAGATCGATACGGAATGGGAACTCAGTCCGAAACTTAACAAAAAAATAGCAATCAGCAACTAAAGTACATTACTGTAACCTTGCCGGAAAAGAGGTTGTTCGAAACTTTAAAAAACCAGTAATTAGCAACTAAAGTACACTAATTAGTTCAATAGTACACTCGCAAATGCAGTAGTACAGATCATCAGAAATTATGACCTTGCCGGAAAAGAGGCTGTTCGAAACTTAAAAAAACCAGTAATCAGCAACTAAAGTGCACTAATTAGTTCAATAGTACACTCGCAAAAGCAGTAGTACAGATCATCGAAAATTATGTCAACAAAGAAATCCAGAAAAAATTAAAATAATTGTGATTTGATTGCTACAGTTAGCTGTCACATCATCTGACACCTTTTCTGTGTATGAAACGCCAACTTTTTCTGAAAATAATTTACAAAGTACAATCAGGATTAACTGGTACACTCATACAGCCGAAAGTACATAAAAAAACTCATTAGTACAATGATGAATAGTAATCTGTCTAATCATGCACCCTTTTTTGTTTGAAAAGTGTTGTTTGCACCCCATTTAAATGTTGACATATTGTAGCACTGACATGTGATTAGTGTCTATAAAGTGCACCATATTGTGGTTGCCCCATGAAAATTCTGTTCGAGCATATATCATAAAATCTTGCTCGAGTGACATACAACTTTCATATCATAGATACAATATATTGCTCCAATGACATACAACTTTCATATCATAGATACAATGACATACAACTTTCATATCATATATACAATATATATTTGATATCATGAATATTATGTAATCTTGAGCATATCAAATCTTCCATGCCTAGATTATCGAGGGTTCAAACCAATTTCTGCACCTATTTATAGGGCCCATCCCTCTCGTTTTTTCATCATTCGACTCGAGAAAGAGCAGCTGTTGACGGCAGGAGTTTCGTTCATGTGCAGGCGTGGTTTCTTGACAAGACAGCAGTTGTTTGGCATCAAAGTAAAGGGGGCTATTCCGGTCTCTTCGGCGATGGAGGCCTGGGTGATGACGGCCCTCGGCTGACGACCGTCGGTTGTAGAGCTTCGATTCGGCGTGCGGTGGCTTGCGTGTTGATATCGTACGCTGATGGGAGTTCAGGAAGACGGGGCGAGGGTTTTGAGCGGCGAGGAAGAAGCAGCAGACGAAAGGCTGAGTGATGGCGGCGAGGTTTTGGCTGCGTGCCTGCGTGTGGACGGCTTGAGGGGTGAAGCGACGTTGACGACCAAATCTTTTGTGTGATGGCCGATTCCCCGATGGTAGTTTTCGGTGTGCAGATAGAATGAAGGATGAATTGATTTGGGTGAACCGTTTTCAGCGAAGAAGAAGATGAATCTTGGGTTTTTCTCTCATTGGGCCTAGTTCATTGGCCTCTTGATTAAAATAAATTCAATTTGGATTAATTATTCAAGGTCTTTTTTTTTCTTTATACTTTGGCCCAACAAAATTTCGCATTTAATTTCCGATTATCATTTTGCATTTTTTTTATCAATTAATCCTCAATTAATGTATTTTTTTTCCGCACTTTATTATTTATCTTGAAGATCATCATGGTTTATGTTAAGAACACTACTACAACTTTCGGAGCTCGCTCTTTGGTGATTTTCAATGACAAGTGTCAACCTTTAGAAAAGGAACTCATTTGCGGATTGAAGAGCCTATCTTTGGGAACTATGCAAAGCCGTGACAGTCATTGAGCGAGGAATTGCATTTAGAGTGTTGGTCGCAAGAGCTTCCCTTGAATTGGTCAACAAATGCGTGGATTTTGAAGGTAGCTCCATAGACACGTCGAAGATGAGACGCATTTACCAATATCGGGATGCCGCATGATCACTAAGCCAAACCAAGCCGGTTGGAGATGATCGATGGAGTGTTCCGACGAATTTTGCTTCATCAAAGGCTACTGGGAGTGGACGGAGGATATGTTGGATTGATTTCATCACGCCCTCAAGGAAGCTTGAATCTATGACTCTGTCTTCGCGTCTCTTTTCATGTATGATTGCAACTCCAAAGCTATCAAGGCCTTTTGCGAAGCATGATGCATGCCTACTGAAACATTCCCGATTAGGCTTGGCAGCGGGGCGGGGAATCCCCGGTCCCCGAGGGGATCCGCCCCGAACAGGGCGGGGAATCCCCGATGACAGCGGGGACGGGGACGGGGATGGGGAATTTTTTTGCCCCGAAGGCGGGGGCGGGGCGGGGACGGGGATTGTATTCCCCGCCCCGCGGGGATCCCCGCCCCGTTCCCCGCGGGGCCCCGTCCACTTTTTATACATATAAATATATATTTATATATATGAATAAATTATATATATAACGCGTAAAATATAAGTAATTAAATTAATAAAGTAATTAATATATTTTTTAGATTTTAAATTTGTATTTTGAATTTTATACATATTTTATATTAATATTTTGTATTATATACATAATTTAAATTTGTATTTTAAACATTTTTAAATTTCTATTTTGAATTTTAACTATTTATTTTAAAAATATTAGTACATTTTGTAATTTTGTGTTTATATTTATTAATAATAATTATTAAAAATTAATAAATTAAAAAAATTTAAAATATTATACGGGGACCAGGGATTCCCCGCGGGGACGGGTTCCCCGGCGGGGCGGGGATGGGGATAAAATTTTCCCCGCGAAGTTCGCGGGGACGGGGATGGGGATTGGCCCCCCGTCCCCGCCCCGCCCCGTTGACATCCCTATTCCCGATGGACTCGTACTTTCATTAATTTCACGAGATTCGAAAGAAAATGTGGGTTTTGGTTTATGGGTTTTAACTCTTTCGAACTTGTTGATTTTGAATGAGAGGCACTCGACTTTTGGAAAAAAATTGGCTTTCTCAACGGACTCGTCCTCATCTTCGATTTCACGAGTTTTGAAAGAATTGTAGGTTTCGGTCTTGTGGGTTTTAATTCTTTTGAACTCGTTGACTTTGAACGAAAGGTACTCGACTTTGGAAAAATTTGGCTTTCTCAACGGACTCGTCCTCATCTTCGATTTCATGAGTTTTGAAAGAATTGTGGGTTTCGGTCTTGTGGGTTTATTAATTTTTCGAACTCGTTGATTTTGAACGAGAGACACTCGACTTGGAAAGAATTCGAATTCCTTCCATTGTCGGTCGAATACTTATCAATTTGACAAGTTTTAGAAGAGAATGTGGGTTTTCGGTCTTGTTGGTTTATTAATTCTCTCTAACTTGTCAATTTTGTATAAGAGCGATAAATCACTTTTGAGAGGCTTCGATAATGTCTTTGTTAGCTGATCGGCGATGTGGTGCGCTCGTCATTGTTGGCTGGGACTTTGTTGATTTTTTTGCAATTTTCGATCGAGTGATCTTATTCGAGAGATCTTGATAATATCCTTATTAGCGAATCGACGATGTGGTACGCTCGTTATCGTCAGCTTAGATATTGTCAGACTTTCTTTGTGGCCTTCAGTTGGGTGACTTTATTGTAGAGGTTTTGATAATATCCTTATTAGCGGATCAACGATGTGGTGCGCTCGTCGTCGTCGACTAAGATATTGTCAATCTTTCTTTGCGACTTTCGGTCGGGTAACATTGTTGGAGAAATTTTGATAAAATCCTTATTAGTGGATCGACGATGTGGTGCGCTCGTCATCGTCGGCTAAGATCTTATCAATCTTTCTTTTTTACTTTTGATCGGGTGACTTTATTAGGGGGACTTTGATGATTTCTTAGTTGATCGGCGATGTGGTGCACTCGTCTTCGTCAGCTAAGATATTGTCAATTTGAACTTGTATTGTCACTTAAGCATCCCGCAGAACTTAATTCCAATGACTTGGAAGAAGAGTCCCGAAATTTCTTACCGCGCTTGCCCCCTGTAATTTTCTTGCAACTCATTGTTTGATCAAGGCGACTAAATTATGATTGCAATACTTGTTTATTTCTTTCATGCATTGACTGTGGATCAAGTTAGCTTAACTTGAACTAACTAACCTGAGTTATAAGCATATTTTTACATGCTTCAACAATTTAACATACTTACTCGATCAATGTGGCTAAATTATGACTGTTATACTTGCTTGTTTCTTTCATGCCTTGAATGTTTATTAAGTTAGCTAAACTGAGACTAAGTTAAACCATGAACATCTTCCTACAAGCTTCAACAATTTAACACACTAACTCGATCAATGTAGCTGAATTATGACTGAACATAGTAATATACTTAACTGCCTACGTACCTCTTTTAAAAATAGGATCAAGTCAAAATGTAGTTCAAGGGGAACATGATTTGATTTTGGTGGGGCGCCGTGCACAGTTTAACCTCATGCGGGCCAGGAGGGACGTATACTTTTTACTACTATAGTCGCAGTAGGGTATAAATTATTTAACCACTTAAACACCTTTAGTGGGATAAGTTAACAGTTTAACCACATGTAATCATCTTTGGTGGTCAGTCGTACACAGTTTATCCTCATCCGACCAGAAGCAACATGCAGTTTAGGCTCGTGCGTCATGGAGCTTTGTATTTTAAAATTTAAGATAGTTTATGCACATATCAAGGAGCATTGATTTGAATGACTCGATTTTAGAGTCTCATGCATTTTTAATCTTCTATCAAGATGATTTAATTTGAGGAACTTTTATTTGAAAATATCGGAAGTTTAATCTCGTGTCAAGGAGATTTGGTCTTGAGGGACTCTAGTTTAGAGTTTTAGAGGGTTTAATCTCGTATCAAGGAGATTTGGACTTGAGGGACTTTAGATTTTTTTTAGGACCTTTTATTTGAACGACTCGATTTGAGGGTCTCAGACAGTTTAATCTCTTATCAAGGAGATTTAATTTGATGGACTTTAGATGGTCTTTTCTAACACTATATCACCTTGTTGGACCAATTGCATTACTTTTTCTTTGAAGATAAAACAATCTTCAATTGAGTGACCCACTAACCGATGGTGCTTGCAATATTTTGGATTGTCAATGCATCCAGCTTTTCCGGTCGTTTCATCTTAGGTAGCTCAATAATTTTTCATTGAGTAACTCATCACATATCTTAGAGACATCAGAGTCTAAGAATGGATATTGCTTTGTCGCATATCATTCAAAGTTAAACCTTTTTGCCCCCTATCGTGAGTCATGTATGTTATGTATTCCTTATTTGAAGGTTTAACCTAAGCTTTATCGAGATGTTCTCGAACTAGTGGTTCATCAAACTCATTAATAGACATACTTAGCTCCATATCGTGAGCTCTTGTAGCTAATTTTTCAAATGTTCTCGGTTGCCCCTTGAAGAATGTACCTTAGACCCCATTGCATCCCTTGGATGCACATTTCAATAGTCGACTTTTCTGATAGCTTATCTTTGCAGTTTAGGCTCAGATTTCTCCATCTATTAATGTATTCAATCACTAGCTCGTCTTTTGGTTGATGAGTATTGGTTAGCTAAATTATGCTAACAGTTCTCCTTGTGCTGTAAAACCGATTTAAGAATTCATATACCAACTGATCCCAACTATCGATGGAGTTAGCCTCCAAGTCGATATACCATTCGAAGGCATTTCCCTTTATTGAACGGACAAATTGTTTTGCCAGATGGTCTCCATATGTACCAGCATTGTTGCATGTTTCAACAAAATGAGCCACATGTTGTTTTGGGTTCCCTTTTCCATCAAAGTGTTGAAACTTTGAGGGCTGATAACCTGGGGGCATTGCTAAGTCATCTATTCTTTTAGTATATGGTTAGCATATGTGAAGGATGATTTGGAACTATCGTCAACTTTACCTTTCACGGTCTCCAATATAAGATCCTTGAGTTGATCGATATTAATTCCTTTATCAAGAGATATCGGGAACTCTTTAGCAGTCATGTCGTTCCCTTTCACTTGATGTTTAGTTGAGGTCTCTCCTTCAATGGTTTTGCCTTTAGCACGACTCACATCGTCGTTGTCTGCCCTATTCATCAAGTTAGAGATCCGGGCATCTTGCTCTTGGAGCTTTCGTGAAATCCCTTCAATGGATTTCATTAGGCATGCAAGTTGCTCTTCAACAGTTGTAGCGTTTGTTGTCATGGCCGGATCCAGATTCACAGTTGAAGAACTAGATGAGGAACGGCGAGTTGAGCATGCGGAGTTATCCCCTTCACTTTCATCCATGTAGGATAGCTTTTACGCAGTCGTATCTGCTGACGGGTTTGCTTTTGAAGAAGCGTGTGTCATTGTCTTCTTCGACATACTTCTCGTAATAGCATTGACATTAAATTTTTTTGGAGAACCGAACTTTAAAAGTCGATTCATTTTTTGACTTTTAGAGAAGAGATGAGAGGTAGTGATCGTCCCACTGGGCGTTCCAAAATTTGTAACAACAAATTTTCACGAAATTAAAATTTATTATGAATAACGCGAAAATGGATTTACAATTTGATTTATTTCGGATCTACCGAAATTTCTGGGATTCTACAATCTCTAATTTCTCCTCTGCTTCTTCTCTTGAATCTTGACTTTGGGACTTCTTGAATTTTTCGAAGTTTGCGGGACTTTGATCTTGGTAGATCTTTGATTTTTGGACTTATCGATCTTGAGAGATCTTTAATTTTGGACTTATAACATTAATCCGAGGGCGTCAAGCCTTATTTCGGATCAAACGTTATTTTTAGGGACTTCTCGGGACTTCGATTTTAAAAGATTTTTGATTCATGGACTTATCGAACTGTGCTCTTCAGACCTACTCTCTGATTTGCTATGTGTAAGTGACTAGAATGAGACCCCTATTTATAGATGTAGAATTCTAGATTTGCAGGCCAGATTTAATGAGCCAAAAGATTTGATTTGGGGAATATTCCCAGAATATGCTAGATTTGATAATTTTCAAAGATATTTTGACAGATTTGTTAGGCTTTCAAGATTTGATTTATCATATTGGACTTAATTTAATTTGTTGGGCTTTTAAGGGCCAATTTAATTTATTAGGCCCTTATGAGGCCCAATTTAATTTATTGGACTTTAAAGATCCAATTTGATTTATCGGACTTTAGAGGTCCGCTTTAACTTATTGGACTTTAGAGACTCAATTTAATTTATTGGATTCTAAAAAGTCCAATTTTAATGTATTAGAATATAGAGGTCCAATTTAATTTACATGACTTTAGATGTCCTATTTAATTTATTATTTTAGGAATCGAATTAATCTAAATTTCCAATAATAAATTTAATTTAACATATAATTTTTTTAAATGTTATTTATTTATTTCGCCAATTAATTTTAATTGCTTACAGTATGATTTTAAAATTTTAATAAAACAACCAAATATATTTAAAAATTTACATATGGGTTGTATAAATTAAAAAGTGTTATAATAAAATGTTACGTAATTATGTTGTAGTGGTCCAACAAGACAAGAGATTGTCAAAATTCTAACCTCATTTTCTCATCCAATCTCGCTTAGTCGCTGGTTGAGGTTATCAAGTTTTTCTTGAAGTTCCTGAAATTAATAAATGACTTTTAAGAATAAATTTTAAACAAAACTATATTCAGCTTGTCAAGATTATATTAAACAACAAATATTCGAATTATATAAATTGAGTCGGTCTTTTTGTGGCATTACCTGCAAGGTGCAAACAATAAGTAAAATAACTAATTATATTTTATTAAAATAACAAATATATTTAAAAAAATATACACCTCATTTATATTTAAAAACTACTATTACTATATTTGTATTTGATGTAATTAAAATTTAGCTTACTAAAAGCACGTAGTGTCATCGAATGAAACATTAATCAAAACATTACTCATATTCCAGTTGAATTTATTACTTTTATTTAACAATTTATAAGGTACTATACCATTAAATTAATTAATTCCTGACGACCACATGAAGTTTTTAAGAATAATTACAAAGCAATGCGTAAGATTTTTGAAATAATCAGCTAGCATGTGTATGATTTATAAGTTTCTAAAATTTCTTGAAATTATCTCAAAAAAAAAAATCTTGAAATGTATAACTAACAATATAACCTTAAAACATAATTAACAAATTAAACACATATTTGGTGTAAAAACTCATCATATTCAAATCAAATAAAATTTAAGCTTTCTGTACATTAGATTAAACCATATACAACATCTCCAAAAACAAACGCTATATATATACTTGTCTGTGCAGACTTTCGGTTTTAATATAACTCAATATTTATTTGTATTTATACATTCAAGGTGTGCATTGCACCAACACAGATTATGGTATATATGTACGTCATGTAATGATGAACACTATGTATTTAACATATAAAACATTTATATATATATATATATAAAATAAAGACTTAGTATAAGGTTACCTCCATACTGAAATTGTCAGCAAGAGAATGATCCACAGACGATTTTATTGTCCATGTTAAACAAAACAACAAAAGTGACATTAGAAATTAATGGCATTTAATCTATAAATTGAATATATCATATTGTTTATTTTAATTGTGATTCATCTTATACTCTATTGTTTTGATACACATGTATGCATTTAATGATTGAAATTTGACATTTATTAAAAATAATAAAGCAAATAAATGGAACAAGAGTATTACACTGTTATTTTTTTCAGCATTTCTCTCTCGTACTTTATCTGCTTTAATTTTTAGTTAAAACCTGTAAATGTAAAAATATCACAAAATATGTTATTAAAATATATTTATTTCCTTTTCAATTATATTTCAAAATTTAAATTCTTGAGAATACAATATAACAAATTTGATGTCATAAATAGAGGGTTTTTTATTAAAATACTGTGTCTTTTATTTTTGTTTATTAAATTAAGGTAATTTTTAGTAGATTTATGAAAATAAGTGAAAACGTGAACACAATTCACGATTTAGTAAAAAACGTGAACTGCATTCACGTTTTAGAAACGCGCAGTTAACACCCGTTATGCTACACCTTTTGTCCTATTATTACTCCCGCACGCCATTATTACTCCCAGCCCCAGGCCTCCCATACACACCCAACTTAACCCCCCACCCCCCAGTCAAACAACCCCTCCCCATCGTCCATTTTAATTTTTTTTTTATATTTTTGTTAAATACTTAACTTTTTAAGATGACTTTTTAAATTTAAATATTATAAAAATATATTATTATTAAATGTGATTAGCATTTTCACGATCTATGATATTTACTATATAAAAATTTAATTATGTTAATATAATTAAGTATCTTATTATATGCATAAATATAAAATTATAATGTCAAGTATTAATTCTTTTATATATTACTTTTTGAGCAACACTTGTGTACAAATTTCTACCATAAAAATATTCATTTTTGAAAAATTTGCGGATCTAAATCGGGTCGGGTCAGATTTGGACATTTTTTTTCAAAATTCGCGCAACTTGTAGTTCCAAGTTTTTTCGCTCCCAGGTATGTTACAATTTGGGCAAAGGCATGTTACAATTAGGCAAAATCTGTGTTACTAATTCTTAAAAAATTAATTTTTTGTACTTTTCAAGTAACTATAAAGAAAATATGTATTTCTGCACGTATAAATATGTGTTACTTTATTCTCTTTGTTGATTTATGTTAATAATATATTTTTTCGCTCCTAGATATGTTACAATTTTGGCAAAGGCGTGTTACAATTAGGCAAAATCCGTGTTACTAATTCTTAAAAAAATTAATTTTTTGTACTTTTCAAGTACCTATAAAGAAAATATGTATTTCTGTAAATATAAATATGTGTTATTTAATTTATTTTTTATTCTCTTTGTTGATTTATGTTAATAATATGTTATTCATGTACTTAATACATCATTTAATACCTTATATATGTTATATAAAATATAATATATTTTTTTATAAGGATAAATAAATATTTGTGCATACAGTAACACACATTTGATCTTGCAGTAACACACATTTACTCTAATTGTAACATACATTTGCAGTAACACACATTTACTCTAATTGTAACACACATTTACTCTAGATGTAACACACATTTGCAGTAACACAAATTTACTCCAAGTGTAACATAAATTTGCAGTAATACATATTTACTTTAATTGTAACACATATTTGTTCCTCAATTTGTGTTATTATATGAGCATATATGTGTTATTATAGGATAAAATGTATTTTTATTAAGAATAAATATGCGTTACACATACAATGTAACATATACATGTGTTACATTGCATGAAAAATATTTACTTCTACAAAAATAAATGAATATGTGTAGAAAATAACATTTAATCTGGTTGTAACACACGTTTTGCCTTAAAGTAACATGCATTTGCCCCAATTGTAACATACATGGGAGCGAAAATCACAAGCTAATCGAATTTTGGAAAAAAATACTCAAATTCGACCCGACCCGGTTTAGACCGGCGAATTTTTAAAAATTGATATTTCTACGGATCTTAGATCTGTAGAAATTTGTATATAAGTGTTTGTCTTACTTTTTATGTTTCAAAAGATATTGCATTCACTACTCATTACTCATAAAAACTTTTAGTACATCGCAATCCACTAATAATTACACACGAAGATATCTTTCACTTAAATTAAACAATATACTTTCATTAGAAAACTATTTTATCCATTTTTGAGTTAATTTTATATTGAATATGCATATACTCATTAAAATAAAAAAGGTTTAGAAGGAGACATCAAACAAATTGAAATACCAACTATTATTAACATATATATTGCACATATATTTAATTTAATATATATACTGCACGTATAAAAATAAAATTTAAATTTTAAATATATATTTTGTTATTATAAAAGTGATTATTTATTGACTTTAGTTATATAATTTATTATTTAAAATTTATAATATTCAATTCGTGCATCACACAGGAGAATTACTAATAGTATGATCAAATAAAATACAATTAAGATGACATTTATAGCACATATACTATAATAAATTTTTTTTAAAAAGGAAGAGAACAGAGTCAGTCGGCCTAAAATAAAAATAAATGATGGTTTAACAAATATTCAAAAATATCATTAACAATTAATTTTTTTATCATACTTAATAACATTATAATTTTATAAAATTTATATTTAAAATATCATCTTAAAAAATTAAGTATTTAACAAAAATATTAATCACAATAAAATAAAATTTCTGTTTTTATCATAAGAAATGAGTAAATTATTTTTCTTCATTCGAACTCTATAAAAATATTAATAACAATAATAGGGGAGTACAAATTGTATTAATTAGGGGGAGGGGGGCGTGGGGCGTTGTGAGGGAGTGTAAGGGGTGGTGTGGGGGTTGTCGGCCATTTATTGGGGTGGGTTGTTTTGAGGGAGTGTAAGGGGGTGTGACCGTGTGGGGTTTGAATTAATCAGGGGATGTCATCAAACTTCCGTTAATGAGCGTTGGGAAATAGTGAATGGTGTTGTAATTTTGAGAGGAAAGCGTAAAGCATAAAAGTAAAAACACAGTATTTGATGACCCAGTTCGTCACAGAGTGACTACGTCTGGGGGCGACCAAGCCAGGAGAGTATACTAATATGAACTGCCGTTTACAATATGGAAGTGTGTGGAATGATACAGAGAAGATACAATATATAAGAATACCTAACCCTAGTATCTAAGTCTTGTGGGCCTAAAGCCCACTGGACTATATTATAAATATTATGTCCATATACTATATAATATATTATTTCCAATATATTATAACACTCCCCCTTGGACATAATATGACAAGGAAGAATACAAGAGTCACCCAGTGGAGTATTATAAACAATCATGAGGATCCAATTATTATGATTATTTAGTATTAGATACTCCCCCTGAAGATAACAACCTTCCAAGTCGACGCATCCCGATTCCATGTACGTACTTTTCAAAAGTTGAAGTGGGAAGGGATTTAGTGAACAAATCAGCTAGATTGTCACTTGAGCGTACTTATTTTATCGTGATCTCACCACTCTTCTGGAGTTCGTGAGGATAAAAGAATTTTGGGGAAATATATTTCGTCAAGTTCCCTTTGACATAGCCTTTGCTCATTTGTGCAATACATGCAGCATTATCTTCATAGATAATTGATGGGCTTAAGTCAACAGAATGGATACCACACGAATCGTGAATGTGTTTTATAAGGGACTTTAACCACACACATTCTCGTGTAGTTTCGTATAGAGCTATGATCTCTGAGTGGTTTGACGATGTGGTCACCAAAGTTTGTTTGACAGATCTCCATGAAATGACTGTTCCACCACAGAGGAAAACATAACCCGTTTGCGATTTCGCATTATGGGGATCAGATAGATAACCAGCATCAGCATAACCTATAAACGTGTTGTCTTGGTTTCTTTGATAGAAAAGACCAAGATCTTGAGAACCTTGAAGATATCGTAGGATATGTTTCACACCATTCCAATGTCTCCTCGTAGGGGAGGCACTGAACCTTGCAAGTAGATTGACTGCAAAGGCAATATCGGGCCTAGTGCAGTTTGCAAGATAGAGCAGTGCACCAATTGCACTTAGATATGGAACTTCAGGTTCCAATAGCTCTTCGGTATCTTCTTTAGGTCTAAATGGGTCCTTTTCCAAATCAAGGGAACGGACAGCCATTGGAGTGCTTAAAGGATGAGATTTATCCATATGGAATCTCTCCAACACTTTCCTTAGGTAAGCTGATTGATGTATCAGTATTCCTTCAGGGAAATGCTCGATCTGCAGACCGAGACAGAACTTGGTTTTACCCAAAGTTTTCATTTCAAATTCAGTTTTTAAGATTGAACTTGCTTCTTCAATCTCTTTCCTTGTTCCGATAATGTTTAGATCATCCACATACACCGAGATGATGCAAAAACCATTAAGGGATTTCTTAGTAAAGACACAAGGAAAAGACTCGTTATTTACGTATTCCTTCTTCAGGAGGAATTCGCTTAGTCGATTATACCACATACGACCTGACTGTTTTAAGCCATATAACGAGTGTTGCAACTTAATGCTGAACATACTACGATGTTCGTTATTCCTCATTTGGGGAATAGTTAATCCATCAGGGATTTTCATATAGATGTCAGAATCTAATGATCGGTATAAATATGCGGTAATTATGTCCATTAACTGCGTTTAACTGCCAGGGATATATGGCGGAACTTTATAATATTAACAACAGGAGTATTTGTTTGATCACATCAAACTCAATAATGGGTCACTGCGAAAAACCCTTAAGCTGTTAATCTCGCATTGTATCTCTCAACTTCATTTTGTTTCGTATTAATACCCATTTATATCCTTCAGGGATAAAATATTTAGGGGGTATGTACGATAGAACAAAATAGTTTATTTTGCGAGTCTAGCTCTTCCATATTTGCTTCTTTCTATTGCATCTAATCAAATTTAGATACTGGTACCAGATTTTAGAAAGAGCAATTATGGGTACGAATATGTTGTCGACAACAGTGATATGTTTGTCTCCTGTGTTTATTAAGATTCATGTAAACCAGATCTTGATCATTTCCCATTGATCTGGGTGTTCCGCATCCTAGTATTTTGATTGCTATGTGCACGTGCTTTTTACTAGGATTCCTCGTCTTCAGGACGAATCTCTTCAGGAGATTTCATGAGTAACTGAATATATTATTAGCATTAATATACCATGGTTTTGTGTAAGGAGGTTCATTACGCTTCTGGCGTATAGGGGCATCCTTAACTATTCACAGTCACTTCATTTATAATCAGTAATGCATTTGATAATGCATCTGGCAGATTACTTGCTGATTATTGCAAGTTTATTTTCTTTTGAACTTTTGGTTCAAGTTTGACTAGTGCGTGGGCTTAAGTATTGAAGATCTTTTGTGTTCCACGTAATTTCATGGCATTTATTAATTGTGGTATTTTTCTCTCCCCCTAAGGCCGGAAATAGATCTTCGTCGAATGTGCAGTCAGCAAAACGGGCTATAAACTGATCCCCAGTTAAAGGCTCGAGGTATTTAAGTATTGTGGGAGATACAAAACCGATGTAAATACCGAGTTTCCTTTGTGGGCCCATAGATGTTCGCTTAGGTGGTGGTATTGGAACATACACTGCACAATCGAATGTTCGCAGATGGGAAATGTTAGGTTCATTTCCACGCACGAGTTGAATAGGGGAATATTCATGATATGCAGTTGGTCGGAATTGGATTAGTGATGATGCATATAAGATTGCATGCCCCCAACATGAAATAGGTAAGTTCGTTTTGTGTAGTAGCGGTCTAGCGATTAATTTAAGACGTCTAATTAATGATTCAGCTAGACCATTTTGAGTATGAACATGAGGGACCGAATGCTCCACTTTGATTCCCAATGCCAAACAACAATCATCAAATGCCTTATAGGTGAATTCACCGGCATTGTCCATGCGTATGGATTTGATTGGATGATCTGGGAATTGTGATATCAACAGGATAATCTGAGCAATAAGCTTTGCAAAAGCAGTATTGCGAGTGGATAGCATGGTGACATAAGTCCACCGAGCGGATGCATCTATTAGGACCATAAAGTACTGAAATGGTCCAGATGCTGGGTGTATCGATCCACAAATATCTCCTTGAATCCGCTCAAGGAATTTAGGAGATTCAGTTCTTACTTTACTACTAGAAGGACGAATTATTAGCTTACCCATTGTGCAAGCATCACATATGTATTCATTAACAGAAGGGATTCTGTTGTGTGTTATGTTATGGCCTGATGAATTACATAGAATCCGACGCATCATAGTTTGTCCTGGATGTCCTAACCGCTCATGCCATAGTTTGAAAGAGTTTGGATCATTAAATTTTAGATTAAGAGCTATATGGAGATTTGAGGGTCTGATGTATGTGTAATACAAGCCAGACGAGAAAGATGGAAGTTTTTCGACGATGTGTTTACGACAATTTAAATAGTGAGTCATCAACAGATATTCACTATTGTCCTCAGTATTTGTTTCAATGTGATAGCCATTCTGTCGAATGTCTTTGAAACTGAGGAGGGTACGCTTTGATTGTGGATACAATAAAACATTTTCGATTATCAGCTCGGTACCCATAGGTAGAATGATCGAGGCTCTTCCGGAGCCAACGATTTGTATGTCGTCATCGGAAATAGTAGTGACACTTCCTTTCTTTTCAGTTAATGTTTGGAAAAATTGTCTATCTTTTAAGATAGTATGTGTAGTAGCACTATCTACTAAGCACAATACATTAATCTCCATAAGCACATAAGTGTATGTTTGGATACGTTTAGATATGAGGAATGCTAAGGAGAGCCAAGATTACAGACGCTGATTGATCAGCCGCACAAGGGATCACTTAGGTCCTACTTTCTCAAAAACGTATTAAATTTTGTAGTCAATAGTCATATGTTCACCCAAGAGGTCATCCTTTGTCTATGACAAAGCCTGCTTTGGGCAGGTCAGTGTGGTGTGTTTCACCGTGATGAGCCTTCCTATTTTTGTCTTTTAGCATACGTTGATACGCCTCCACCAAATATTTTGGTATATGACACGAGCGAGACCAATGGTCGTCGCATCCACACTTGTGACAGACTTGTTTGTTCTGTGCACGTGAGCTCGATAGTTGATCTTGAGGTGCATTCATTTCAGTTGCACTTTATTGTGCATTGTTGCGACCTCGACCTCTTCCCCTACCACGGCCTCGACTTCGGGTCGATCCGCGTTCCCCACTCGCCTCATTTCCTTTTCCACGTTTACGGCCTCTAGAGTTCCTCCGAGTAGCATGTGCTTCAGGCACAGCTTGTGAGCCAACCGGTCTTGTATTGTGATTTTTCATCAACAATTGGTTGTGCTTTTCTGCAACTAGAAGTGCAGAAATGGGGTCGGAGTGTGTTTGATACTCTTTGGCCATGTACTGCAGTTGGAGTACAAGATTAATAGCGTGGAAAGTGGAAAGAGTTTTTCAATTAACTGATCAACAGTTATTGTTTCTTTACACAGCTTAAGCTGAGAAACTATGCGATGTAGGGCGGAGTTGTACTCCGTTACAGACTTGAAGTTTTGGAAACAAAGTGTTATTCATTCATGTCTGGTTTCGGGGAGGATCACATCATGTTGTAGGAATCGATCCTAGAGGGATTTCCACAACGTCGATGGATCTTTTTTTTTTTTTTTTTTTAGTGAGGTATTCGTTCTTAAGATCTTTGTGAAGATGATGTCTTAAGAAGATTAGAGCTAGTGCCTTTTGGGCAGGAGTGGATTTCCACCCTTGTGTGGTGGTGTCGGATAAGTCTTTTGAAGCTAGGTGGATTTCAACGTTAAGAGCCCATGTCAAGAAGTTATGGCAATCAAGTGCCAATTTATCGAATTCATGATTAGTGATATTTGACATGTTTTTGCTACAAAAATTAATAAATGAAAATGTTTCTGCTTAATTTCAAAACTAATTTGCAAACCACGTTACTTTTGTAACTAATAATAAAATATGCAATGTTTAAAAAAAAAAACCCTAAATAGAGAAGG
This sequence comes from Prunella vulgaris, assembly GCA_026898435.1. Taxonomy (NCBI): domain Eukaryota; kingdom Viridiplantae; phylum Streptophyta; class Magnoliopsida; order Lamiales; family Lamiaceae; genus Prunella; species Prunella vulgaris. The sequence goes on along the minus strand of JAPKLY010000487.1, from coordinate 266,882 downwards.
GTTGTTTATGTACATACCTCTTTCTTGTTCAAAGTCCTGTATAGGTTAAAAAAAGAGAAATTAAATTAAAAAATGATTTAAATAAGGTATTAAACATATATATACATATATTTAAAAAAATCTAAAAAATAAATTAATACATTATATAATATGAGAAGTTGATCCGATGATATATAAAACACAAAATTACACTGAATTAATTAAATGCATACCCTCCTCTAAGATGGTCAGACATATCAACAAAATGGAGAAATATGTCTTCAAGCCTGTTGAAACATAATAAAATGAATTTAGTTTCATCAATTTCATATAAAAATAATAATTATAAGCCTCAATTATGCATACAAGAAAAAAGACATAATATGCACACCTTTTTAAAAACAATGTATGCATTTATGCACTTTTATTTTGACTATATATAAAATTAGGTGTAGAAAAATAATCACTCGTAACTCCATTTAATTAACTACATTATTCATATAAAAAAATAGTTAAAATTAAAATTAAAATAGTTGTAATATGTAAACACACGCATCAAACCTTCCATTTGTTGCAAAAGAAAAAGTGACAGAGTCGGAGGGTGAAAACATGATGAGCGCACATCTGCATTGCACAAAATTGAAAGTTCATTTGTCATTTTAATGATTCTTTCTTTGAGCCTTTTGTAAATAATCTGACGAGACGTATGATTTTCAATATTTGTATGGTGTGCCATGATTGAGAGAGAAAAGGGAAGTATATATACATAGAGAGAGAAATGTGGACAAGGAAGAGAGAGTGAGAAAGGGGAGAAAGGCGAGGAAGACGGAAGGAGAAAGAGGGGATGATAGAGAGAGACTGAGAGAGAATATGGAGATAAGCACGAGGAAGAGACTAAGGCAAGGAGCAAGAGAAAATATTTATATTTTGTTCATGGTCAATACTAATTACTCCCTTTCTTCTCGGATAATTTTTACATTTTTTATTTTGGGATATTCCAGTTTTTTTATATTTTTACAAAGAAATAATTTACACTCACAAAATCAGTAAATTATATTTATTATATTTTATTATTCCGTTGTCCCACTATATGTTGCTCATTTTGTCATTTTTGTTCGTTCCACTATATGTTTTTCATTTGCTTTTTACTTTTTGGAAATTACTATTCAATTTTTAATTATTATTTTCATTATTGTTTACACTATTTCTATTATTTTTTCACAATAATTATGTATTATTATATCAATTATGTCACTAAAGTTATAGATTATAATATAAGATCGGAAGAATTTTATATAAGGATCCATATTTGAAGTTGAATCTTATTTTAAAATTTCAATTTTAAAGTGTCTAAACTTAGGAAACAGGTGGGCTAGCTCACCTGGCCACCGGGCTCCTCACTTGAGTGAGTGACTCGGGTTCGATTCTCTCTGGGAACGAATTGGAGATGGGAGATATAAGGTTGGCTAGAAGTTTATTTTTTGAGTGTTTGGGGACTTGGTGTAACTAACTGCTAACAACTAATATTTACTGATAAAAAAAAAGTGTCTAAACTTAGGATTTTTTTTCTCTATGTAAAATTTCAATATTATTCTTTATATCTCAATTCAAGGCTTGATATTTTCCTTCATTTATAAATATTTTAAATGTACACCTCTAATATTTTTAAAGAATTTTTTTTTTCTTATATATACAATCTAAAATATAGTTTGTATACATTTTTTTTAAAAATTTCATATTGTAGAGAACCTCATGACATTTATTATACTAAAGTTTATTGAGCAAATAAAAAAAAAATAACTAGAAATGTTGTTTTAAGTATATATAATACAATTATTAATAAAAACTAATATCTTTAATTTCATATATTATATTTTAAAAATTACTTATAAATGAAAAAATATTATTATGCTTTGAATTTTTATAAATTAATTTAAAATAAAGACAAATACCTGAATCTTGAATACATGAATAATAAAACTAGATCTTACTTTATGAAACAAATATATATGTATCCTAATTTAAAACACTTTAAATAAAAAGATATAAATTGAAATACAATTTAAAAATTAAATCATAATATAAAATTCTTCATAATAGTATTTATGTAGTATGTGCATGACACATAATCCCAACGGGATGGATGGCTGAATAGAGTTGAGGATGAAACACAAATGAGGATAAAACTAATATTAAATGTGAATTCTACTCATACTTATCAAATGTTATCATAGGTAGCTAAATATGAAATTTAGTTAAGGAGATGTAATCCATTTGAATTCGTGATTCTTAATTGGTTGTCACGCTAACCCACTTTGCCAAACTATATAATTAAATATAAAAATATAAAAAATAATTTTTGTTGATAAAAAAAATTATGAAATAAATTAGAATACAATAGTACAAGTTTTAAAATTGGCACTACTAGGGAGTTATTATTGCTATTTTGTTAATTGAAAATTACAAAATGTTTCACAAAATTAAAATTAATTATAAATTAATTTTATATAAAATATATTTTTTTATAGAAAAAAATATATATTCTTATGCAAATATTATGAATTAATTTATAAATATAATATTTTTTTCAATGAATATGCAAATGTCCTTTATATGAATTGGTAATAAATTGTAATAATAAATCAAATTATTGTGAAGATGGAGTTATGCAATGTTTTAGTGTCAAATATTAATATGATAATGAGAACGTGTTAAAATTAGTATCTTGAATACAATATCAAAAAAATCAATTCACCTCAATAGATTTATTTATGGGGCACTTACGTCTAAGGCCCATTGTAACATTAATACTACAAATTAAGGCCAAAATATGTAGGAGTGTACTATAGAGCTTATGTGTGTACTTCTTAGTAAAAGAGTGTACTATAGTTCATATAAGTGTACCTCGGTTACTGTTTGAGCATTTAATGCACTGACAAAAGTTACAATTGATGTGACGTGTGTCACTGTTCACGTCACATCGTGTACTGTGCCCATCACATCACATTATTACCTTGGTTTATCAGCGATAGTTGTCGATAATATTTCAGGCGATGTGTACCATTGATTGTGCGTATGTACCATTGAACAAATTGGTGTACTATATTGCTTCTGTACCACAATGATTCGTAATGTACTATAGTATTGATTATTGTACTATTGCGTCTCTTTTCCGGCAACACAATTACATAATTTTCCGGCTAAAACCATGATAATAACTTACATTCACTCATAATTTTTCCGGCAAAAGCAGAGTCGTTTTATCTTCTCCGGAAGCACATTAAGCAAACAAAAATTGAAAAAGCAAATCAGAAACCGAATGAAATAACAAAAAATTCACATTTCTCCAAGACTGAAAACAAAAAAGAGTCGAGTTTCAATTAATTCACACTGGATATTTTTTCTGGCATCTACTCTCTTACAGTGTCATAAATTTAAGCCCACACACAATACTTTGTGAAAATTTATGCACAAAAGGGAAAAAAAAAAGGTCACGGTTATACTCCGTTGCTGAAACACATCCTCACATGCGTTAGGATCAATGATAATACGTCGCCGGAAAAGTCACAGATCCAAACACACGATCTATTCACCAGAATCACAGAGGCCGTGGTAAATTTGTGATTGTAATTCAAAATTTGAAAACAGCCCTGCTTTGACCAAGAACCAAAATTTGAAGACGTGGCTTACTCATCATCACAAAAATCATTTTCGTTCACGCCAAAAATAAACGTGGCTTACTTATCATCACATGCTCAACGATTCCTGCCGGAAACGCACTACTGCGCACGCCTTTGAATCCATGGAAACCATTCCTATGCAACCTTCGCACCACCGTTCTCGCTGCTGGAATACAGCCGCACGCCCCTACCTCTGTAATTTTCGCCGATGTTATGCCGGAGTCCGATCATTTGGTCACGCCTAAGCCTGGAGACGATTCGTGCAACCACCGCTGATACTCACAGCCGCTCCGCACCTAACGGCCATCTCCGCCGTTCAAGTCGCCGGAATCTACCACCGCACCGAAATCTGTCACGCCTGAACAACTGCCTCACGTCCAGAATCCCGCCTTCCCTGAAGTCCATATCACATTTGTTGGTAGCAGTCCACTCGACTGGTTTGAGAGAGCTTGAAGGAGAGAGAATTTAGAGAGAGAGAAAAGTAGTATTAATGAGATTGGACGTTTACAGTTAAGAATGGAGAGAGAATGACTAGGCACAACTCTGATATAGGAAAAGGGATGATGGGACGTGTGTTTAAAAGGTAAAAATAGCCCTTGATGATATTAATGAACAATGTAGTCCTTATTTGGGTTTCAGTAGTAAAAACTGGTCCAATATGTAATAAATCCTTTATTTATTATTATTAAAACTATTTCTTCTGTTTCACAAGAATTTATATATATTTTTTATTTAAACGTCCCACACAAATTTGCATATTAGTAAAAGAAATTAATTTACATGTATTCTCATAAAATTATGCACATATTTATCTGTATGTCACTATTTTATATAATTTTTTTTTAAATGTGAAACTATGCAATTTTTCCTAGAACAGAGGAAATATGTTGTATATAAAAAATGAATATTAATATCACCTTTTAATATGATTTTTTTGACGAGATTTATTAATAATATACTAATAAAAGTTTTTTCTAAACACAAAACAAATATAAGTTTAATATGTTGATTTATTATTAATTTAGCTTATTTATCGATTAATTTATAATTCAGTTTTGTTCCATTTTTTTACAATATAAATTTTAAACTTTGTACATCCTATACTTAACAACAAGCCAAATTTATAAATATGTGGATATTCATATCTTGAATATTTATTAAAAAAATTGTGTTATTTTGTTATTGGACAAATATTAATGATTAACGTTTATTATTAATGAATCTAATCTTATATTGTTCTTTCATTTTTTTAATCCTGAAATTGCTGTTAAAATTTCCTTCATCCTCCAAATATATTTAATTTTACTTGCCTCTTTCCTCTATTTCTAAATATGTTCTCATTCCTTTCTTTATTCCAGAAAATATAGTTTTATTAGCATTTTCACAAGCAATTGTTTTCTCCATCCAATTTTACTTGGGGTAATTGCCTGTGGGATACAAATGTTTAAGACCTTTTCCTATGAGGGAAGCGAATTTCCCTTAATTACTGCCCAGTTCCAATATAGGTTGTGTACTAGGCTGCACATTAGCTTACCTCAAATCTCTCTCCTCTCTCATCTGTCAATTTAAAGTACCAATTTTCATTCCATCTCTTCTCTCTCTTTCTCAGGTTATACACATTTTTCTTCTCTCGCCGCTGAAGGAGGTGACCTAATTGAAAAAGCACCGCCCCTAAAATTGAAGAACTCTCGCCGGAATATGCAGCCCACAAATTGAAGAAGCACCACCTCACAAATTGAAGAAGATCTCGCCGGAGGAATCCATCGGACGACGCTGAAGATGTCTTGTGGAAGAGATTCTGGCTGTAGAATGCGATGTCCAGAAAGAACCAGGTGCTTGCTGTTCCGAGGAGGTGGGTGAGGAATTCTTTGGAACTCTGTTTCAGATCTGGACTACCTCTGTTTCCTTATCCGGCGCTGTTGCGATGTCTTTCTGCAACACCTTCGCCGCTAATTGAATAAATTGCATTTTATTGGATTTTATTGTTCCGTGATTCTCAAGGATAAGCTGATCTTACAGGTGAGTGAAATTCTTGGGCTCTTAATTTGTGTTTCAACTTTACTTTTTTACAAAATTTGTACAGCATCTCAGCGTGTCCTTCAATCCAACGATTTCCATGAAAGCCCATGTGAGAAATATCAAGTTAGCTACGAGGAGGTGGGTGCAGATTGCCATTCCCACAGGCCTTGGAAACTGTTGGATCCGAATGTGTTATTGGAGCAACCTAACAATGGATTAGAAAACAAAGAGAAGATCCTGAATTCTTTTAATAATTTGTTGGGCAGATCTACTAAAGATAAGGTCTTCCTCAAGTTCTTCTGATGGAATTTCATTTCCATATATTCTTTGTGGGGAGTAAAGAATTTATTTGTTAGGCTATGATGTCCAACTTATACTTTTTTGCATAATTTATATAGCATCTCAGTTTATTGGGACTTTGAGTTGTGATTATTGTGGTCCATATATGTCCACTTGGTAAGAAAATTAGAAATAAAATTTTGTATGTAACATTCACCATTTTTCAATTTTGTTAATGTTAATTATTTAACTTGACTTTATTAATAACATGTATAATATTTTTCTGGATTCACCATAGTCATATTGTGATTACCACTGTTATTTTTTTGAATAATAATTGGTAAGTTTAAATTGCAAATTATTTGTAAATACAAATTAAATAAAATAGTTGGTAAGTGCAATTACAAAAAAATCGGTAAGTTCAAATTGCAAAATATTGATAAGTTCAAATTAAATAAAATAAGTGGTAAGTTCAAATTAAATAAAATTATTTGTAAGTTCAATAACAGAAAATTGATAAGTTCAAATTGAAAAGAACTTATTGGTAAGTTCAATTGCAAAAATTTGGTAAATTCAAATTTCAAATTATTGGTAAGTTCAAATTAAATAAAAATAGTTGACAAGTTTAAATTAAATTAAATAATTATTAAAGTTCAAATTAAACCAGATTTTATAAATAAAAGAAAAAAATGATAAAATACATTTGAAATTAAATTTATCACTTTTAAATTTTTTTCTCGATAACAAACAAAACAAACTATGTGGAGGGGGTTGGGGTGTAGAAAAAGAGGCTACAAAGTGTAGGGGAGAGGCACGTGGGTTGGGGGAGGGAGAGAGGAGAGAGAAGTGGAAGGAGAGAGGACATGGGTTGAGGAGAGAGAGGAGAGAGAAAGGAAACACATGCTCATTCAATAATCTTCCATATATAATGGAGGAATTGGTGGACATAGTTGTATTAAAAGAAAGAGAGGATTTGATAGATTAAAAGACGGAGTCCAATTTGAGTTAGATGACTTTTTCTTTACTAGGGGTACTATTGGTATAATATGTGTACTATTGGTATGGGTAGAAATCTTTTTTTGGTCAATGTGTCCACATCAAAACACACTACTAGATTGCACCCAATAGTTAGTGACCCATTTTATTTAGACTTGCTTTCTATTTTAATATTTCCTAAACAAAGAAGAAAAGACGTTTTCGATACACCAAGGTTATTCAAATAAGAAAAGACGTTTTAATTAAGTAGTAGGTGAAAATGAAAATTATTAAATAAAATATTTAATATTATTAAAATTAATATTACACCAATTTTCATGTTTATTTCATTAATTCATTTTTCCCTATACAAACAACTCTTCAATGATTCCCTTTCCCCTCTCAAATCTTCACCTCTCTCCAGCTCCAGTATGCTCTTTAGTAGAAATAAAAAGAAAAACTCAGAAGACCAATACGTAATTCTCTTGTGTTTAATTATAAGAATGAATGTAAGATAATTACTTTGTAGCAAAAGCTTGAACCTTCTGTTTTAGTTTTATTATTTTTTCTGATTCTTACATGTATATATATATTTATGAATGGAATTCTCTCCATTTAGCGTAAAGATTTTTCAGTTTAAGATTAATATTTTTTTCTCTTTTGTTATGTTTTTTTTTGTCGTTTCAATATTTTTAAGGAGGAAAATTAAATGATCAATTTTATTTATTTATTTATTTTTGCTGTTTTTGTTGGACAAACTTTATTATTTTTTATCTTCTTTTATTTAAGAAAGGGTTGGTGATTTTGTGCAGATATCTAATCTTCGCTTTTCGATCTGCAGAACTTATAATAGTCTCCATTGTTTTTTTACAATTTACATAAAAAATTAATAAAAAATTTAGATGCTAATTAATGATATATCATAAAATAAAATCGTATTATCTTTGTTATTTCTGGTTACTGATGTATCTAAGAAATATCCAAATTTAAGAGAAGTGAAGATGGAAGTTGATTTAATCGAAGAGAAGGATTTGCAGTTTAAGAAAAATATATTTTTTAACCAAAGTAGTAACATATGGGTAAATGTGTGTATAAATTTTGTGAGTATGCACATAAATTTATATGTCATTTTCTAGTAATGTGAATTTTTGTGGGACGTCAAAAGAAGAAAAGTTAAAAAAGTTGCAAATTTGTGAGTATGCACATAAATTGATATTTACCTATATGTCACTACTTTACTTAAAAACCACATTTTTCTTAAATTGCAAATCTTTCTCTTCGATTAAATCAACTTTCATTTTCACTTCTCTTAAATTTGGTATATTTCTTGGATACATCTGTAATCAATAAAAAACAAAAGATGACATGATTTCATTTTATGATATATCATTAATTAGCATTTGACTTTTTTATTTTTTGTGTGTAGATATTTGAAATAACAATGTAGACTAGTATATGTTCTGCAGATAGAAAAGCAAAGATTAGATATCTGCACAAAACGACCAACATTTTCTAAAATAAAAGAAGATAAAAAATAATAAAGTCAATCCAAGAAAAACAGGAAAAAAAAATTGATCATTTAATTTTACTTCTAAAAAATACCGAATTGACAAAAAAATCGTAACGAAGGAGAAAAAACATTAATCTTTAACTGAAAAATCACCAAATAGGAGAGAATTCCGTACATAAATATATGAATGCAAGAATCAGAAAAAACAGATAAAACTAAAACAAAAGGATCAAGCTTTTGCTATAAAATAATTATCTAACATTCACACTATTATTAAACACAAGAGACTTATGTTGATTTCATGAGTATTTTTTCCCAGGTGAAGAGCAGACTAGAGAGGGGGGAGGGTTTGAGAGAGAGAGAAATAGAGAGGGAGGGAATCTTTGAAAATGTGCGTGTATAAAATGAAAAAAAGAATTAATGAAATGAATGTTAGTATAAATGTCCTAGAGACAATCATTATGAGGACATTATACTTGATCATATTCAGTTATTAATATATTATTGATTTGATCAATGATATTCGGTAATACACTTATAGAATAGTATGTCTGATTGTTTGCATATATTCATATATGTGTTCCCATGAACTAATGTTGTCATTGAGATGAGAGACTCAGATGACTATGACATAGTTCTTAAAGTAGCCCCAATCAATGATCATCGAGAACGGGATATCGATGATGCAATTGAGATTGGTGTGTGATCTGCATCATACCCTTAGAGGGTGCAGTGATTCTCACAACTGCGAGATACTAGGTATCTCATGATGGATGCACAAATACTTTGAAGAGTATTGGCATACCCAACCGACAAACCATTTGATGTACTCTATTTACGTGTCTATGAGAGTATCGGTTTGTGAAGTAGTGTAATAGTCCTCTGACTTGAGGTCAATACACACGACATGTATGGAGTGATGAGCTTTGACCATGACCGACGCTTGCACTCTAAACGGAGTAGATATGGCATGTGTTGGGCACATCACGAAGTACATGTGCGTTGTAGTTGAGCCACGATAGAATTCATTCCTCAAATAGATATGGCATGTGTTGGCCAATGCACGTCGCATTTGAAATAGTGTTCAAATGTGACAATATGATCAATTAGTAGAATGAGATAATTTGATTAAGTTATTAGAATAGACAAATTATCATGTTCTAGACTTAATCGGAGTATTCGTGAATGAAAGGACCGTATCATTTTGAGCTTCACATTACAGGTTGTTGCTGTATCCTCGCAACGTACCTCATATGTTGAGATTGTCTGGTTTATTGTCTAGGGTTCAACTAAGACCATTAGTTTGACTAATCGTTTGACATATGAGGGCCTATGGGTCACATAATAAGTAACCCACGTTTACGAATTAAGTTGGTCATATTAAATATTTGATTAGATCATAAAAATTTAATTAATGGAGAATTATAATAATTCTATTAGATAGAATTATAAATATTTAATTAAATTAGATTTAATTAAATTAGATGATATATTAGATATAACATAATAATAATATATTAGATATATTATTTATTATTATATAGTAAAGATTATATTTGATATTGCAGATCTTGATAGAATCAAATCTATTAGATATGCAAATACTTTACTATATATATATGAGTTATGAGACTCATAAACTGTAAGTTTAAAATCCCTAACTTTCTCCATAAGTTTTAAAGTGTGAGTTTTTCCTAGCGAACTCCACTGGAAACACCATACTAGCGATTGGATAAAATTTCGTCGACGAGGATTACGTGGATACCATAGTAGAGGAATCCGACATTCAAATACTGTAAGGATTTTCAATTAGATTAGATCTAATCATGTTTAAATTATGTATGCAATCAATTCGATGTTGGGGAACGACATCTTCCGCTGCTACGGACTTGAGGTTCGTATCTCTAAAACCCAACAATAAAGTAGGAATTTGGTGAATTAATTATAATAATACTACATATTTTATTGAAATTTTTAATTTACACCTACTACATAATTAAAATAATAAATTTTTTTTAACACATTTCATTGCAAATTAAATAATATGTATTAAAGATAATAAAACACAAATTTAAAATATAAATCTTGATAATAAGCATATATCTGCACTAAATGAAATTACATTTCAATTAATAAACTTCATATGTTGTATTAATCGAGCAGATGCTATTATTCTATGCATCTGTGATTAAGAGTTAACATGATTCTTGCTCAAATTAACATATGAAAAATGTGTATTTGTAATTTTAATTTTTTTTTGATATATTGATGTGTGTGATGAATTGTCTCTAAAACTCAAACTAGAAGTTAAATTGAAAAAAAAATATATATACATATATATATTATAAAATAAATTTTAATTCAAATTGAAATCCGTCTTAAATGAAAGCATAACTTTGATGGTGTTATTACGAAATTCTTCTATTTTAATCATTAATTCCATAAAAAAACCCATAATACATTTCAAATATTTAAGGAACAATATTTTTGTTTTATGACAAGAAATCTTTTACATTTTAAGATAGATTATTTACCTTTCTCGTGTGGTTTACGGGCTATTGCAGAATAACAATGTTTACCCCAATATACATTTTTGGATGACGGCCATAATTTTCCTGTAAAAAGTAAGTAATTTAAATAGTACTATATCAAAATTAAACAACAAAATATATAGCAAATATAATTAAATTTGAAGACACCGACTTAACATCAATGATTAAAAACGGACAAAAAAATTTATAATCTTTATCAGTCATCAATTTTATTTTTGTTCAAATCATTACACACTCAAGTTGAAGGAAAATGAACTTCGTCAAACAAAAAGTCACAAATACTATATATGTGTAGACTCTTATATGTCATTGAACAATATCTAATAACTAGGTATAAGAATAACATCACACATAACACATCATATGTAAGTCGATTATCAATATACTTTGTCTAAATATTTTATGATTCATGGAATTTGAGATCTACAATCACAAATGCTGAAATGAACAAATCAATATCAACATTAAACTATTATAGAAATGATGCATGTAGATCCAGAAAAAAATTAACAATTTTTGAGTAAGTATAACACTTTGTAAACAAATTTATGATATGATGAAGCTATCATTAAATTCAGAAATATACATCTCTACCTGAGGCTTTGTCGAATCAAAAGTGTTGGGAGCATCTGATGGTAGGTGGCGGCGCTTGTCAACCCTAGGAGTTGGCATAGTTGTAAACCCTAGAAGTGCATCAAAAGAAATAATTTAGCTCTTATAAAATTCTCTTACAGAACAATAATATTTATAGAATTGTTAGAATGGGCCGGGGGAAGAGGGGCTACCCAACCCACAATTCAACTTATTCCACCATTTTACAGATCTTGGTGGGTCAGCCCATGGCAGGGATGGACTAGAAACTACTTACCCAATTCAACATTTAATGGATTATGGGCTTAGTAGACTAGCTCACGGGCTTTCTTTGTGATTTTTTTCACATTCATTATTCATAATAAATTTTAAGTAATAAATAATTAATGTTTCCATAAATTCTAAAAGCGGACAAACATTTCGTAAATTTAAAGTTCAAGCAAAAATGTTCACAAAATAATCTAAATAATAGAAAGACTTAAAATAGTCTCTTAGTTCATCAATATAATAAAAAAATTCAAATTAATTAAAGGCTTAAGTTCATCAATATAAATATAATGTGTCAAATTAAGGTCGTGGGTAATATTTCAATCGCCAAAGATGGATGATAAGGATGGAGGTCATGAGCCATCTTTAGTCTTTCAAAGGTCTGTTAGGGTAACTATCTAAGTGGATGTCATGTTCCTTAAATGTGGATGTCGTGAATTGTGCAAAATGAAGTTTCTAAATCATGTAGATTAGAGTTCTTTCTGCGATGGACGTAAATATTGTTGAATTTTTTTAAAATTATAAAATATTGTATTTATTTTTTGTATTTTCATATGTATATCAACACTAATTAAATATTATGGGATTAATATAATTTTCTTCCCATTCTTTTTTTTTGGCCCCATAGTTATATATTTTTTCAATTTAGTCTTATAACAATTCAAATTTACCAAAACCAGTCCCAACTAGTCGAAATTTCATGAATTGATGTCATTTTATTCACATATCGATCAATGCTGCTATTTTCCAATGAAATAGGATGATGCGTCTTGTTTTTAGACGTGCACGCTAATTTAGTAATTTTTCCAATAAAATAAATATAAAATAAAATTTTTAATTACAAATATTTTTAGCAAATAAAACAATCTTAAAACTTAAATTAAGATTAAAATCTAAAATAACTCCCACACGACTTATCTTCTTCCCTCATATTGTTCAATGAATGACGATAGTTAAGCACGACTTCAGGTTTAGTTCCTGTGATAGAGTTTCAAAGTGAATGTCTTTAGTGAATTTTTGGTGGTGTACTTTGATTGTAGTGGTGGTTCGAGTTTCATCATCTGTGATGGTGGCGAGTGGTGGATTCGATGGTGACATCGATTTTAGAGTGGTGATTCTTCTTCTCCGGCAGTGAGGTGAGCAACTGTGATGGTTAGTTTTTGTTGATGGAGCGAATAAAATTATGGTGACTTTAATTAGGTGGCTCTGATAGATAAAAGTGGTTGTTGGTAGAGATGAGTGAATTCATGTGATTTCTCAGTAGATGAGAGTGATTTTGGAGAGTGGTGGTCGTTGTTAGCAGGTAATGGTTGGAGGAGAGCTTTGATATCCGATGGATGGCTTCAAGTGGCTGTGAAAAACTTCAAATAACTTCAGTGATGGCCAAGGCTGGACGACTCCCATTGATTCAGGCGAGTGCAGTGGTGAGTTACAACTTGTGAGTGTTTTTAATTTTTAGGTTTAAATTTTAATTTTAAGTTCTAAAATTTTTTAGTTGTAAATAATTGATTTGAAGTTACAAATTTTTATTTTATATATTTTTTAGTAATAAAATTACATAGTCGGTGTGCCACGTTTGAAAAATTGCTCTTTAGTTTAAAATTAAAGGTTTAATTGTTATGATTTAATGATATACAATTACTGAAAATAATATAGTATACAGAATTAAAAAGGCTCTTGAAAGGCTTTTAGGCAGACCTATTTATTAAAAAAGTCAGGTCAAGCAACATACAAAACTTAGGCCCATAATTTATATATCGCCTAGGTCGTTCAACGAGAAGTCTAGCTCGGTTCGGCCTATTTTCACCCTATCATTTTTCTTACATTTTATCAGTTCAAACAGTTCATATTTTAGGTAATGTTGATACAAACTCAATGTGAAAACATTTTATTTTCATTTTTGAAATGCAAAATTTATTGTGTGATGTATTGAAAAAAAGTTTAGTTTCAAATTGGGACAGAGGAATATAAAACATTTAGATAGATTATTTCTTGAAAGCTTGGGCTGAATCCACTAGATGCTCCCTAGTAGTAATTCACTAAGAATCATGGTTAGAATCTAACCCTAGATAAGAAGTGACAAGTTAATTATATGAATAATTTGGAAAACTTTTTTTTAGAGATCATACACAATGTGCTAACTGCTAAAAGTAGGACTCTACAATCAACTGTGCACTTAAGTGTAAAATAAGAATCCTATATCTTAAGTATACTCCCAGTGATTGGCTGTAAAGGAGATTTTTCAAAAATTATATTGCACAAACTTAACCACTAGAATCAATGAAGAAATAAAAGGTATGCTCAAATTCCACAATCATTTTGGGATATTACTTGTGAGTTATTAGTTCCACCAGCCAAAAGAAGTGCCAGTAAACAAACTTGATTAAAATATGTCCCTACTGTTTAAAGATTCCTCAGCACAATATAATTAGTCAAATGTGTAGGGTTTTTTCTAGAATTGTGAAAAGATAGTTGACCCAGTGGATGGATGATGTATATATATTAGCATAATATGATGTACATTTTTTACGCACAGTGGGCTGATGTAATTGTTTAGTTTGTATAAAATAAACTATAATTGTTTAGTTTGACATATAATAAATTTTGACGCATAGTATAAAGTGCAGTTGATGTATAGAAAAACGAACATGAGATTAATGTGGTTTTTGTATGTACTACATCTTTTGTTATTAATCTTTGCTTGTGTATATTCTAAAATAACTCACCATATTTTATTGGTATTGTATGCGCTACTGTTTGCTGGATTCGGAGAATATGATTGCATGTTGTAAATCTGTATAAATATCTAGAATTTATGGGTGTGATCTAATTTTACAGTGATGGATACAAGACGTCATCGTGGAAAAAAAATTATGTAATGCGCGTAGAGGTACGTATCCACAGTGATACTATATTTGTTATTTTTGTACGTTATATTGTGGTAAATATGTTATGTGAGGCAGGTGACTACGCATCAATTTGGTCCGTTGTTTAGAACAACAAATTTGCAGACAACACTGCAGGGCTTTTTAGATAATTAAATTGTAATAAAAAAAATTGTGGTAGCTAATGTGACCGGCGTAGACAGGTAATTAGGATCACAGTTGCATTAATTTGTACTTATTTAGATATTAATTTTTAAAATTTTATATGCATTTAAAGTCTTAATTACAATTTATTTCATTATTGATCCGTTGTATGTAATTTAATTATGTACGTGTACACAAATTTTAACAAATTGCATATTTAATTTGGATTTGAAGCAAAATGGGTCCCACGTCGTCTGACTCACAGCCAAGGATTGAAATTTCGCCGAAATTTCGTCGAAATTTTGGAAATTTGAGGGTACCGATATGGAAATTCACTTGAACGATTATTTTTCCAAAATTTCGGTCAAATTTCGGTAAAATTTCGGAAATTTCGATATCGGTCCAGGGTAATTCAAAATGTGCAGATTATCGAGAAATATCGTGGAAATTTCGGTAATTTATCGGTCAAAATTTCGGGAAATTTCGGGATTTTTTTTTTTTTTAATTCTCAATTCTCGGGTCATTTGCTTCAAGAATTTCTCTAAATTGATGACTTGGTACCATTATTGCTTAGACCAAGATGGTCTTTCTTCTTTTACATTTGAGGCTCATAGGACATCATTTTGGTATTAGTTGTGTAATATTCAATAATTATGAACAATTGTTGTATCGTTTTATATGTCTTACGTATGTTTTCTTGATATGTTTGTTGTAAGATTCTCATTTTATTGAGATTTTAAGTTCAATTAATGTATTAAGACTAGTAATAATATTGTCTAAAATTTCATGTTAAATTTCCATCATTTTAATGAAATTTCCGTGAATTTTCTATTTTTTACCGATATCGATATTCGATATTGATATTTCCACCGATATATCCATAAATTCAGGGTACCGATATTTCCGTCGATACCTATATTTTCATCCTTGGCTGCCATACACACACTCCATCACAGCCGTAAACCAAGCACCACACCCAATCATTGCCATCGACAGCGCATCAAAGCTGAAAACCGTCGACTGATTCCACACAGACGCTGCAAGTTCTCGGTCGACCAAGGCCGTTCACGCCTATGAAAACCGTACTTTGCAGACTCTGCCAGATCGAAACCTGCTCTCGCACCGTCGCCGGAATTCCAACGCCGCAGTCGCACTCCATCTCGCTGTCAAAAGCCCTGAACACGCCAGTGTTTCTGTTCGACGCTGGTTCAAAGGAAGTCCGCCGTCGCCCTGTGAGAACCGGAAGCAGTCGCCTAATACCACCGTGCCTGGAAACCCGCACCACCGCCCGCGCTCACATCTCGTCGCCGTGGTCACACCACCAGACACGATAGCTGCTCCTCCACCGCCCGCAACACGTCCACTTCCACCGGAATCTGCAATTCCATTCGCCGATTAGAACCGCCTTTGTCCGCCGAGTCATCTCCACATCGCTGTTAATCGCCAGCCAATCGTCGCCGGAAAATTCCGGAATTTGAAATCTGTCGCCGGAAATGGAAGCAGCAACCACCGCCTTCATCAGACTCAGACGTCGATCGCAAGTCCGCCACTGCCCGATTGCAACCGTATCTCTTGCTGATAATACATTTGGCCCATTCAATTTAATTCTTCTGGCCCAACTTGTTTATATCTTGCCCCAATTTTGTTAAGCCCAAAATCTATATTTTCTTGTGGCCCATTTGTCGAGGGCCTGAAAGCGTGAGTAATTATAGATTAGAAATCAGGCAATAAGGAGTTTATGCAGTAGTTAGCAATTAGGTCACTAGGTAGATTTTGTTGTGATTTTACGTAGCAATAAAGTAAAACAATAAAGAACAAGAGTTTGATTACCCAATTCGTCACAACGTAACTACGTCTGGGGCGACCAAGCCAAGAGATGTATAATATGACTGGGTATATCGTTCTGTGATTACAAGAGTATAGAATACAACTTTATATAATAAATATCCTAACCCTAAACCCATAGGCCTAAAGCCCACTTGACTAAATATATTCAATATATTACAACACTCCCCCTTGGACATAATAACAGTGACATGGAAGAATACAAAAGTTAACATAAGGAGTATAATCAATGATCTTCGGGATCTAATCTTCAGGATTATTTTGAATTTGATACTCTCCTGAAGATAACAATCTTCAAAGTCGACACATCCCAATTCCATGTATTCATACAAAGTATTCATACAACCATGCATAAGGGAATTAGCCCATGGCTAATTGATAATGAAAATCAACAATTAACAATCTAAACATCATTATTAAGATCTAAGACTAGAGAATTAAAGGAAGTCTTACCATATATAAGTGGATGAATAGAAATACAAGCAACAAATCTCCAAATGCTAAGTCTTGATCCAAAGCTCAAAATACAAAATTGAACCGCAGGAATAAAGCTCTAATCACTACGAGTATGTAGGAACAAACGGATCTAAAATCCGACGGACGAATCAAAAGTTATGGAAGAAAGAAGATTGAATTTAACTAAGAACCCACTAAGTAACTACCTAAGTCCCTTTCTAAACTAATCTAAGAACTTGGAATTATGATCATGATGATTGAGAATCTGATCCTTGAGGTATTTATAGTGCCCACAATGTTTAGTCCAAAGTGCCCTTCATTAATCGCGCGAAAATACGAAAATAGCCTTAAAAATTCAAATTTTTGAACTGCTGTCGACCAGAGCCTGAGTGGCTGCCGACCGTGGTCGACAGCTTGGTCGCGCGGAAGGCATTTTTGTCGCACAAGAGCTGGACATCTGCCGACCAACGATGGTCGCGCGCTTAGTCGCTCGACACCTGTCGATCTAGGAATCCGGTCGCGTGGAAGCTGCCTAGCACAAGTGTATGTGCTGCCGATCAAGACACTTAGTGTCCGTCGATGCGCGACTTCCTCGTTTTTGTCATATCTTGAGTTCTAGGACTCCGATTGACTCGATTCTTTTTGCGTTATGACCCTCTCTTCAAGTTCTTCAACATGGAACATCATTTCCACCAATTCTCTAAACTCCAGAATTTCAGACTTTTCTCAAACTTGCTCATTTTTCGCCGGTTTTGCTCGTTTTCACTACTAAACATAATTTTCTAGCAAAAAAGGGTTAAATGGACAAAGTATATCATTTTAGGGTCAAATATGAACATAAGCACATCAAAACCATATAGAAATGGATGCAAAAAGATACAATTATGACCCTAATCAAATATCTTTAATTTCATATATTATATTTTAAATATTACTTATAAATGAAAAAAATATTATTATGCTTTGATTTTTTATAAATTAATTTAAAATAAAGACAAATAGACCGAATCTTGAATACATGAATAATATATGTTGGTCCCTTAAGTGATCAAGGTCTAGAGGGCGGGGTGAATAGACCTTGAGTCCAAAATAAAATTTTCAAACTTTTCAAAAGAGGGGATTCTAGAACCTTAGATTAGCCTCTATAAGTTCAAAAACAATAAGTCTACAAGAGGTTTTATAAAAGGACCACAAAGGTTACAGTTGTGGACTAAAGAAGTCTATAGCAGCAGAGTTATAAAACTTGCAAATAAAGTAAACAACTTGTAGACAAGAAATCAGAGGGATTCTCACACTGTAAAGTGTATTGAGAATACTCTAATGTTCAGTGGAAAATAAGTGAGTGTTAATGAAAAACAATATAAACAAACTTTACAGTTGAGTGACTTAGACATGTCTACAACTGTAGAGTCAGTTTCTTTGTGACAAA
Source organism: Prunella vulgaris (assembly GCA_026898435.1). Classification (NCBI taxonomy): domain Eukaryota; kingdom Viridiplantae; phylum Streptophyta; class Magnoliopsida; order Lamiales; family Lamiaceae; genus Prunella; species Prunella vulgaris. The sequence continues at coordinate 248,271 of JAPKLY010000487.1, read as the reverse complement.
CAAAAAGTTTTATGCACTGATTTTAAAAGAATGATGAATGTAAATATGCGATACAGAAATATAAATGACAGAATGTAAAAAGACAGTATTTATAGTGGTTCAGTGTCTATGAAAAAGACAACCTACATCCACTGTTACACCACTTAGGTGTCAAATTCACTAAGAACATATCACAAAGATCAATACAAGTGGTTCCCCCTTAGAACTAGGTTCACTCAGATTCCTATTATAACAAGAGATTAACTACCCTATTCACTCAGAAAAACAACTCACAAAGAGTTAAAAACCTTACACAGAGAAATCTACACTAAGTAGAAATAATAAAACAAGTGAGGGAACCACAACAAAAAGGTGATTCTTTCTAAGAAAATCCTAACCAACTATCCTATGAATCACAAAGAAGAATAAAATCTCCCTCTCTCAGAATTTTTTGGTTGTAGCCTTGCTTAGGCTGAATGCTTGTATGCGCAGGGTTGTTGTTATTGCTTCCTCTGAGAACTTCCTCTATTTATAGATTGAGTGGTGTGACTTATCCGTTAAAAATTCAAATTTGAATTCCGGATAAGGCTCCTCTCTCTCTATTGACATGTGTGAAGTGGTCTTCAACCTTCACTCAGAATAGTACTGATTGTACTATTATCCTTTTCTTCAGAATTCTGGCTGTCTTCAAACTAATCTTCATTATCCTCCAGATTTCTTAGAAATAACCTCCTCTTAAGTACTCTTTAGTGAGTGCATAAAAGCTACACTAATTGAGCTTAAGGTTCTTCATAAACCTTAATTAATCTTGGAATTGTACTCTTCCTTCAAACGGTCTTCTCAACTGTAGGGTCTTCAACCTTGCAGCTGCAGAGTCCTGAAAATACAAAATTGGCTGTAGAGAAACATTACAGCTGTAGGGTCATGTCTGGCTGTAGAATGATCAAGTATAAAGGTGCAGACTTCTCTTACAACTATAACTCTCAAAAACCAATTTCTTTAGATCAAGTGTTAGATTAATTTAACCAATCAAAACATATGTTTTGCACACATCAAAATCTAGACCAAGGTACTTAACAATATATAAAACTAGGTCTTACCTTATGAAACAAATATATATGTATCTTAATTTAAAACACTTTAAATAAAAAGATATAAATTGAAATACAATTTAAAAATAATCATAATATAAAATTCTTCATAATAGTATATCTGCAGTATGTGCGTGTTACATAATCCCAATGGGATGGATGGCTGAATAGAGATGAGAATGAAATAAAAATGAGGATGTTGGGGCAATCTGAGTGTTTTGATTAGATCCCAAAACCCCTGATGATTTGCCTAAGTACAGTTAGTCAGGACTGTCTAGTTCAGGATAGTCAGGTTAGGGATTCAGTTCAGGGGGAACGCGTTGAAGACTGAAGAATATTGGAGTCGACCCAATTTACTGAAGTCTGAAGTGCTACTTACCCTGAAGAAGGTCAGAGTCAGTCTTGCTGAAGATTGCCTGAACTGAAGCTGAAGACCGAAGCTTGAAGATTCATCCTGAAGACAATCCGGAGTACCATTAGCTGATGCTTCTACTAAGTACACTAAGCATGCTCAGGACAGAACTTAGTCATTGAAGAGTAAGTGTAACCTATCAGGCTGAGCTGAATGCTCATAAGGTCTGACTTAGGTCTTGAGTCAGTTTATCTGACTCATGTAAGTCCAAAGCAAAAAGGTTACACATACTCGGCTGAATAACCTATCAGGCTGAGCTGAATGCTCATAAGACCTGACTTAGGCCTTGAGTCAGTTTATCTGACTCATGTAAGTCCAAAGCAAAAAGGTTATTTATACTATGGGACAGTTGACATTTATGTTAACACCTGAGAGACAAAGAGAATGTCAGTAGACTCCATTAAAGACAAACATTCATGCTGAGTAAAAGACAAGAGACTAGGAGTATTGAATGTTTGAGGAAAGACAAGTGTCAGACGATCAACTAGTCGTTTGAACGGAGAGCCAATCACCTTTCGACACGCATGTACGGAGTCTGCGCAACAATTAATGCGGCATTTAATGCGTCTCAGAGTTGTAGGCGGCTGGACAATATTTTCCAGATTAAGCATGGGAAAAAGGTCAACAAGTACATCTAGCCTGCAACCACCCTAAATTAGGAAGATTTGGGTGGATCTCCTCCAACGGATCTATTTCAAATCTCTCCTATAAATACAGAGAGTTTTGCACCCATTCAAGGCTAGCGGGAAATTTCCAAGTGAAAGCTCTCAAGAATCCAAGCACTCAAAGCGTACTTTGAACAACACTTTACAATTAAATTTCCCTAGTGTTATAGTAGGATTCACTCTGTATTTGCTTAGTTTTGATAGATCTAATCTTTAGCATCGATTTGTATTGCTAGGGCTATCCTTAGTTGGTTAGAAGGACTGGAACTTGTAAAACGCCCAGGGGTCAGTTCCTAAGAGAGGAAGTTGGCTATTCGTGTCCCTTGGCACGTAAGAACCAAGTACCTATCCTCAGGGTTTTGAGGATAGCTTCCTGTTAAATCAGGTCGTGGACGTAGGAGTTGGTTATCTCCGAACCACGTTAAAAAGACCATTGTGTGCTGATTTACATTCGTGCTCAGGATCATAATTGTCATTATATTAAACTGAGCATACTGCATTGTTTTGATATTCAGGCTGAATCAATCATTCCGACCTTTAAAATTGTGCAGCAGCCTTAACCACCATTTACTAAGCAAACTCAGAGAAAACATTTTTAGAAACTAAAACGAGTAGAAACTAAGGGCTCACATTCCGCACGTACTCTAGCTTACTGAGATAGTAGTCCAACTGACTTACTTCAGAGCAGTCAGTAGGTTTGTTATCTCTACTGAGCTTTTGAACACATTACTCATACTCAGCCTATCTAACTCCATACTGACTTATCCCTGCTACCCCTGCGGACTTTCAGTTTTGTTGAGTATCTTTAGGACAGTCAGTGGCGGTTGAATGACTCAATGCTATAATCAGCTCGCTGATTGTGACTCATGACACTGATTAGTTCCTAGCTCAGGAACAACAGATGATTGAGCGTATTGCTCTAAGAGGGATGTTCAAAACTGAGTGGCAAGCTTGCCATAGTGTTGAGCAAACCGCTTGGGATCTTGAGCTGATCTCAAAAGAAAATGCTCATCAGAAACTGGTGCTTCAGTACACCACTGAGATTGAGGCCCTGAAAAAGGAGAATGGGCACCTTGAGGAAAAGCTGAAGAAGTTACACACATCTTCCCAAGTGGTTGATGAGATAACAAGTTTCTCTCAGTTGACCGATGGTGCAAAAGCTGGGTTAGGCTATGATTCCTCTAAAGACCCAAAGGGCAAGAAAAAGAGAGGTGCTTCAGGAAGCAACTCTTAGAAAAAGTTTGTTCCTGCCCAAACTGATGACAAGGGCCCTAGTGTTGCTCATCAGGATAAGGGCAAAGGGAAGGAGAAAGTGCCTGCTAAACCTGTCAGGCAAAGGACTGAGGAACAAAGGCCAAAACCTAAGGGAAAGGCCAAAGCTCCTCATCCTGAGTCGAGGAAGAAGGACCAAGGGAACTCCAAGGCTCAGCCTAGGAACCCTCAGGCCGGAAAGAACTCAGCCCCAAACACTTCTCAGACTCAGCCTAAGAATGCTTAGGGTGGAAGGAACTCTGGTTAGGGGAGGCCACAGGCAAGGCCAAGGAATACTGAGGTCCAGAGGCCTCAGACAGGTCACAGAGCCCATCAGGAGCTTCCCAATCCTCAGAGGAGAAGGACAAACCAGGTGGCCTCTGAAGGGCAACGGAGACCTGACTCCAATAACACTCAGGCCAGACCTCAAGTGCCTAGAGGTCAGGCCCGAGCTGCTCCTTCTCAGGACAGACATCTTCCCAATGCACCCAGGCAAAGGAGAAACAGGAGGCCCGCCCCCAGGAATCAATCCAGGGCTCCTGAGACTCTGGCTGACACCCATACACCCTCAACTTCCCAGGCACAAAGGAAGAAGAGGACTGTGTATGTTGATGTTTCTGGGAGACAGGTTTACACTTCTGACGCTGTCAGAAGTGTGAAACAAATCTGGATCCTGAAGGGTATGGCTGACACTGTAGGACCCAATACGAGATGGGTACCTGAGGCCTGATTCTTTTCAGGTCGCTGCGGGCTACAAGAAGAGGAAAGAGGATCTGATGAAGGACTGGTACTTGGACTCTGGTTGTTCCAGGCATTTGACCGGATTTCATGATCTCCTTCAGGACTATGTAGCTCAGGAAGGCCCGCAGGTAACCTTTGGTGATAACTCTAAGGGTTTCACCAGAGGATTCAGTACCCTTGTTGTTGGTTCAGTGAGAGTGCTTAATGTATCCTATGTTGAGGGTCTTAGGCATAACCTGCTTTCGGTCAGTCAGTTTTGTGACCGAGGATATAGTGTAGAGTTTACATCTAACATATGCCTTGTAAAGGTCAAATCTACAATGCAGGTTCTGATTACAGGTGTCAGGAGAGGGAACATATATTTTGCTAACTTTAAGAGCAGCTCTCCTGAAACTTGTTTGGTCGTTAAGAGCTCTTCTGAGCTCAGTTGGCTCTGGCATAAACGCCTGAGTCACTTAAACTTCAAGATTATTAACAAAATCTCTCGACATTCTCTTGTAGAGGGTCTACCAAATGAAGTTTTTAGCAAAGACCACGTGTGTGGAGCATGTCAGGAAGGCAAGCAAACCAAAGCCTCTTTCAAAGAGAAAGAAGCCTTCTCAACTGACAAAGTTCTTCAGCTCCTGCACATGGATCTCTTTGGTCCGATTACTCCTGTCAGCATGAATGGTAGGAAATATACCCTTGTTGTTGTTGATGATTATTCCAGGTACACATGGGTTATTTTCTTGCTGAACAAGAATGAGACTCAGGTCAAGCTTCCTGAGTTACTCAAGAAATTGAGTACTGAACAGGGTCAGAGCATCGTCAGGATTAGATCAGATCGGGGAACAGAGTTTATTAACTCTATTATAACTAATTTTTGTACTGACCTTGGTATTGCTCATGAGAATTCTACAGCCAGGACCCCTCAGCAGAATGCGGTAGCTGAGAGAAGGAACCGGACCCTGAAGGAAGCTGCCCGGACCATGTTGGCTGAGTCAGGACTGCCTAAGAAGTACTGGGTTGAAGCAATCAACACTGCTTGCTACACTCAGAACCGATCTATGCTGAACAAACAACATGCTCTGACACCTTATGAAACTTTGAATAAAAGGAAGCCTCGCATCTCCTATTTCCATATTTTTGGGTGTAAGTGTTTCATCCTGAACAATGAGAAAGACCAGCTAAAAGCCTTTGATAGCAAGTCTGATGAGGGAGTTTTCATAGGATACTCCTCAGTTAGCAAAACTTTCAGGGTGTATAACTGTCAGACCCTTTGTGTGGAGGAAACACCTCATGTTGTGTTTGATGAGACTGCATCAGTGCGTAGAAAACAGGTTCCGAGTCCTGACACTGAGGGGGTTACCAAGAGGGTGACAAGACTGAGTCTGAAGAATCCTGAATTCAATGTCAAATTCGTGAATGCTCCCAAGGGATGGGATGATGATGACGATCAGGATGGACCTCAGGCCAACCCCCAGCAAGCCCCAAGACCCAACCCTCAACCTGAGGTACGTACTGTCGGTGATGATGCTTCTGCACCTGAGACAGTTACTGAGTCCAACTCTGTAGGGGGAAACAATGTCCCTGATATTGTTCAACCCTCTGGAAATGACTCAGTGTCCCCTGTTCTTGCTCGTTCTTCCTCTTTGCCTGTTATTGTCGAGACTAACATTTCAGGTTCAGGTGAGGGAACGTCAGCAGCTCCAAGTGCAGCCGTCAACAGGAGGCGGTGGGTAGATGATCACTCCTTGGTTGACATCATTGGTGATGTCAATGAGGGGGTCAGGACAAGGTTGTCCTTCGGTGAGAGCGCTATGTTTTGTTGTTTCCTGAGTGATCAGGAACCTAAGAACATAGAAGAAGCTCTTGCTGACCCCAACTGGATCCTAGCCATGCAGGATGGGCTCAATTAGTTTGAGCAGAATCAGGTTTGGGAGTTAGTTGAGAGACCTAAGCGTCAACATGTCATTGGCACCCAATGGGTTTTCAAGAACAAGAGGGATGAGAAGAATGTTGTTGTCAGGAACAAGGCCAGACTGGTGGCTAAGGGTTATTCTCAGGCCAAAGGGATCGACTATGATGAGACCTTTGCTCCGGTCACAAGTTAGAAGCAATCAGGCTGTTTCTTGCTTATGCAACATTCAAGAAGTTCAAAGTGTATCAGATGGACGTAAAGAGCACTTTTCTGAATGGTGTACTGAACGAGGAGGTTTATGTTGAGCAACCTCCTGGGTTTGAAGTTGGTGACAAGGTTTATCACATGAAGAAAGCTCTTTATGGCCTGAAGAAAGATCCGAGAGCTTGGTATGATACACTTTCCCAATTCCTGATAGACCGTGGGTTCGTGAAAGGAACAGTGGACAGGACCCTCTTCAGGATATCCAAAGGGGAGGACATTCTCTTGGTTCCGATTTATGTGGATGACATAATATTTGGATCACCTAACATGAAGCTTTGTGAGAAATTCTCAAAGCTGATGACGGGGAAGTTTGAGATGTCAATGATAGGAGAGATGAACTTCTTTCTGGGTCTTCAGGTCAGGCAATCTGACTCTGGAATCTTCATAAATCAGTCCAAGTATGCGAGGGACTTGATTCAGAAGTTTGGAGTTCAGACCAGCAAAGTCTCACGTATTCCCATGTACACAAAAAAGAAGCTGGATCCTGACAAGGAAGGGACCTCAGTGAATCAGACTCAATATAGGGCACTGATTGGATCTTTATTGTACCTGACTACAAGTCGTCCTGACATCACTTAGGCAGTCGGAGTTTGTGCGAGGTATCAGTCTGATCCGAAGAAGAGTCGTCTAGAGAGTGCCAAAAAGATACTGAAATACCTTAAGGTTACAGTCAATTTAGGACTTTGGTATCCCTCTGATGATAACCTAGAACTGAATGGTTATTCAGATGCAGATTATGGAGGCTGTAGACTTGATAGGAAATCAACTACAGGCACATGTCAGTTTCTAGGAAGCAAACTGATCTCTTGGTTTTCTAAGAAGCAAACCAGTGTTGCAACGTCTACTACTGAGGCTGAGTATATGGCGGCAGGCAGTTGTTGTTCCCAATTCTTTGGTTGAAGCAACAACTGAGAGACTACCAAGTTGAGGCCACTGAAGTCCCAATTTATTGTGACAACAATAGTGCCATTGCCATATCCCAAAACCCAGTCTTACACACAAGGTGTAAGCATGTAGACATCATGCATCACTTTATATGAGATCATGTTGAGAAGAAGGATATCAGGATGGAGAGGGTCCCTACTGACAAGTAGAGAGCTGACATCCTGACTAAGGCTTTGCCTGAAACCAGGTTTGTTGAGTTGTCAGTCAAGTTAGGACTTCTTGACCCAGGCTTAGGAGATTCAATCTGAATCTCAGTTCAGAATGCATAAGGTCAGGGGGAATGACTAACTAAGGATCTGAATGAAGGAGTTGTAGAGAGAGTGAAGGTTGAAGGGGGAACACTCAGTGTGAAAGGATGATCAGTTTAGACTGACTAAGATTCAGGACATTGAATTCAGGGCTTGTCACCCTGATAGGTCAAAAGTGGTATCAGTCAGATAACAAAATCTGAGTGCCTAGTATGTTTTCTGATTCTTTTTCTGTCATCATATCTTGCTTGCATCATCCTTGATATTGTTTGCCGAATTGTCAAATCAAATCTTTTTGTCATGTAATATCAACCATTCATTTATTATTCAGTTATTATTTAATGCAATTATTTGAATTAAATACGTACATGCTCTGACACGCATTTAATGCAAAGTGGGCCGGAACAGTTTTCGATAAAGTTTTTAAATCATTAACTTCGAAAAACCGAAAAGGCTCAATCCGCATCCATGCATTTTAATTATTTTAATCTTAATCGTTGAATCTCATAAGTCTTAATTTCTGAGCCGTCCGATTAAAACTGGATTTTTGTATAAATAGGGGAAGTTTTTGTCATTGCGACCTTTACGCACTCAAATCTTTCGGTTACTATATTTTACCTCTGTAAACTATTTTCCTTCATATCTTCAAATCTTCTTCATGGCTTCACCATCAGTTGATTCGTTCTTTGGAAATCTCTTCCATCTAAGGAACTAAATATGCTGGGAACCCGTTGGTGACTTCTCCTCGAATCACATAGATATTTTGCCCGTGAAAGAATTGTTTGAGAATGCTGGGTTGCTTCGATTCATCACTGCGAAGCCACAGAGACTTCATCCACATCTTGTTGCTGCCTTTTATTTGAAGATGGAGCAGAAAAAGGAGTCTAATGAATGGGAGACCTGCATTCCTCTGACTTCTTGTGTGAAAGGGAAGGATTGTGAAGACAAGATAACAAGGAAGTGGGTCACCATCAACATAAGGCAGAAGATGAAGGAGTTGTTCAATCTTCCGCATTCTGGGTGTAACCCAGTAGATTATGGTGTTGGTGATGAGAAAGACTATCTTCAGTCTCTCTGTGATGGGGATGTTCCTCTGAAGGCAGGGTTGAATAAATCTGTGCTGAGGACAACCAATCGTCACTTCTTTGACCTGACTAGTCGGGGAGTGATGGGGATTGCTGGAGGATTAGAGCAGATCTCCAGGCCGAAGCTGTACATCATGATGGCAATCAAGGATGCCCCTCTGCACTCTTTTGACTGGGAGGTATATTTTCTGCAATTACTGGTGGCTGAGACCAGTAAAATCAAATACTCACCGGAGGCTCAGGCGACATTTGAGGCAAAGATGCATTTTGGCACAAAGATCTCTCTGATCTTAGAAACCCTAGCTCTCGGAGATGTTGATCAGGCTCAATCTCTCGAGATTCCAGCAAAGGTTGATCTCTTCAAGACTTTTTCCAGTGATGCTGGTACAAAGAAGAAGAAATCAAGAACCTTGAAGAAGATCAGGCTAGCACGACTGGAGGAGTAAAGGCTCAGGCAAGCAAGTCTTCAGGGACTCTAGTCAAGAATGCAGCGGAGGAAAAATCCAAATCATCTTAACCCAAGCATCAAACACTGAACTTCATATATCCCGGCTCAGGAGAGCGAGAGAAGAAGCTTGTGGAAGAGGAGGTTGCTGAAGAAGAGACTCAGCCGGAGAAGGAGGCTCAGCAAGCAACTCCAGAGGGGGAACCTGCTCAGACTGCCTTAGAGGTTTCCCCTATTGCTGCCATTCCGAAGGTTGCACCCTCAGATCCAACGCCATTGGTCCTTAAGCAAGACTTGGCCGACGATCAGATCCTTAATGTTGTCTCATAATATCAGGACGAACAGGTCCAATCTGATGAGGGTCAGGGGGCAACTATTGCTGCTGACAATAGCAAAAACAGCAAAGGTGATGAAGGTAAGATGGAAGCTGAAGGAGTTAAGACTGTTGCACCATGGCCATTCCCTGCGCCTGACGAGAATATGCTACCTAACGTTGAGATAGTGGCAAGGGGAAGGGCGACTGAAGTAGTGGATCAGAGGTTCCCTGATCTCTCCCCAGCTCAGAAAGAGGCAGTGGTGCAGCTTCGCACATACGCCATGATCCGGAGTGCCACTTGGTCTGAACTTGGTCAGCTGGGCGAGGTGAAAGGATGGGAATAGCTGGCTGATCATGAAGCAGCTTTATTTGATCACTTTGAGGTAAACTCTCTACACCATCTGATTAAGATTACTGATTTCGTCAAGACTGTCAGACGAATCTACCCTGAGGCTCCGGCTGCTGAGCCCGAAAAGGAATTGCAAGGATTGGAACTGGCTATAGTTCCACATTGTGAAGCTCAGGGAGAAAATCCGGTGGCTGTGCTCGACGTAAATCAGTCTGAGAAGGATGTGGAGATGAAGGAGAAGGAGAAGGAGAAGGAAGGGGAGAAGGTGATAGAGATTGCTGACACTGAGACTGGTAAGCAAGGTGCGACTGATGCGATCAGTGCACCGGCCGATGATGCACCCCTCGAACCCGGGGCTGCTGAGGCTTCTCGAGAGGGTCCGAGTTCTCTCGTCAAGATTCCCGGAGGTGCGATTCAGAAAAGATGGGCTTGGGGACGGACGCTAAGTGGCATCCAACGTCAGCTCAACATGCACAATACGAGAATTAACTGGTTCAACCTGACTGTTTCACTGGCTAATTATTGTATGAAGAAGGTGGAACGGGATCAGAATGAGATAGCTCGGGAGATGAATGATGCGATCGATCTCCTTGGCCAAGTTGGGATAACTCACTCAGTTCAACTAACCACTGTGGCTCAGCAACCAAAGGGGACCACTATGGTTTGGTATTCTTGTTTTCCAACTAAGATAGCTCTAGCAATACAAAACAATGCTAAATATTAGAGCTATCGATCTAAGCAAATACAGAGAGAATCCTACTACAACACTAGGGAAATTTAATTGCAGAGTGTTGTTCAAAGTATGCTTTGAGTGCTTGGATTCTTGAGAGCTTTCACTTGGAAATTTCCCGTTAGCCTTGAATGGGTGCAAGACTCTCTGTATTTATAGGAGAGATTTGAAATATATTCGTTGGAGGAGATCCACCCAAAATTTCCTATTTTAGGGTGGTTGCAGGCTAGATGTACTTGTTGACCTTTTTCCCATGCTTAATCTGGAAAATATTGTCCGGCCGCCTGCAACTCTAAGATGCATTAAATGCCGCATTAATTGTTGCGCATACTCCGTACATGCGTGTCGAAAGGCGATTGGCTCTCCGTTCAAACGGCTAGTTGATCGTCTGACACTTGTCCTTCCTCGTACATTCAATACTCCGAGTCTCTTGTCTTTTACTCAGCATGAATGTTTGTCTTTAATGGAGTCTACTGACATTCTCTTTGTCTCTCAGGTGTTAAGATAAATGTCAACTGTCCCATAGCATAAATAACCTTTTTTGCTTTGGACTTACATGAGTTAGATAAACTGACTCAAGGCCTAAGTCAGGTCTTATGAGCATTCAGCTCAGCCTGATAGGTTATTCAGCCCAGTATGTGTAACCTTTTTGCTTTGAACTTACATGAGTCAGATAAACTGACTCAAGACCTAAGTCAGGTCTTATGAGCATTCTGCTAAGCCTGATAGGTTACTCTTACTCTTCACTGACTAAATTCTGTCCTGAGCATGCTTAGTGTACTCAGTAGAAGCATCAGCCAATGGTACTCCGGATTGTCTTCAGGATGAATCTTCAAGCTTCGGTCTTCAGCTTCAGTTCAGGGAATCTTCAGCAAGACTGACTCTGACCTTCTTTAGGGTAAGTAGCACTTCAGACTTCAGTAAATTGGGTCGACTCCAATATTCTTCAGTCTTCAATGAGTTCCCCCTGAACTGAATCCCTAACCTGACTATCCTGAACTAGACAATCCTGACTAACTGTACTTAGGCAAATTATCAGGGGTTTTGGGATCTAATCAAAACACTCAGATTGTCCCAACAATTTCCCCCTTTTTGATGATGCCAAAACCCTTAAGCAAATTCTTAACCATTTATACAAACAACTGACTTAGTCAGTGAAAATAACTCAGTACCTCCTGACAAACTAGGCACTTATTCTATAAGATGGAAACAAGGAATGAGTTAGTACAGTTCTTGATAGGAATACAGAAAAGTAAATTCAGGAGTCAACAAGAAGTTGTACTCAGGAAAATAAAATAACTTCATTGATAGATTTGAAAAATACAGGTATCCTGAAGCTATTACAATATTTCCTAAACAACTAACTCCTGAAGGGTACTCTTCATCTTTATTCCACACAGCAGGAGGAATTTCATACATCTCCAAGACTCGGTTCAGGATCTGCTTCATCCTGTTCCGATCACCAATGGCCCCGGCAGCACGTCCTACCCTGATGACTTCTTCTGATATTGCTTTCCGGTCTAGTTGCTTGGAGGATCCGAAGAGTGGAGGAGGATACTTGATGAATTCTGGTGGAGCGATCTCTAAACCTTCAGTATCAGCATGTCGGATGACAACAACCCAGAGTTCAGCATGCTCCTGCGCCATCCAGTAGTGGAGAATGACATCTTTGTCTTCGTTTAGATCGTCCCACAACCCCACCACAAGAATAGGTAAGCCCACCTATTCCGGATCGGAATCTAAACCTCCAATATCTCAATCGGAATGAAATCCTCAACCATCTGAAGCGGAGTAGGGCCCTGACCTGGATTAACTACCATATTCCTCTGAGTCTTCTTCCGAGATCCAGAAGGCACTGTCTTTTGCTTCTGAACCCACAAAATCAGGTACTCTTGATTTTCTTTCAATCTCTGGATCTGACTGACAAGCGACAGCTCCCTCAGCTTCGCTTGCTTCTCTGCCTCAGTCATCACCAGTTTCTTTTGGGTAGTTGATTCAGGGTGCAAGTTTTCCTCCATTTCAGTGTAAAGGGACTCCAGAGCAGGATCCTCAGAGGACCTCAACCTCTTTGGATCTGAGCCTTCAGCAGATTCGGCAGCAGAAAAGGACCTGGTTCTCTTTCTGTCCGCAGCTTTCAGTTCAGAGGGGGGAAGAATCTTCTTCTTGCCTTTACCAATTTGCTTCTTCTCTTCCCCCTTTTTGGCATCACCAGAGTTGATCTTACCAGCAACCTCTTCAACCCATCCTGCCAACATCTTGAACTGTTCTGCCATCTCCTGCTGCTTGCTCTGAAGTTGTCCGATCTGACCAGCCACTCCTCCCAGACCATGACTGAGCCCTTTAACTGCGTCGTTGTGCTCTGATTTTATTCTCCCTTCAAAACCCTCCAATCTGGAGTTCAGAGCCACATCAATCTCCTTCTTTTCTTGTTCAGACATCTCACTCAGTAACTTTGTTTTCAGTTCATCCTTCAGCTTAGCCAGCTTGGCATCAACTAGCTGAGCAACCTTATCCTCCAGCTGCTGATCTAGAAAAGTGGCTAGCTTTGACTCTTGCTGAGCTTGAACATCGGAGACCATTTGTTTGCAAGCTCGAATGGTCCCCTTAGCTTGCTGAGCCACATTGGTTAGTTGAACTGAGTGAGTTATCCCAACCTGTCCAAGGAGATCGATCGCAGCATTCATCTCCCAACCATCTCGTTCTGATCCCGTTCCACCTTTTTCATACGATTATTAGCCAGTGTGACTGTCAGGTTGAACCTGTTAATCCTCGTATTGTGTACGTTGAGCTGACGTTGGATGCCACTTAGTGTCCGTCCCCAAGCCCATCTTTTCTGAATCGCAACTCCGGGAATCTTGACGAGAGAACTCAGACCCTCTCGAGAAGCCTCAGCATCCCCGGGTCCGAGGGGTACGTCATTGGCCGGTGCACTGATCGCATCAGTCACACCTTGCTTACCAGTCTCAGTGTCAGCAATCTCTATCACCTTCTCCCCTTCCTTCTCCTTCATCTCCACATCCTTCTCAGACTGATTTACGTCGAGCACAGCCACCGGATTTTCTCCCTGAGCTTCACCATGTGGAACTATAGCCAGTTCGGATAAAACTAATATTAAATGTGAATTCTACCCATACTTATCAAATGTTATCATAGGTAGCTAAATAAGAAATTTAGTTAAGGAGATGTAATCCATTTTAATTCGTGATTTTTAATTGGGTTTCACACTCACCCACTCTGCCAAACTATCTAATTAAATATAAAAATATAAAAAATAATTTTTGTTGATAAAAAAATTATGAAATAAAATAGAATACCATAGTACAAGTTTTAAAAGTGGCACTACTAGGGAATTATTATTGCTATTTGACAGAAAATTACAAAATATTTCAAAAAATTAAAATTAATTATAAATTTATTCTATGTAAAAAAAAATTCTATATAAAAAAAGTATATTTCTTTATAAATATTATTAATTAATTTATAAATATGATTATTTTTTTCAATCAATATGCAAATGCGCTTTTTTATCAATGGGTAGTAAATTGTACTAATAAATCAAATTGTGGTGAAGGTAGAGTTATGTTGTGTTTTAGTGTCAAATATTAATATGGCAATGAGAGAATGTGTGTAAAATTAGTCTCTTGAATAAAATATCAAAAAATCAGTTCACCTCAATAGATTTGCTTATAGCATCCTAAATATATCTTTACAATACTATATGCATATTATTATTAAAAACTATTTTTTCTGTTTTACAAGAATTTATATATATTTTTTTATTTGAACGTCCCACAAAAATTTACATACTACTAAAAAAATTGATTTATGTATATTTTCTTAAAACTATACACATATTTATTCGTATATCACTATTTTATTTAAAATTTTTTTTAAATGTGACACTCTTTAAAGTTCAAAATTTTGTGGAACAGATGGAGTATGTTGTACATAAAAAATGAATATAAATATCACCCTTTAATATGATTTTTTTGACGGGATTTATTAATAAATTAAATATATACTAATAAAAGTTTTTTCTAAACATAAAACAAATATAAATTTAATATGGTGATTTATTATAAATTTAGTTTATTTATCGATTAATTTATAAATTCATTTTTGTCCCATTTTTCAATATAATATAAATTTTAAACTTTGTGTAGTTACCAACAAGACAAATTTATAAATATGTGGATATTCATAGTTTGAATATATATTAAAAAAGTTTGTGTTATTTTTTTATTGGACACATATTAATGATTAACTTTTATTATTATTGAATCTAATCATATATTGTTCTGTCATTTTTTTAATCCTAAAATTGCTGATAATATTTTCTTCATCCTCTAAATATATTTAATTTTACTTGCCTTTTTTCTTTATTTCTAAATGTTAAGTACCTTGGTTTAGATTTTGATGTATGCATTACAATGTGTTTATAATGGATAATTTGATCTAACACTTGTGCTAAGGAAATTGGTAGTAGAAATTTATAGTTGTAAGTGAAGTCTGCAGTTTTATACTTGATCATTCTACAGCTAGACATGACCCTACAGCTGTAAGGTTTCTCTACAGCCAATTTTTCTTATTGACAGGACTCTACAGCTGCAAAGTTGAAGACTCTACAGCTGCTAAGAACCGTTTGAAGAGGAAGTACAAGTCAGAAATTATTTGAAGATAATGAAGACCCTTAAGCACAATTAGTGTAGCTCTAATGCACTCACTAAACTGTACTTAAGTGGAGGATATTTTCTTAATTCTGGAGGATAATGGAGATTAGTTGCAAGACAGCCAGAATTCTAAAGAAAAAGGATAATAGTACAAGCAGTACTATCCTGTGTGAAGGATGAGGTTCACTTCACACATGCCAAATGGAGAGAGGGGAGCCTTATCCGGATTTCAAATTTGAAAATTCCAACGAATAAGTCACACCACTCAATCTATAAATAGAATAAGTCCTCAGAGGAAGCAATAACAACAACCCTGAGCATACAAGCATTTTGCCTAAGCAAGTCTACAGCCAACAAACTTTATGAGAGAGCTTTATTGTTTTTATCTTTGTGATTCATAGGATAGTTGGTTAGGACTTTCTTAGAATGAATCACACCCCTTTTGTTGTTGTTCCCTTACCTGTTTTAATTTCTACTTTGCGTAGATATCTCTTTGTGAGGTTTTGTAAAACTCTTTGTGAATTATTTTCTGAGTGAATAGGGTAGTTTAATCTCTTGTTAGAATATGAATTTGAGTGAACCTAGTTCTAAGGGGGAACTACTTGTATTGATCTAAGTGATCTCATCTTAGTGAATTTGGCACCTAAGTGGTGTAACAGTGGATGTAGGTGGTCTTTTTATAGACACTGAACCACTATAAACTTGGCCTATTTACTTTCTGTCATTTATATTTCTTTTATGCATATTTAATTTACTGTTACATTCATCATTCCTTTGAAAATCAAGTGCATAAGACTTTGTGGTTATCACAGAGAAACTGACTCTACAGCTGTAGACTTACCTAAGTCACTCAACTATTAAGTCTGTTTATATTGTTTTTCATTAACACTCACTTATTTCCGCTGCACATTAGAGTATTCTCAATACAATCTTAATTGTGAGAACTCCTCTGAAATTTTGTCTACAAGTGACCCTTTATTTTGCAAAGTTTTTAAACTCTGCAGCTGTAGACTTCTTTAGTCCACAGCTGTAACCTTTGTGGTCTTGTTTGTAAAACTCCTGTAGACTTGTTATTTTGAACTTCAAAGAGGCTACTGTAAGGTTCTAGAATCCCTCTTTTTGAAAAGTTTTAAAAATCTGATTTTGGACTCAAGGTCTATTCACCCCCCTCGAGACCTTGACCACTTTAAGGGACCAACAAGTGGTATCAGAGCAGTTGGCTTGCCACTGCTTTGATCAGTACCTAGCTAGATCCTTTTGGTTTTTGAAAAACACACCTGCATAATTGCATGGCTCCCAAGATGGTAAATCCAAGGTTCCAATGTTCTTTGCTGAGGACTATGATGAATGGAAAATTAGAATGCAAGCACATTTGTCTGCAATCAATGATGAGATGTGGTCTATGATAGAGGATGACCCTATACCTATTGTGAAGGTCAATACTACAACTGATCAATCAGCTGGACTAGCTCAAATCATCCCCAAACCCAGAAAGGAATGGACTGAGGATGACAAGAGAAGGTCCAATCTTGACAATGTTGCAAAGAACACTATTTATCATTCACTTGATAAAATTGTGTTTAGCAAGATCAAAAACTGTAAAACTGTAAAAGATATATGGGAAAAGTTAGAAATGATTTGTGAAGGAACTGAACAAATCAAGGAAAACAAACTTATGATAGCTGTTCAAAAGTTTGAGAACATCAAGATGAAATCTGGTGAAACTCTTGAAAAGTTTGAGTTAAGATTCATTGAGATTCTCAATGAGCTAGACTCACTTGGTAAAGATTACTCACAAAGAGAAATGAACATGAAGGTTCTCAGAGGCTTACCTTCTGAATGGGACATGAACGTCATTGCTATGAGAGAATCAAAGGATTTATCCAAGATATCCACCTTTGAACTCTTCTCAGACATGAAGGCTTATGAATTTGACATAAGTAGAAGAAAAGAACTTAACAGCAGTAAGGTTACAGCTCTAGTGGTTGACAAACCTACAGCTACAAGTTCTGATGATGAAGACGTGGCTCTTTTTATAAAGCAGCTCAAGAAATTTGGCAAATGGACTAAGAAGAAGCAGTTCACACCAAAGGAAGATGGTAAGGTGAAATCTACAGCACCTAACTCAACTTATTTGTGCTATAACTGCAGAAAACCAGGACATTACATCAAGGATTGTCCTTATCCCAAAGCTGAGAAGTACACTGATGAAGAAAAGAGGATGAGAAAAGATAGAAAGAAAAAGTTTGACAAGGAGAGAATTAGAGCACTAATTTCTGAGTTTGATAAAAACCAGGAAGACTGTCCCTCTTCTTCTCAAAAGTCAACTGCATAATTAGAAGACTCTGACTCTACAGATTCAGACGAAGAAGCCCTGATCTGTCTTATGGCTAAAGATGAAGAGGTATGCTCATCATCATCAAGTTATATTACAGAAAAGGATTCTTCCAGTGACATGCTAAGTGCAATCCAAAGACTACAAGAAGAAAATGAATATCTTATAAGAGATAATCATATTAGAAGGGAACACATGAAAGATTTGTTAGCTGGAGTGGAGAATGATGAACAACAACTGCAGATTCTACAAGAATTGAAAGAAGGTTACAGTTGTCTGAAAAATGACAATGAAGAACTTTTTAATGAAGCAAGTTGTAGAGCTGCAGATTGTGCTGAATTGAAGGAAACAATCAGAACTCAAGAACTTATGATAGCTGATCTTGAAGAAAGCAATTCTTATTATCAAAAGAAGCTGGATTGTTTTGGAAAATCATCCAAACAATTGAAGAAGATATTGTCTGAGCAAAGACACTCAAAGGACTTGACTGGAATAGGATATAATCCTTGTGTTTGGATGAAATACTTGCAAAAGTCAATTCCAAGGCCTGAAAGAAAGTTCATCAAAGTAACTACTCCTGAAGAAGCTGTAAACTCAACCCTACAACTAGAAGATTTGAAATTCTTGAACTCATTCAAAGAATTATCACCAAGAAGACAACAAAAGATCAAGGAGATCATGGATGATACTGAAGAAGATGTTTCAAACATGTTGCAAAACATGATTCTGAAACCAACTGTAGATTCAACTATACAGTCAGAAGAAGTCGTCTTTCATAAATTGGATATGGAAAGAAGACTCAATTTTGATAGATTCTAGAATGGAAATATGTCAGAAATGTCTCCCTCTTCAAGCACTCAAAGAGGAGGATTAAGCAAGAACTGTAGAATTAACAACTCTACAGCTCCCAAGAAGGCTTGGATTGCAAAGAGTAACACTGGAGGACATCCAAATCATTGGATTTCTAAATAACTCATTTTATTTTGCAGGGACACGTTATAACCACCAAAAGTTGGAAGAAGTATACTTTGGTTGTAGTATATGATTACTCAAGATTTTCTTGGACTGTATTTCTAAGAAAGAAGAGTGAAACTTTACAGCGGTTACCAGAATTGTTAAGAAGGATTCAGAATGAAAAGAACTTGAAGATTGTAAAGATAAGATCAGATAGAGAAACAGAATTCACAAATCAAGTCATTGAAGAGTATTGTTCACTATATGGCATAATACATGAATACTCTGCAGCTAGAACCCCACAGCAGAATGGAGTTGCAGAAAGGAAGAATAGAACACTTAAAGAAGATGCCAGAACAATGATTGTTGAAGCAAAGTTGCCTAAGAAATTTTGGGCAGAAGCAACAATCATTGCATGCTAGCTGTACTCAAAATAGATGCTTAATTGTTAAGAATTATAAGAAGACTCCATATGAGTTATGGAAAGGAATGACTCCTAATATCTCTTTTCTACACATATTTGGATGCAAATGCTTCATATTGAGTAATGGAAAAGAACACCTCAAGACTTTTAATTCAAAGTCAGATGAAGGTATTTTTCTAGGTTATTTTAATGTTAGCAAAGCATTTAGAGTGTATAACAAGAGATTAATGATTGTGGAATAGGCACATCATGTTGTTTTTTATGAACAACATAGCTCCCCTGAAGAAATTATTGAAGATTCTAAAGAGGACAACTCTACAGTTACAAGTCAACAACAGTATGTTGAAATCAAAACTCCTGTAGATTTGACCAACAAATGGTTTGACACTGTAATTGTTGAGTTACCTCCATTAGAGAATATTGAAGACCTAGTCTATGAGAATGTTCAAACAGAAGTAGAAACACCAACAAAAGGACCTGATGAGTCTGCAGTAGGTGAATCTACAACTATAGAGAACAATGATCAAAGATTAGAATATGTATCAGATTTGATTTGGTTGAAAGATCACCCCCCTGAGCATGTAATTGGAAACCCATCGGATGCTAAGAACCAGAAAACAAATCCATGAGGCAATATTTGCTACATTTCTTTCATCTTCAGAACCTACTGATATTCATGAAGCGCGGCAAGATGTCAATTGGATTATTGCAATGCAAGAAGAATTGAATGGTTTTGAGAGAAATCAAGTATGGGAACTTGTTCCAAGACCTAGGAATCATAAAGTGATTGGAACTAGGTGGGTGTTCAAGAATAAACTTGATGAAGATGTAATTGTCACCAGAAATAAAGCAAGGCTAGTTGCTCAAGGCTATTGTCAATCTGAAGGCATGGATTTTGATGAATCATTTGCCCCAGTTGCAAGATTAGAAGCTATAAGAATATTTCTAGTCTATGCTTCACATATGAACTTTGCAGTCTATCAAATGGATGTAAAGAACGCATTTCTTAATGGTTTACTATCAGAAAAAGTGTATGTTGAACAACCACCAAGATTTGAGGAATCTACAGCTGAAGACATGGTTTATAAGTTTAGAAAAGCCCTTTCTGGACTTAAACAAGCACCAAGAGCATGGTATGATACCATATGTGATCATCTAATAAAAAATGGATTCAAAAATGTTATGGTTGACAAGACCTTGTTCAGATTACAACATGGAAATGATATATTGCTTGTCCAAATCTATGTTGATGACATAATCTTTGGCTCAACCAATGAAGAATTATGCAGAAAGTTCTCTAAACTCATGACTGAGAAATTTGAAATAAGCATGATGGGAAATCTGAATTTCTTTTTGGGATTACAAGTGAAGCAAATGAGAGATGGAATTTTCATCAATCAAGCTAAATACACTCAAGAGCTTATCAAAAGATTTAGAATGGACAACTCTAGGCCTACCAATATACCTATGACACCTTCTGTGAGTCTTGACAATGATGAGAATGGCAAAAATATTGATGTAACCAAATATAGGAGGCTAATTGGATCATTGCTATACCTTACAGCTAGCAGACCTGATATCATGTTTGCAGTAGGTGTATGTGCTAGATTCCAAGTTAATCCTAAGGAATCACACTTGAATGCTGTAAAGAAGATCATCAAGTATGTCAAATACACACAAAATCTAGGATTATGGTATCCTAAAGAAAGAGGAATTGAACTCATTGGGTACACTGACTTAGATTTTGCAGGCTGCATGGTTGATAGGAAGAGTACTAGTGGGATTTGTCAATTTTTAGGTGAAAGGTTGGTGGCATGGCACAGTAAAAAGTAAAATTCTATTGCTCTTTCTACAGCTGAGGCAGAATACATTGCTGCTGGAAGTTGTTGTGCACAGATCTTATGGATGCAATATCAATTACAAGACTACGGGATTGATGCAAGAGAAACAACTATATTCCATGACAATACAAGTGCTATTGCTATCAAACAAAATCCAGTTTTACACTGTAGATCAAAACACATAGATGTAAGGCATCATTTCATAAGAGATCATGTTGAAAGAAAGGATGTGAAATTGATAAAGATTCATACTGATTTGAATCTTGCTGATATTTTCACTAAACCTTTGTGTGAATCAAGATTTTCAATCTTGAGAGATAATTTGGGAATGTTAGAATTGTAAGAAGACTCTGTGAAAATCACTAAATTGCAAAGACAAACCTGGAAAATTGGAAAATCAGTGAAAAGGAAAATTGCAGTTGCAAAGTCATTCAACTGCAGAGTTGGTAACTCTATAGCTGTAGACTTAGTTCTGAGCTGCAAATTCCTTACCAACTGCAGATTTCCAAATTCTAAGATTGTCAACAACAAACTTAGGAAACTTACAGTACTTTGTACAATTCTGAAAATTAAATGGAGCACTACAAATTCAGAAATGTTTGTACTAAGTGACATATATTTTGGATTTATTCAGCATTTTAATTAATAAAATATGTGAGTACATGTAACATTTTAAATAGAATTAAATTCTATGTGAGTTAGATTTTGGACAAATTTAATTATAAATTTTGGTCCAGAATTCAAAAACTCATAAATTTTAGGTCAAAGACCGTTATACCCCTGTTCTTAAATGACTGTTTAAGGAAAGGTATTTAAAGGACCATTCATCCTTTTTATATCTCATTTTAACATTCGAACCCCCTGAAACCTTAAACACTCCCCATCCCTCACTCTCTGAAACCAAACATCATGACAATGAAAGTCATTTTCGGAGCCCTTTTCGATTTTGATGAGTTATTGAAGAAGCATCCCACTGATGCTATGGAAGACGTTGTTAGATATATAGTGAATCAAGGGATTCATTATTGTCTCATCCCCAAACCTGGAGCTATTGATGATAGAATCGTGCATGAGTTCTATCAAAATGCAGAAGCTAATGTTGAGAGGAAGACATTATCATAGAAGCTGCAAGAAAGGAATGCCAATATCACGGCTGGTGATATTTGCAGAGCACTACATCTGAGGATTGGAGGTGACTCCCATGATAATCTCAACTTTGCTGATGAAGATGAGAAGTATTGGAGGAGATTCACTGCAAAGAAGCCATTTCCTAAGAAGTGGAAGAGGACATTCAAGAAGACTAACCTAGTAGTTGAGTATGTCTATTTATATGATGCTATTGATAAGTGTTTATTATGTAGAACTGGTGCTCATGATACTGGCACTATTCTTATGTGGGATCTTATGATAGCTTTTGTTAAAGAAGTTAAGGTTGATATAGGAGAGTTGTTGCTGAGAAATATTGGAAATGACGTAGTAAAAACTGGAAAGAATAAAGGTTTTGGATTATTCTTGAACTATATTTTGAAGGAAGTAGGATTTTCTCTATTTAATTGGCATGAAGGACAGCCTATTTTGGTTCATAGAATCATAGGGAAGGCCAATTTCAAGAGAGGAGCTATGGATGCTCCTATGACCCCTAAGTTCAAGAAGAGAAAGAAGAACAAGTCAGAAGGAAAGAAACTCATAATTGCTAGTCCACCAAAACAACTTGAAAGAAAGAAGAAGAAAAATGTAAGGAAAAAGCTTTTGGTGGATGAACCAACTGATTTTGAAGATGAAGTTGATAGAGAAAAGAGACCGAAGAAATTTCATTCCAAGAAAGTTACAGTTGAGAATATTTACAAGTCTACAGCTGTAGATTTGCCAATTGTACAGTCTGAAGTACAAGTTGTTGAAATTTGAAGAGGTTGGAGTACCTAAACCTGAAACTGAACAACTCCCTATTGTTCCAGTTGAGAGGGTTGAAGGTTTTGAAAAGGAAAGGCAAAAATTTGATGACTGGAAGTTAGTCAGAGAAGAGTTGGACAAATTGACGGTTGAAGAAAGAAATTTGTTCCAGTGGGTTGTTGACTGGACAAATTGCAGTGATGTAAGTGAACTGATGAAACCTAATTTCCTTGATGACTTTATTGCTGAGAAAGTCAGGAAGAATAAAGGAAAGGGAAAACAGACTGTTGTTGAAGAGTCAGCAAAACAGAGAATCACTAAATTAGCAACTGTAGCTTTGAGAGTTGCAATTATGTCTGAGAAAGACCCAGAAGCTAAATTTCCAGAAACTGAGTTTGAAGTTGTGAGATCAGAAAGTGAAGAAGGGATGCCACAAAGAATTGGTGAAGGAAGTCACCAAGTAGTTGAAGCTGAAGGTTTAACTACTCTGGCTGAGGAAGCCATTTTGTTGGAGTCTGCAGGAGTTAGTGCTGCAGATCCAGTAAATATTGAAGACGCTAATCTTGATGAACTTGAATCAGAAAAGGAAAAGGAGACAAAGAAAACTGATTCACCTTGTAAAGAGCTTGAGCACAAGCCAGATGATGATGAAGGTGGTGATGATGATGCACCAGTGGGTGGTGCTCAAGCTAAGATAATTCAAGCTGATGTTCAAGAATCTCCTGAGGCTCAAGCTGATGAGCAGATTGTTGAAGTCACATCTAAGGATATTGATGAAAGTGCTAAAGATATGTCAAACCCCATTACAAGCATTTTCAACCAACCTCCTCCTGCCATGTTTACTCTTGAAGAAATATATAGGCATGGAACTCCTCCTCTGCAGAGTTACTCAGCTCTTGAAAGAGAAAATGTTGAAAACATGGATGATTACATTGCTGACTTCTCTACAGACAAGATGGAAGTTATGACTCCTAGCAAGAGGAAGGCCATCACTGAAGACTCTACAGCTGTAGAGTTGGTGCCTTCTAAAGCTCAGAAGTCACAAAAGGAAAGGAGTTGGTTATTAGAGAAGGAGATTCTGAAGAAGAGGATAGTGTTTCAACTCCAAATATGACACCTAAGGAGGTTGTATCCAGACTGCAAAATATGGAGGAATCACTTAAAGGGATTGAAGCAGAAATAATCAAACAAGTCAAGAGAGTTCCTGAAACTATCATTTCTCAAAATGTAAGAAAAGGAATGGAAGACCTAGTGAAGAAATTTGAAGAGAGAAGCCTTGAAGAAAAGAAAATTCTGGAAAAGAATTTTAAAGTTGTTGTAGATGACCTACTGGCTCAGAATGAATTGGTGAGAAAGGACATCAATCAGAAAACAAGAGAAATTACTTCTCTACAGTCAGATATTGTTGGGAGAAATCCTAGCAGTCCCTGCCTTGGAGGCGAGCTGCGCTCAAGTCCACTCGTTCGCTCGATTAAAGGCATAGTTGCGTGCCGCCCGTGGCGCTGCAGCTAGATATTGAGTTTAAAGGAATTGATTGTACTACTCATACTAACAAGGTGCATCTTCTTTTCTGGTGCCCATTGTGAAAGAACTCTAAAGTTAAGCGTGCTTGGCTTGAAGCAATTTCATGATGGGTGACCCCCTGGGAAGTTCTTAGGGTGTGCGAGTGAGGACATAAACATGCTAGAAAAGACCCGTGTTGGTTTGCGAGGATAGTACATCAGTTCTACTCAGCGCTATCGATCCTACAATTGGTATCAGAGCACAGGTCACGGGTTCGAGTCCCCCATGGCGCAAATAGTGGTATGTTTGACTTCAAGTCAAACTACTGCTAGGGGGGTATTGTTGGGAGAAATCCTAGTAGTCCCTGCCTTGGAGGCGAGCTGCGCTCAAGTCCACACGTTCGCTCGATTAAAAGCAAAGTTGCGTGCCGCCCGTGGCGCTGCAGCTAGATATTTGGTTTAAATGAATTGATTGTACTACTCATACTAACAAGGTGCATCTTCTTTTCTGGTGCCCATTGTGAAAGAACTCTAAAGTTAAGCGTGCTTAGCTTGGAGCAATTTCATGATGGGTGACCCCCTGGGAAGTTCTCAGGGTGTGTGCGAGTGAGGACATAAGCACGCTAGAAAAGACCCGTGTTGGTTTGCGAGGATAGTACATCAGTTCTACTCAGCGCTACCGATCCTACAGACATTAACTTGATGAAAGATGATTCTTTCAATTTGAAGATTGAAGTGAAAAGCCTGAAAAATGAGATGACAAAGATGATCAAAGGGAATGAGATTTTGAAGATTGATCTTATGAGCAAGCTTAACACCATTTTGTCACACATTGATGTTGGCAAAAAGGGGGAAAGCAAGTTGGAGAAGGAGATAAGAAGACTGAGAATATTCTGGAAAATGTGAAGGATATTGGAAAATCTTGGGCAAAAGAATTTGAAGCTGCCAAATTGAAAGATTTGTCCACAAGACTGGGAGATCAGTCAGAAGAGAGAATTCAAACTAAACAGATGAAGGGAAGCTCCAAAGGAAGCAAGATCATAAAGCTCCCTAAATCTACAGCTCATAAGAAACCTACAGCTCCTTCATCTAAAAAACCTTTTGGTTATTGGGACCAGACTGTGAATGAGTCTAGAGAAAGGAAGAAAGAGAAGGAAGAGAAAGAGAAAGAAGAAAAACAGAGAAAGAAAGAATTAGAACAATCTACAGTTGTTGTCACTGCTCAACCTTTGGATGTTCAACCATTGAGCATGATACCTGCTGAAGAACTGTTTGAGAAAGAGAAGCAAATGAAGACTGAGTTTGATATTCTCTGGGAAGAATTCTTAAGTATATGCAACAGGCATACAGTGATCAAGAGAATTAAACTCAAGAAGGACAGATTCCAGAAGTTCAAGGACTTGAAGGCTGATGGATCTTTATACAAAGGAGATAATGCTCGCCTCCTTGGTGGAAAGATCAAGAGAAATCCATTGCCTAAAAGGGTATTCAAATCAAAGAAGGAAGAAAAAGAATTTGAGGCCTATGATCTTCTGATGCTGATGAAGTATTTTGAAGAGGATGAGAAGAACATGAAGCTGGTAGAGCAAGGAATTCTAAAGCCCCAAGATGAATCTGAGGATTAGGATGATGAAGATGATGCTGACCCAAAACACAGAAGAAGATGAAGACTTTGATCTAGATTAGACACTAAAACTTTTTAGTTTTTAGTCTAATTATCTACTATAAGTTGTATCTTGAACCCTTTTTAGTTTATGCAGCTTTGTGCTTTGTTCTGTCTTCTATTGTCTTGCTTTGTTCTGCTTTTTATTGTTCTCATTCTGTTTTTTGTAAGACAATATCTTATTGTCTATGTTGCTTGTTTTGTTTGTTTTGCCAACATCAAAATAGGGGGATATTGTTAAGTATATTGGTTTAGATTTTGATGCACTACAGAAAATCACACTTTACATGACAATTTTTTTCACGACGACACAAAATTTGTCACTATTTGTTATTTAAAGGTGACGAATGTTAATTTCGTCATTAAAAAAACAAGAAATTGTGATAAAAATTTATTTTGTCACAATAATTTATATTTTCGTCACTAATTTATAAATTCGACGACGACTTAAAAGAAATCGTCGCAATAAACTCTGATGACGATATTCATAATAACTAGTGACGTTATGTAACGTCACTAAATCTAATATTTTAATGATGATGTTATATTTTATCACTATTTATTCAAAATAATTAATGACACACTTATTTCGTCACAATATTATTTGGTGACGATATTCATTGTAAATAGTGACACCTATATTCGTTGTGCAATAACATACTTTTATGACGATGCTATATTTTGTCACTGTTTATTCAAAATAATTAGTGATACACTTATTTCGCCACAATATTGTCTGGTGATGATATTCATTTTAATTAAGGACGATTATTTTTATCATTTAATGTGATATTTTTATGACGATTTTATATTTTGTCATTAATTTTTTAGAATAATTAGTGACACATTCTTTTGTCATCAATATTTATAATAGCGACGATTATTAATCATTTGTCACTTTTCACAAAAGAATGTCATAAATTTTGTAAAGAATTTTTGGCGACAAATGAATTTCGCCAATATTTATTACACAAATGTGATGAATTTAAATTTATCGTTCAAATAAATTATAAGTGATAATGATTTAGTGATAAAATATCTTAAGGATATTGATTTAGTGACGAAATTAAAAAAAATATCACGATAAATTATATAAAATACAACAAAACATATTATATTCCCTTTAATATAATTTTTTTTTAAAAAAATGAAATCTAAGGTTTGAACCCACAACCTCCAGCTCATAAGTTAGAAAACATCAACCAATTAAGCCAAGTAACATTTAATGGTAAATCTAAAATAAATTAACTATCAAATTTTACGTGTAAGGTTTTAATATAAAAAAATTGCAACACTGAGGAATTGAACCTGAGACCTTCCATAAAAAGATATTCTCATTGCCAATTCACCTAACTAATTTTTATTTTATTAATTGAAAATTTTGTATTTATTATCTTAGCAACAGTTAAGGGATCAAACAAACCAGAAATTAGTACAGGGCAATGAATCAGGTTCTTTTCACGTCAATTTCAAAATATCTTTCCGGGAGGATGCAAACTTTCGTGTATAGCTGTCAAATGGGCCGGGCCGATCCAGTACCGGAGCATCACACCGTTGTTGTTTTTGTTATTCAAATTCAAAATCAAACATTTAAATAACTAATACTTGCTAAATATTATGAAAAATTAAGAAAATAACCTAATAGTATTACTCTTTTGTGAGGATGGTAATAGGAAATAACCTAATAGTATGTAATACTAGACTGGGTAGTTCCTAATATCATCCTAACAAATAGTAATACTATTAGGATCCCAATATCAATACTTGTAAATAGAATCACTAAATCACTAATTCAATTGATAATCACACACGAAATCACTAAATCTATCATAACATGGAGTTTTGGTAAATATGAGGATGTGTGAGTACTACAAGTGGATATAACTACTATAAGTATGACAAGTAGAATTTCAACTAACATGTAACATAATTAGTAATCTTTTCGTACAAGAGTATATCTTTGAACTATTTTTATTTTTTGTATCTAATCTAGTAATTTAAAACTATAATAGATAATTTCTTGCAAAACTTTAATTTTTAGTAGTAATGGTATTAGTACCACTAGTGATCTTTCAATTACAATCACTAATGGTTTTACAAGTAACATCAACAATAGAATTCCATCTAGTGGATAATTTGCTTATTTTTGTTATTCAAATTGAAAATCCAACACTTAAATAACTAATATTTGCTAAATATTATGAAAAATTAAGAAAATAATCTAATAGTATTACTCTTTTGTGAGGATGGTACTAGGAAATAACCTAATAGTATGTAATACTAGACTGAGTAGTTCCTAATACCATCCTCACAAAACAGTGATACTATTAGAATCTCAACATCAATACTTGTAAATAGAATCACTAAATCACTAATCCAATTGATAATCACACACTAAATCACTAAATTTATCATAACATGGAGTTTTGATAAATATGAGGATGTGTGAGTACTACAAGTGGATATGACTTCTATAAATATCACAAATAGAATTTCAACTAACAGGTAACATAACTAGTAATATTTTCGTACAAGTGTATACCTTTGAACTATTTTTATTTTTTGTATCTAATCTAGTAATTTAAGACTAAAATAGATAATTTCTTGCAAAACTTTTATTTCTAGTAGTAATGGTATTAGTACCACTAGTGATCTTTCAATTACAATCACTAATGGTTTTACAAGTAACATCAACAATAGTATTCCACTAGTGGATAATTTACTTATTTTTGTTATTCAAATTGAAAATCGAACACTTAAAAAACTAATACTTGCTAAATATTATGAAAAATTAAGGAAATAACATAATAGTATTACTCTTTTGTGAGGATGGTACTAGGAAATTACCTATTAGTATGTAATACGAGACTGAGTAGTTCCTAATACCATCCTCACAAAACAATAATACTATTTGGATCCCAACATCAATACTTGTAAATAGAATTATTAAATCACTAATCCAATTGATAATCATACACCAAATCACTAAATTTATCATAACATGTAGTTTTGGTAAATATGAGGATGCGTGAGTACTGCAAGTGGATATTACTACTATAAGTAGCACAAGTAGAATTTCAACTAACAGGTAACATAATTAGTAATTTTTTCGTATAACAAGTGTATATCTTTGAACTATTTTTATTTTTTGTATCTAATCTAGTAATTTAAAACTAAAATAGATAATTTCTTGCAAAAAATTTATTTCTAGTAGCAATGGTATTAGTACCACTAGTGATCTTTCAATTACAATCACTAACGATTTTACAAGTAACATCAACAATAGTATTCCATCTAGTGGATAATTTGCTTATTTTTGTTATTCAAATTGAAAATTCAACACTTAAATAACTAATACTTGCTAAATATTATGAAAAATTAAGGAAATAATCTAATAATATTACTCTTTTATGAGGATGGTACTGGGAAATAACCTAATAGTATGTAATACTAGACTGAGTAGTTCCTAATACCATCTCACAAAATAATGATACTATTAGGATCCCAACTCAATACTTGTAAATAAAATCACTAAATCACTAATCCAATTCATAATCACACACCATCATGAATAATTTCTAATACCATCCACATTATTTCCAATAAATATTAGTATTATTTTTTATTTTTTGATATAACTAATACTACTTGCCAAACATACTATTACCAATAAATATTAATTTTTTTTTTTTTGATATTACTAATACTACTTACCATTTTATTTTACACATTTCTATTAACTCAAATTAATATTTTTAAAAATTAACATAAATTTCAATTAATATTTTTAAAAGTTAATTAGAGATAATTTAGAAAGGCCATTATTTGCTTTGACTCAATTTAAAATTTTATTTATATTTTTATTGTCTTTGATCATTTTAAAATTTTATTCATAATTTAAATTTTAAAAAAATTATAATTATAATATAAATATAGCCTCATTATTTTAATTGTAAGGAAATTATGTTAATTAATAATTGAATAATTAAATTTGAATTTTTTTTAATGAAAATGATAATATATTGTGAAAGTAAAATAAATATGTTAATTAAATTTATTGACCCAATATTTTGATAGGTCACTAAAACGAACTGTGAATTGGGTCAATAATTGTTAACTATAACATTTGAGTTGTTATATAATATTATAGTTTATTAGTTGTATATTAGCAAATAGAAGTCTAATATTACAAAAATAGCTATGCACAAATAAAATTAGAATATTATCTTATAATAAATAATTAAATATGTTTAAATAAAATAAATAAATGAGAAAATTGGGCCAAGATTTCATTAATGGGCCATAAGACCTATATCTAAACCTAAAATTTCAGAAACTCACTTATCCTACCATCTATTATATTCTTGAATGTGTTTGATTTAGGGGACTAATTAGTCACTTTCTCTGTCATTACCACGGATTTTCAGCGGACAAGGCATCACTGTTTCCTCCACCTCAACCGCCGCCTCCTCCTACGCCGGCGCCGCCCACGCCTGTGCTCTACATCAGATACAGTCGCAGCCTCGCCTCCGCGCTGCCACACGCGACGCACCCCCACGGCCACGCCACGCTGTTAACTGTAGGTATAATTGAAACTGTATATTTTATTAGGATTTCAAAATTATTTTTGCAAGTGTGGGCAGGATGAGGCCAAACGGAACTCGCTGAAGGATTATTTGTGAATTTATTTGTCAGATTGTGAACTTATAAATTATTTTCTTAAGAATTAACAAATATTCGATTGAACTTGGGCAATAATTTATGTGTTAGAAACACCATGTTAATAGAGTGAATATCAAAATTCTAAAGAGAAATGCCAGTTTAATTTATATTGGTTTTTAGTTCTATATGTGAAACAACAAAGTTCTGTTGGCTCTATTAAGTAATTATAACATATACTCTGTTAATTATTTTCTTAAGTATTTGAATTTTGATATTTGTAGGAGTTTTTATGCTATGATATTGGAGTTTGAAATAATGTTGGAGTTCTTGAGATATTTTA
Organism: Prunella vulgaris; assembly: GCA_026898435.1. Classification (NCBI taxonomy): domain Eukaryota; kingdom Viridiplantae; phylum Streptophyta; class Magnoliopsida; order Lamiales; family Lamiaceae; genus Prunella; species Prunella vulgaris. The sequence goes on along the minus strand of JAPKLY010000487.1, from coordinate 217,569 downwards.
ATAGTTACTGCAACTTTGGTTTGAACTCTGGATTGTGCTATGTGATATCTTGGTTAAATTATTTACTTTGAGCATGTTTGTTTTTATAAATCCGAAGTCTGGTTATTAAAAATAGGTTTTTGATAGGTTTCTAATAAATAATTTCTGTATAAATGGTATGAAACAGTATACTAATATTTGATATTTCGGTATGAAATGGTATATGATATTTCGATAAATTTTGGTATATATTAAGAATTCAGTATGGACTGTTACTTCCATGCACGCCTTTATGAGAGGGGAACCCCAAATGTCTTCTTTCCCAATGGGTAAGTGTATGCTATGTGTTTGTGGTATTGTCTCTGAGTGTCTCTGTGTTATTCCTCTCTCACTTTTGTTTTTTTTTTTTATCGGTAAATGTTAGTTGTTAATAGTTACAACTTAGTTCGCCAAGTCTCCCAAACATTCCAAGCAAACCTTATATCTCCCCTAATATCTCCAAGCCAACCTTATATCTCCCTTAATTCGTTCCCAAATGGAATCGAACCCAAGCCACTCACTCAAGTGAGGAGCACGGTGGCCAGGTGAGCTAACCCAACTGGTTATTTTGTTTTCATATGTTGAACCTATTAAAAATTAATGTTTTGCTTTGTAGAAAATTAATGCTTTGCTTTAGTGAGAATTAATGCTTTATTTTGCTTTGCTAAAAATTTTTCATATCAACAGCTTGTGTTGAACTAATGTGTTTCATATATTGAATTTAATTTTGCTGAGAATTAATGCTGGATTAAGTGAGTTAATTTTACAGAGAATTAATGCTTTATTTTGCTGAAAATTTTTAAGTATCTCACTAATATGTCAAAATTAATGCTTTCCTGAACTTATTATGCTGAAACGTTGAATCTATCAATCAACGGAATTAGGTATCACAAAGTACTTTAATATTTACAATAGTTTGTTCTTATAACTTAGTGGCCTAAAAGTGAGTCAGTAATTAGTTCTTTAACATCTTTCTTAGATGATGAATAAAGGATTTAGTAACATAAGTAAATCTTATAAAGTAGTTTAAAGGTTAACTTGTATGTGTCAAGAGTGGAAATGATAAATAAAGGATATAGTAACATAAATAAATCTTATAATTTTAGTAGTTAAAAGGTTTGTGTGTGTTGAGTGGGACATGATGTTTTGTTAAGCATGTTCTGTTCATGTAAATTTGAGAAGTAATTTCTTAACTAATGTTATTTTATTTTTCGTTCAACTAGTGATATAGACATCTCATTTACTTTGGTTTGCAATATTTTACAATTCTTGCATTGCATGCGTTATCTTGACAAATGCTAGCTTCTACAATTTGAATTTTTATTGGATTCTTTATTTTTTTTAATGTTTGATTTTTTATTGAATTAGTGCCTAGTAGTATGCTTATCTTATATTTCAACATTTATTTTTATAATATTAATGCTTTTTTTATAGGAGTTATAGGAGATACCTGCAGTGGAGGAGATGTATTTCATCGTTGACATTAGAAGCGAGAAAGGATTGCGTCATGGAAATACTGTTAATATTTTTTTTTGTTTCATGTAATGATACCAATAATAAATACTGTTAATATATTTTTCGTTTCATGTAATGATACCAAATATTATTGGTTGATTTGTAATTACTTGCATGAATATTTTGTTTAATGCAAACTAACTTTGTATCTTTAATTTCGTTTGTGTAGAACTTCTTTTTCTTATATTTTGTAATTAAAATTAGTTTATTGTGACTCTTTTTTATTATTGAACACTATTTTATTATGATAAAATATATTGTCAAAGCTTTCACATCTAATGATGCTGATCATATTGTTACTAAAATTTAATTTTTTGTGACAAAATGTGCTATCGTTATATCCATATAAATAGGATATATATAATGACAATCAAATTTAGTTACTCTAGTGTATTTTTTCATGACAAAAAATTTGAACATTGACAAAAATTATATAGTCGTTATATTTAAATTTTTTGTGATAAATATGATCATTGTCGTTAAATAGTATATATTATGGTGATAAAAAATAATTCGTCATTATTTCAAAGGCATTTAATGACGGTACAAATTTTGTCACTAAATTACTCACATTGGTGACAAATTTTGCCGTCATTATATATGTCAAATATAACAACGATTATAATTTTTATCCCTAAAATACACTCATTGATGATGAATTTTATTGTCGCTATATATGCATATATATAACAACGATCAATATTTCGTCATGAAATATAACTCTTTCATGACGAATTAAATTAAATATGACGAAATAATCAATCTAATTGTGAAAAAAATAATATCACTAAAATTTTGTGAGATAAAGTAATACATGAATAATCGTCACAAAAAAGTTACTTTTTGGAGACAATAATTCAAATCGTCAAATAAAATTGAACTTTTGGTGACGAAACACCATATTAGTAACGAAATTTTAATACATAATGCGACGATTTATATGTCACAATAGATGAAAAATATAGTGACAATAGTCTTTTTCGTCACTAAATGATAAAACTTTTATGACGAATTTAAATAACTTCATATATATCTAATACCACACACTTTCAATGACAATTTTTGCGACAAAAAATTTTCGTCCCCAAATATCTAGCGTGACGAAAAATGATATTTTCATGACGAATTTTGTCGTCACAAATTTACAAATATCTTGTAGTGATGTATGTAAAACAATGAGTTTGAATTGGATAATTTGATCTAACACTTGTGCTAAAGAAATTGGTAGTAGAAATTTATAGTTGTAGGTGAAGTCTGCAGCTGTATACTTGATCATTCTACAGCAAGACATGACCCTACAGCTGTAAGGTTTCTCTACAGCGATTTTTCTTATTAACAGGACTCTACAGCTGCAAAGTTAAAGACTGTACAGCTGCATAGAACCGTTTGAAGAGGAATTACAAGTCAGAGATTATTTGAAGATAATGAAGACCCTTAAGCAAAATTAGTGTAGCTCTAATGCACTCACTAAAATGTACTTAAGTGGAGGATATTTTCTTAATTCTGGAGGATAATGGAGATTAGTTGCAAGACAGCCAGAATTCTGAAGAAAGAGGACAATAGTACAAGCAGTACTATCCTGTGTGAAGGATGAGGATCACGTCACACATGCCAAATGGAGAGAGAGGAGCCTTATCCGGATTTCAAATTTGAAAATTCCAACGGATAAGTCACACCACTCAATCAATAAATAGAAGAAGTCCTCAGAGGAAGCAATAACAACAACCCTGAGCATACAAGCATTATGCCTAAGCAAGTCTACAGCCAACAAACTTTCTGTGAGAGCTTTATTGTTTTTATCTTTGTGATTCATAGGATAGTTGGTTAGAATTTTCTTAGAAAGAATCACACCCCTTTTGTTGTTGTTCCCTCACCGGTTTTAATTTCTACTTTGTGTATATATCTCTTTGTGAGGTTTTGTAAAACTCTTTGTGAGTTATATTCTGAGTGAATAGGGTAGTTTTATCTCTTGTTAGAATAGGAATCTAAGTGAACCTAGTTCTAAGGGGGAACTACTTGTATTGATCTAAGTGATCTCATCTTAGTGAATTTGGCACCTAAGTGGTGTAACAGTGGATGTAGGTGGTCTTTTTATAGACACTGAACCACTATAAACTTGGCCTATTTACTTTCTGTCATTTATATTTATATTCTGCATATTTAATTTACTGTTACATTCATCATTCCTTTGAAAATCAAGTGCATAAGACTTTGTGGTTATCACAGAGAAACTGACTCTACAGCTGTAGACTTACCTAAGTCACTAAATTGTTAAGTCTGTTTATATTATTTTTCATTAACAGTCACTTATTTTAGCTGCACATTAGAGTATTCTCAATACAATCTTAATTGTGAGAACTCCTCTGATATTTTGTCTACAAGTGACCCTTTATTTCGTAAAGTTTTTAAACTCTGCAGCTGTAGACTTCTTTAGTCCACAGCTATAACCTTTGTGGTCCTGTTTGTAAAACTCTTGTAGACTTGTTATTTTGAACTTCAAAGAGGCTACTGTAAGGTTCTAGAATCCCTCTTTTTGAAAAGTTTGAAAAATCTGATTTTGGACTCAAGGTCTATTCACCCCCCTGAGACCTTGACCACTTTAAGGGACCAACACTAAATATGTTCGAATTCCTTTCTTTTTTTTTTCTAGAATATATAGTTTTATTAGCATTTTCACATGCAATTAATCTCACCATTCAATTTTACTTTCTATTTTAGTTTATCCTAAAATATATATTTTACGCTATCCAATGGCAACTCACTTTGCTTTCCCAATACATATATTTTCGTAGAATTCGTGTAAAATAAAATAGAATTAGTAAAGTTGGACTAATAAAGTACTTTAATCATTAATGAACCCACAATATAGTTATTTTATCTGGGGGAATTTATATATTGATTCAAAGGAATAATTATATTTATAAATTGGTTTATAATATTTGTATAAAAGTGTAATTTTTTTTTGCACAGAAACATTTTTTCTGCACAAAATTAATTTGTAATTATTGTCAATTTTGTGAACCATTTTATAATTTTTTCCCTTTTATCTAATTTATCTCATTTTTTAAAAATCCATGTCTATTTCAGTGTAAATAAATATGGAAGACGGAGAGAGTGTATAATTTTAAATAGGCATAATTACATATTAAATTATAGGAAAAATTACAAAATAGTTAAAAAATTAACACTAATTATAAATTGAAAAAAAATATATTTGTACAAATATTGTGAACCAATTTGTATCCCCTAATTTGCTACCCCCAATTTGTACCCCTCCTTTCGCTACCCCTAATTTGCTCGCCTTAAAAAAGTATTTTCCTTCTATAATGGATGTAACACCCAACTTAAATAAATTCACTTTATAGCTTATAAGTTACCATTTGAGGTTTTGAGTTGAATTGAATATTTGAGAATTTAATTTAAGCTTTGAATAATTTATTTTGGGCTATAGTTTAAGGTGTTCAAAAGTTAGAGGACCAAAATTGGAAAGAATCCAATTAAGTGTTTAATAATCTAATTTCGATTATTTTAGGGCATGGAAAAATGTTTTAATGGACTCTTTACTAAGTTGGCAAATTTAGAATTTATTTGGGATTAATAGACTTATGTTTATTAATTAAGAGAAGATAAGATTTGTCCTTGGAGTATTTTTAAGTATTAGTTTGCTAAGTTGTAATTTCTTTAAATGGCCGAAGTAATTTTCTTGAGGTTAAGGAGTATTTATTTCGGCACTTAAGGTTTATTTAGGAGGATTAAGTTTTAATTAATTAATAAAGGATTTATATAGTTATTTATCTTTGAGGATAAAAAGGAAGTGTTTGTTAGAATTTCTTTTAAGTGGCTTATGTGGCTTACTTGGCTGAAATTTCAAATTATTTCTAAAGATTACACGGCCACATCAGAGTTTAATTAAGGAATTAGAGTATTAATTTTATTTTAGTTGAGGATAATTTAGATACCAAATTTTTCTAAGGGTAGCAAGGTCATTTTGGCAGGTTGGTTATGAAAGCCTATTTCATCTCTTGATATTTTCGACCATTTGAAGTCTACAGCAAGGAATTTTGAAATTATTTTATCTATTAAGTGAAGATAGGATTGAGATATTTATGATTTATTCCTATTACTAGTCTTGAGGATTAAAATTACCACATTTTGGGAATTAAAGTGTTAAAGGAATATTCTCAGAGAAATTCGAACATGCATATTGGATTAGTTAAGGGATTAATTTGAATTTTAAGTGAATGAATAATGTTAGGACTTTAAGGTATTACTCTCAAGAGATAAAGGTGTTGCAAAGTTAGACTATAGTTGTCGGATATATAAGAAGTTAAGTTGAGATTTTATTGCTAGGTGTTAAATGTTACTTGCAAAAGTTAGAAGTATTATTATTTAAGCACAAGAGTGATATTAGAATTACCTAGAATATATTTACTTTGAGAGCAAGTTGATGATGTGGCATTTGAGAGAGGAATTAATCCTCCATGGAGTTGAAGATATCGGCAATTTGGTGTGTTAATTAAGGAATTGGATCTTTAAGTTAAGTTTAATTAAGATTTTTAATCTGAGTTTTGGGCATGCTAGTATTATTTTGGACCCCTTTACTAAGTTATGAGATTTAGTATTTAATGTTGATATATAGATTTAGGGGGGTGTATTCGTTTAAGATTTCGTGGGATTTTAAAAGACTTTTTTCTTATAAAAAAGTCTGTTGGTATTCAATCAGGATTTTAAAGGATTTAAAAATAATCCATTAGTATTCAATCAGGATTTTAAAAGACTTAAAAACAATCCACTGGTATTCAATCAGGATTTTAAAAGACTTAAAAACAATCCACTGGTATTAAAAAATATAAGGATTTTAAAGGATTGTTGGGTTTGATGGATTTTGATGGATTCTTTAGTGTATTTTATAAATACCAACAATCCCATCAAAACCTCTAGGATTTCGGTGGACTTTTTTAATTAATGACTTTATTTATCCCCAAATTGATTTATATATAATTATTTATTTTTAAGACCTAAAATAGTTTTAACCTTATAATTTCATCTCTACATTTATAACATCAACGATAAAATAATTACAGTGACGAAGAGTAATATAATATTATATATACATATATACTAGAATAAATAAAAATAATTAATAATTAATCATTAAATAGTATTGAAAAACGATATTGTTCATCCTAACTTATATACAAGATAAATCTTTATTTTTATATAGTATTATTATAATACTAATATTATATATTACATATGTCATTAGGTAATATTTTTATATTGATAATATTTTTTTACGGTATTTGAGTTTTGTTATATTTTACTTTGGTTGCTTTGATTATTCAATTTCGATACTTTTTTATATTGATAATATTAGCATGTGCAGCTCTACATAACTTTATTCGCAAAGAATGTCATTCTGATGAATTTCCAATTGAATCGGTGGACGAACCTTCATCTTCAACATTACCAGTTAATGAAGACCGTGATTTTGAGCCTATCATTCAAACTCAAGAGCAAGAACGACATGACGCTAATGTTTGGAGGACTAGTATAGCTATGAATATGTGGAGTAATGCTATTTAAAAGGACATGATATTATGATTTTTTTTGTCTTTAATTTTTTTTTTAATTTGAAGGTATGAAAAATTTTGAATTTTTATTGTATGTCACAAATCCATGAAATTCTGCAAAGTCTACAAAGTCCTATAGAATCCATTAAAATCCTTATTTTAATAGTCTTACAAAATCCTGCAAAATCTTAAAAGTCACCAAAATCCTACAAAATCTTTAAAATCTGCAGGATTTTTTTCAGCTAAAAAAGTCTTTTAAAATCCTAATCCAATACACCCCCCTTACTTGTTTATTTATTTATTTATCTTGAGGGTAAGAATGACTTTTGCAAATTAGTTAGAATTTAAAATTTTCCTAAGTATTAATTATGTAGTGGCCGAAATCAGTGATTTTTATTTGGCTTATTTTCGGTAGATTGTAGCCTAATTAGAATTTGAGATTTAATTAATTGTTGAGGATTTATTAAGTTAAATTCAAATTGAGGATAAAATAGAAAAAAAAATGAGGGAGTTGTTACAAGAGTTGGACTTTATCCTTATAGTATTGGACGGATATTTAAGAGATTCCAGCATTGATATATTTTCAAATTTCAGAGATATGGAATTTATTAAGAGTGTTTAGGATGTTATATTTTATTTATTTTTATATAGAGTGCTTCTGCTGTACACAGGGGTGCATGGCGTGCACCCTTTAATTTTGACTATTTCCAGATTAATTTTTTTCCTCCAAAAAGCTTCATAATCATCACAATCTTTCCAACAAAACTCATCTGCAAAACGCCGGAAGTCGCACGAAGCAATCGCCATCCGCTGCTCACTGCTTGTCACCACCATTTTCCGCTCCGAAAATCACGCTATCTCGCCGTCTTCACAGCAACTCCATTCAAAGTTTTGTACGAAAACATACGCTTAACGAAGAACAACAGGCCCTATCCCAATTCATATGGAAATTCAAACTGAATTTTCTGTA